>CM046029.1:43632663-44120803 GCA_025215565.1 Flaveria ramosissima | reverse complement strand
TCTTCCGAAGGTAACTGGCTTCGAAGAACAAGTTCTTCCGAAGCCACTTTACTTCGGAAGATGCTTCTATGCTTGTCCGAGGCTTTGAGGACTTCTTTATACTTCGGAAGTTACTTCAGAACTTGTCTTTAAGAGAGTCTTGATCTTCGGAAGTATCTTCTTTGTCTTCGGAAGTTGGAGTTTTCCTTCGGAAGTGTATTTTACACTTAGACTTCGGAAGCGCTCCTTCTTCCTTCGGAAGTTCCACACTTGGCTTCGCAAGCCTTTGTATGTTGTACTCAAAATCTTCTAAGTGACATAGTTTTGGTTGCAACAGCCTCTCTAGATCCAAAAAACTCCCCCTAGGCTGATGCTACCAAAACTTCACTTATTTCTGCTTCTCAAAGTTTTCAGCACCAGGGACAGAAGATATTTGTCTGTTTCTCTGTTCTTCCCAGAAGTAGTGCTGAGAAGCTTGTACAAGTCATTCGTGGATAGGAGATCCAGTCTATCACTTTGAATGACATGTACCCTTTGTTGTGACCCCCTGAAGAGAGTTAGTTGACGGGAGTTGTAGTCATACTCTCATCTAACTATGGACTCAAGTTCAGGACCTTCAACCATTTGAAGAAAGGCTTTGCCTTTGGTTGCTGATCCTTTCCTTTCCTCCTCCTCTCTCAGTTTTGACTCCTATTCGACCTTGCTTATGGCAGTAAGCTCGGCCATGTGAAGGCTGTCTAGATGATTTCTGATGTGGGCAGCTACATCGGAGTTTGAAGGGTTGGAGAATGGTTTCTCTGCTAACTCAGCAATATCAAATCTGCTTAAGTGTAGCAGAGATGAGGCATTCAGCCTGTTAATCTCACCATTCTCTCTCTCAACAACAAAGTTGTGAGAAGATTCTTCGAACCTCCACTGGACTATATGCTTTCTGGGTACAAGAGGTTGTCTTGGTACCCTATCTCCTTTCTTTGTATCCAGCAGAGTCACCAGCTTTCTCCTCAGCTTCTTTTCTTCCTCATTCAATTTATCTGAATTGAGATCAAGGAGTTTTGCAGCTTGGTCGAAAGTTCCTCTGGGCAGATCAAGTAACTCATCTCTTGTGAGGGAACTTGAGGATCCATCAACATAAGTCAAGTTGACTGAATCCTCCTCACAGGAGATGTCGCTCAGAGTTGTGCAGTTGATGAGCTTAGTTTTGATCGCCTTGAATTCCTCCATAGAGAGATGTTTGGAAGGCTGAGGGGATGGTTTGATTGGTTGTTGGGTAGGTTTAGGAGTTTGGGTTCTGGTAAGGTTTTAGGTTGGATGATGGGTAGTTTAGGTGGTTGAGGTGAAGAGGTTGGTAGGTGTGATGGTGTAGGTTCAGGGGTGAAAGGTTCAGGTTCAGTTTTAATTGGGAAGGGAAAGGGTATAGGTTCAGGTTGAGGTTGGGTTTGGATTTTGGGCTGAGAGGTGGCTTTGAAGGTCATCCCCTGTCCCCTTCTATACATCTCTTTTCTTCTCCCCGCACGAATGTCAGCCTTGATGTCACTGACATGTCGTTGAAGAGTCTTCTCAGACATTGGACCCACCTGCCTGCCAGAGAAGCCATGAGCTTTAAGATAATTCTTCATCCAAGCTTTCTCACCTATCTTCTTGGCGGCAGACAGTCCAGCCTCTTCTTCTTTCTTCCTTTTCTCCACCAGCTTCTCCCTTGCAGCTCTCTTTCTCTCCTTCTCCATTTGATCTTGCTCTTTGTTGAAGAGCCATAAGATCGTATCACTATTGTGTGGAGACAACTCCTCTTGGGAGAATCCTCTGGAGAGTAGGAAAGTGATCCTTTCTCTCCTGAGCTGCAGATCAGTTTCTCTTTCTTTTCTCAGCCTTTCTTCTTTCAAGGCCAACCTTGCAGCCTCTTCTTTTTGCTGTCTTTGCAGCAAGGTTGCCTTTTCAAGCTCTATCAGCTCCTCTAATGGTAGCAGGAGTACATCTTTCGAAGCAGCCCCTAGATTGACAAGTCTATCGATTACCTCCACCCTTCTTCGATTGTTGACTGCCTCCTGGTTGGCTGCAGCTGCCTTGGTACTTGCAGCTAACAGTTTCCCAGTTGGTAGTCTACCTTTCCTTATGAGCTTCTCCAACCTTTCTTCTTCCTGAAGCTCTTCCGAAGTCATCTTCCTCTTTCTTTTTATGTCTTCGGAAGTGCTAGACTTTGGTGGTTCTTGGATAGAAGATCCAGGTTGGGTGGTAGAGGTAGGAGCTGGGGTCAATACAGATGTTATAGCTAATGGTTGGCTGAGAAAGTCCTCCCTATTAACCTCAGATGCAAGTTACAGAATTGCATCTGTGACTATTAGATCATCGGAAAGAGAAAATAGTCCTTCCGCAGCAGCAATCTCAGCTTCGGAAGTTTGTGATTGTTCTTCCGAGGCTTTGAATTGTGCTTTGGAAGTCTGTGAAAACACACCTTCTGTCCCAACTGTTTCAGTTGCTGGGCCATCAGTCCTAGTTTCCCCTTCGAAATCAATCTCAGGTTCCACTTGGGCCTTAGGTTGACAACTTCCTCAACAGTGGTAGGAGGTGCATTCAACCTCTGAAGCTCTTGAGCTCCGAAGTAGATCACAGACATATCTGGACTGGGCTGTTCTATCAGGGACTCTAAAAGGAACTTGTTGAAGAACCTATTTAGATCCTGAAGCATCCTTTTATCCACTTGAAAGACAACTGGAGGAGGCTCAGGGAAGATGGCAGCTTGTTGTCTTGAGTTCAAAGAAGTAAGAGCTTGACTGATGGTATCCTGTCTTTGGCTTTGTCTCTCAACATTCTCCCCCTTTTTGGTAGCATCATCTTGAGAAGTAGATGAGCTAGAGGAAGAGGTCAAGGAGACCTGAACTGGTACATGCCTAACAGATCTCTCAATCTGTGTCTCAGCTAGTTTGGCCTTGAGACTTTCAATCTCAAGTTGCTGAGTGGCAGACCTATCCTCTAAAGTCTTAACCTTTGATTCAAGGTTTGAGACTTTAGAAAGTAGGTCTCTAATGGTGAGTTGCATACTTCCCTCATCTTCTTTTGAAGAATCACGGGGAGATGAGGTAACATACCTGGTATGTTCATCCTCACCACCAGATGTGGTTTCTTGGCACCCTGGTTTCCCTTGCACAATGATGTCTCTTTCAGAGGCATCAAAGGGCATGGTTGCCGTAGATTCAGTCTGACTGTCATTACCACTGTCCTGAGGATCCATTGAGGCTCCTTCAGTAGTGGCAGCTGAATCTACATGAGTCCCCTCCACATCAGTGGGACTCACCTCAGTAGGGCTTTGCTGGTGTGGGCTAGAGACAAGAGGTTTCTCTAGGCTCTGTTGATCCTTAAGAGGGTGTAGTGGATCTACTTCATCGCCTTTGAGAGACATAGTCTCCTCACCAGCTCCGGTCAATAGGTCAGTGAAAGAAAAGGAATGAAGACCTAAGGACCCGAGACTTTGATCAATGTCAAAAGGCATTGAGCTGTCCCTTTGTGGCTGCTCAGGGGAGTATAGAGACTCACCCTGAGGGCTATCAGCTGGGGTTTTGGGCTCATGGGTCTGAGACTGAGGAGACTCAAGACCCATATTAAGGTCAATAGTGAAGGATTGGTAGACCTCTGGCTGAGTGGGAGCCCCTTGTTCCACTCTAGCCTTTTTGGTTTGAAGAGGAGGGGCTTGTTCAATCAGAGTAGATTGAACAAGGGTTCGTTTGGTACGTCTCTGGTAGGTGACAGTGATGGGAGGAGAAGGTAGATTTGGAATGGTGAGGGTAGTTGCTGGTGTGGGTTCATAACCTGTGGGGTGAACAGGGATGTCACCAGGAGCCGTTGGCTCAATCATACCTGGAACTAGTGCGGTATCCCTTCCAGTGTAGTTGGTAGACACTCTCTTCAAGACCTTGAAGATGGTAGGCCTCATTTGGGGAGCAGACAGAGCAGCTGCACAGACAAGCTTACCCTGATCTAGCTCACAGTTGATTATGTGCTGGAGAAATCTAGGATACATAAAGAATGTGTCCCTTTGCAGATTTCCCATAAGATTAATCAGCACAAACCTTGAGTAGTTGAAGCGGAGGCCTTGTACCAACTCGTGAACTAAGCACCCGAGTTCATAAGGGATTTGATCCCATCCCCCGGATTTGTTAGATAGATAGTGAAGACCACATGCAGCAGGAACTTCCACTTGTAGGAGAAGTTGAATTTGTAGACCGTTGACCTGCTTACATCTCCACCGTATCCCATTTGGAGATAAGAGCTATCTAACTCAGATTTGGGGAATTCCGTCGGTGCGCCTTCATCATGGAGCTCAAGATGCTCCTGATGATCTGTTCAGTGATGACCGACTCTTGGCCACAAACACTTGACCTGATAGCACGAACCCCATTTAGGGTTTCAATCCGACCATTTGCCCAAAATTCGGACATTCGGTTGGAGTAGATGGTAGGCTTTACGGTCAAGGCTGCGTAGTATGAAGATTCGACTAAGAAAGAAATGATATCAGAGAAGTCATCATCCCTTGAAGAGTCAAGGAGTGCGACCTGGTTGTGCTGAGGGTTTAAGGCCATTTGAGAAAGATAGCAGTAGAAAAGTTCTGAGTAAGGTAAATTGGAGAAGAAGAAAGCTTTTAGGGCAGTGAATTTGGTAAAAAGAGTGTAAGTGATTAACCGGAAGTATTTAAATGGGTGAAATGGCGGTTTAAAGGGTGGTTTGGATAAGATGATGTGAGGGTTCAGTGGATGATGTGACAAGGGCGGTAAGGTTAGACCATTTAAATAATCCGACATCATTAACAAAATCTTTACTTTTTACAGTGTGGGGCCCAAAAGATTTCCGTTACACAGTAAAATCTTTCTATCAGCTGGGGTTTTGGGCTCATGGGTCTGAGACTGAGGAGACTCAAGACCCATATTAAGGTCAATAGTGAAGGATTGGTAGACCTCTGGCTGAGTGGGAGCCCCTTGTTCCACTCTAGCCTTTTTGGTTTGAAGAGGAGGGGCTTGTTCAATCAGAGTAGATTGAACAAGGGTTCGTTTGGTACGTCTCTGGTAGGTGACAGTGATGGGAGGAGAAGGTAGATTTGGAATGGTGAGGGTAGTTGCTGGTGTGGGTTCATCACCTGTGGGGTGAACAGGGATGTCACCAGGAGCCGTTGGCTCAATCATACCTGGAACTAGTGCGGTATCCCTTCCAGTGTAGTTGGTAGACACTCTCTTCAAGACCTTGAAGATGGTAGGCCTCATTTGGGGAGCAGACAGAGCAGCTGCACAGACAAGCTTACCCTGATCTAGCTCACAGTTGATTATGTGCTGGAGAAATCTAGGATACATAAAGAATGTGTCCCTTTGCAGATTTCCCATAAGATTAATCAGCACAAACCTTGAGTAGTTGAGGCGGAGGCCTTGTACCAACTCGTGAACTAAGCACCCGAGTTCATAAGGGATTTGATCCCATCCCCCGGATTTGTTAGATAGACAGTGAAGAACCACATGCAGCAGGAACTTCCACTTGTAGGAGAAGTTGAATTTGTAGACCGTTGACCTGCTTACATCTCCACCGTATCCCATTTGGAGATAAGAGCTATCTAACTCAGATTTGGGGAATTCCGTCGGTGCGCCTTCATCATGGAGCTCAAGATGCTCCCTGATGATCTGTTCAGTGATGACCGACTCTTGGCCACAAACACTTGACCTGATAGCACGAACCCCATTTAGGGTTTCAATCCGACAATTTGCCCAAAATTCGGACATTTGGTTGGAGTAGATGGTAGGCTTTACGGTCAAGGCTGCGTAGTATGAAGATTCGGCTAAGAAAGAAATGATATCAGAGAAGTCATCATCCCTTGAAGAGTCAAGGAGTGCGACCTGGTTGTGCTGAGGGTTTAAGGCCATTTGAGAAAGATAGCAGTAGAAAAGTTCTGAGTAAGGTAAATTGGAGAAGAAGAAAGCTTTTAGGGCAGTGAATTTGGTAAAAAGAGTGTAAGTGATTAACCGGAAGTATTTAAATGGGTGAAATGGCGGTTTAAAGGGTGGTTTGGATAAGATGATGTGAGGGTTCAGTGGATGATGTGACAAGGGCGGTAAGGTTAGACCATTTAAATAATCCGACATCATTAACAAAATCTTTACTTTTTACAGTGTGGGGCCCAAAAGATTTCCGTTACACAGTAAAATCTTTCTTTCGAGCATAATGTATTTCCGAAGGTAATGTTCTCCCGAAGGCAAATTTACTTCCGAAGGTAAATTGTTTACTTCCGATAGTATATGTTGCTTTCAAATGGAGTGTGTTAAGTGTTTCGGAAGTAGATCTGAGGTGAACTCAATCGCTTCTTCCGAGATTTGACACTCTTCCGAGAAGAAAATTATCCTATGAGAAATTTGCTTCGGAAGTTATGCTAGATATCTTCCGAGGGCTAATTTCTCTTCGGAAGAACTTATACTTAAATAAATTTAAGAAAGGATCTTTTGTAACAGGGCTTAGATTGTTTTGACATAAGACTTTACACATTAAAAAAAAGGTTTTCAATTGAGATTAACTAATCAATGTTTATCATCCCAATAGCTGTAATGAGATATTTAAATCTTTGTTCATCAAATGCTTTGGTGAACAAATCAGCATATTGTTCATTTGGATCAACTTTGATTAGTTTTATAAGATTTTTCTCATGAATATCTCTAATGAAATGATACCTGATATCAATGTGCTTTGTCTTAGAGTGCTTCACTGGATTTTCAGTGATGGATATAGCACTGTTGTTGTCAATGTGGATAGGAGTACTCATGAAGTTGAATCCATAGTCAATCATCTGGTTTTGAATCCACAGCAACTTGCAGCAGCAATGTATTCAGCTTCAGCAGTTGATGTAGAGACACAGGATTGCTTTTTGCATTGCCATGAGATGATCCTTCCACCAAGAAATTGACATCCACCTGATGTTGATTTCTTGTTGATGTTGCAGCCACCATAATCACTATCAGAGTAACCATAGAGATTAAATCACTATTTCTTGGATACCAGAGACCTAACTTAGGTGCTCCTTTGAGGTATCTGAGGATTCTCTTGACAGCAATTAGGTGAGACACCTTTGGAGCAGCCTGATATCTTGCACAGATGCAAGTTGCAAACATGATATCAGGTCTACTTGCTGTGAGATACATCAGAGAACCAATGATTGCTCTATACTGATGTTGATCAGTATCCTCCCCCTCAGAATCAGGGCATAAATCATGGTTTCTGGTATGGGTGTCTTTGCTGCTTTACAATCCTTCATATCAAATCTCTTTAAGATATCATTGACATACTTAGATTGATTGATGAAGAACCCTTCCTTCAGTTGCTTTACCTGAATTTCAAGGAAAAAGTCCATTTTTCCCATAGAATTCATCTCGAACTTTTTCTTCATAATGCTCTCAAAGTCTTTGCACATTTGGTCATTTGAGGAACCAAATGTGATGTCATCAACGTAGACTTGAACAAGCAAAATGTCTTTCCCAGACTTTCTAATGAAGAGAGTCTTATCAATGGTACCTCTAGTATAAACATTCTTCAGGAGAAATTGAGACAAAGTCTCATACCACAGCCTAGGTGCTTGGTGCAGCCCATATAGAGCTTTATCCAACTTGCACACGTAATTTGGGTGCTGTGGGTCTTCAAATCCTGGAGGCTGGCATATGTAGACTTCCCTATCTATATCCCCATATAGAAAGGCACACTTGACATCAAGCTGGTAGACAGTGAAATTCTTGGATGCAGCATAAGCAAGGAAGATCCTAACTGCCTCAAGTCTTGCAATAGGTGCAAAGACATCAGTATAATCAATTCCTTCCTCTTGAGTGTATCCTTGAACCACCAGTCTTGCCTTGTTCTTGATAATCAAGCCTCTGTCATCTCTTTTGTTTCTGAATACCCATTTGGTGCCTATAGGTACTTGACCAGATGGTAGCGGATATAGGTTCCAAACCTTTTGTCTTTTGAATTGAAGCAGCTCCTCTTGCATTGATTCAACCCAGCTACTATCTTTCAAGGCATCTTCCACCTTCTTGGGTTCCATTTGGGATAAGAAGCATGAGTACAAGCAGACATTCCCATTGTGAGTTTGTCCCCTTGTTCTCACACCCTCAGAGACTTCCCCTATGATGTTTTCAGCTGGATGAGTATTGTGAATTCTAAGTCTTGGAATCACCTCCAGTTGCAAAGATAAGTCCAAGTTGGACATATTTTGCTCAGGAGCTTGAATACTTGGTCCAGCTGTTGTTTCAATCTCATTCAATGAGGACTGATTGAATGAAAGAGAAACATCATCATTTCTTTGCTGTGAAGCATCATTAACAGTTGCCTGTTCCTTCAAAATGATGCTTCCACCAGCTTGGTGTTGTGCAGGATCACCTGAGGAGACTTGAAGATCATCAGGTGAATTGTTGGACCAAAAGAACCAATGAGCCTGATCAAAAAATCCTCTAAGTCCCACAGACATTACAACTGCTGAAGAAGATTACAACAGCTGAAGACATCAGCTGATTACAAAGGTCTGAAGACAAAGTCTGAAAGCAAAGAACTGAAGACAAAGTCTGAAAGCAAAGAACTGAAGACAAAGTCTGAAGATAAAGTGCTGAAGACAAAGACTGAAGACCAGAGTGATCAGCAGTTGTCACAACAGCTGAAGTTGTTAACTTCAGTAGTTGTGATGGTTTTACTTTTCAGTACTTGTAACTTTATATTTCAATAGTTTATTGTTTCAGTAGTTGTTAGTCAGTAGTTTCATGTAATTGTACTTAGCATTCACTGAGATGTAATCAGCTATTGAGAACATCTCTGTAGTTTGCATATTTCAGTTGTTTTTGTAAATTCTGTTAGATGTCACTGTCAAGTGACATCAGCAGACGTCACATTCATCTATATAAGGGATGTTGACCTAGCTGTATTCTAACCGAAGCATTACGCGTGAATGAAAACATTCTTTTAACAGAAATATTCTCTCTATAATTGTGATTGATTGTCTTGCATATTCATTACCTTTCTTGCTCGAATTCAATCTTAATTCGTGATATTCCGCTGCATAATTCAAACCTAATTGATCCGATCCAATCAAATGGTATCAGAGCAGGTTAACATTGATCGATCTAACAATTGATCATTGAAACTGTTCTGTTGATAGCAAAGGTTGATCGAATTAGTAGTTTTGCAAGAATTGATTATAGAGATTGATTTTCTGTGCTTCCGGTTCATTAATTGTGATTCTAATTGCGTTTTCTAAGTGTGTTGTTGAGTTTTCAAACTAGACCAATTTTAATCTCCTTGGATTCAATTGAATTAGTGAAAATGACTACTTCAATGAATGATCCTCACAATACTGGCTCCTCAACTAAGCCTCCCATGCTTGTTAGGAGTGAGTATAACATATGGCAACGCCGAATGCTCCACCACCTGCCTGTTAACAGTTCAGGTTGTTGGAAGTCTGTGGTTCATGGACCATACAAGCCTATGGTGAGTAATCCTGAAACCAAGGAGATGGTTCCTAAAAACAAGGAACAATATTCTGATGAGGATTTAAAACTGTTTGACATTGATGCAAAAGCCCATGGAATTCTGGCCATGGCACTGCCAAATGAAATCTATTCTGGGCTCATGCATCATGAATCTGCTTATGATCTCTGGGTTGCTCTGAAGGAACAATTTGGAGGAACTGATGAGGTCTTAGCAAACAACAGAGAAATCCTTGCCCAGCAATATGAGACATTCTCTCATAGGAAGGGTGAGACACTGACTCAACAGTTTGAGCGGTTTTCATGTTTAATTTCTGAGCTTAAAATTGTTCAACATGAATACACAAACAGCCAGATGAATAACAGATTCCTCAGATCCCTGCCTGAGAGATAGGACACTTACACCATTGTCCTACGCTCCAGTGCAAATCTGGATACTCTATCTCTCACCCAACTTCATGGGAAACTCTTAACATTTGAGAGAGATATAGAATAGAAAAGGAAACTATCTTCATCTAGAAAGCTCACTGATGACTTTGTACCAGGCAATACTGCTCTGGTTGGTCATGAGTCTGAATATGCTTCATTTGAAAGTTCATATGACGAGCATATTGATTTCTCTTCAAACAGTGGAAATCATGCTTTTGTTGGAGTTGAGGGAAACTCAAGTTTTAATGTTGATAATTTGTGTTTTATAATGGATGATTTGAAAGGAATTGCTGATGATGATCTTAAAGAGATGGATATTTTGAGCCAAATGGCATTGATTAATATCAGATCTCAAAAGTTTTATAAGAGAACAGGTAGGAAATTTCCTGGTCTCTCTGGCAAAACCAAGGTTGGTTTTGACAAGAGTAAGTTGAGATGTCACAAGTGCCACAGACTTGGACATTTTGCTAGAGAGTGTAGATCATCTGGATCTAACTCATCTGCACCCTTTGTGACTTTTCCAAATAATAATTTACAATCCAAAGGACAACATCCTACCAGTTCTGATCATCATTCACAACATCAATCATCTCCTGCATACTTTGTCCCTCAAAGCTCCATGCCATATCCTTATCCATGCTTTTACATGCCTCAGTCTGGTCAAGTTTCAGTACCAATGGCTCAACAACCACATGCTCTACCTGATTCTCAGCCTTCTCAAACAAATCAGCAATCTCAACCTCAATCTCATCAGAGCTTTTTCACCCCTGAGGTTGTTGACTGGAGCAGCCTAGCAGATGATGTCTCTTGTTATTCTGAGCTTTTTCACCCCTGAGGTCGTGGTGACAATCCTTTTGGAAACCTTGCTTTAATGGCCTGGAATCTACTGATGACAATCCTTCATCATCACAGGTACCACAGGTATCTTCTGAGGCTAAGGCCAAGATATGTTCTGAATCATGCATAGCTGCTTTTGTTTCTATTAGGGAAGCAAATGTAGCTTTAATTAATCAAAATCTTGACCTAGAAAAGGCAATTTCCAAAAGAAAATCTGAGTTTGAGTCTGCTTTAAAAGAAAAGGATGAAGAGATTTATAAACTTAAATGTCAAATTACTGATGAAAAGGCTAAGGTAGAGGTCATTCTAGAAAATCACAAGAATCTCAAGGAAACACTTGCAGCTACCCAAGTTGATTGTGAACGATGGGTAACATCCTGCAAGGGATTTGAAATGCTTCTCAGTAAGCAAACTGCTTAAAATGTGAAGTTTGGGATTGGGTATAATCATACCATACCTCCCACAGATTTTACTCCCAAGATAGAAGTACAATCTGAGGTTGAGAGTCATTCCCAAACCACATCGTCAGGTGTTTCATCCTCTATTGAAAATTCAAAATATGAGGATGAAGATAGTGTGTGTATCTCAGTTAATCAAATAACTGATGATCCCACTGCTTCGAAACACTTGATCAAGAAGAGGTTGAGAAATTCAGGTGTTGTTCCACAAGGTACTCAAAGTACTAAAGGGCAAAACACAACACCTGAAGAGCATTTTAAATCAGAGGAAAACAAGCATTCCTTGACAACTGCTGAAGAATCTATCAGGACTCTAAAAAGTACTGATAGAAAACCACTGAAGAAGAAATCTTCAGTTGTTGAAAATCCTTCAGTACTTCCCAAAAGTACTGAAAGGAAGAAAGTACTGAAGAACAAATCTTCAGTAGTTTCATCAACTTCAGCAGTTGATCAAGAAAAGATGAAAAGAAAACCATGTGAAATATGTGGTTTGTTCAATCATCTAACTGATGAATGCTGGTATAACAAGGGTGTAAAATTCAATAAAAAGAAAATCATTAAGCAGGAAATGCATAAAATGAAAAATGAATTTCAAACCAAGTTTGTACCTCAATCATCTCATTCTGATAAACCTAAGCTTTCTCAAAATGTCACTAAGAAAGAAAGGGTTTTTCAAACAACAGCTGCAAATATTCCTCAGGGAATATTGAAAACTCAGACTAAGTCTGTGTCTTTTCAAAAGAAGGGTGTAGAGAATAACAAGAACAAATCATCTACAAGTACTGATGTGACAACAGAGTTGAAAACTCTGTCAACAAATCAGACACAACTTGTGATGATGGTTCAACATCTATTGGGGAGAGTTAACCAATTAGATGTTTCTGTGATTAAACCACTGAAAAGGATACCTAAGCCAAAATCCAAGGAATCTTTTTCAGCATCATTTACATCTTCAAAAGCTGTTAGTCATGCACAACCTGTTAGTTTAACATCTGTTGATGAAAACAGACCCAAAACCAAAAAGGTTTGGGTCTCAAAGGCTAACTAATGTTTGTGATAAATGCAGGGTTCTTCATCATGCCAAAGAAGCATCTGGTATGTGGACAGTGGAGGATCCATGCATATGACAGGGAGCAGCTCTCTTCTTCATGACTATTCCCAAGGAAGAAGGGTTTGTTTCTTTTGGAAATGATGCCAAAGGTTACATCATTGGGAAGGGTTTTGTCTCAAATGGGGAGATAAGATTTGATGATGTCAACCATGTGGAGAACCTCAAATACAATCTTTTGAGTGTCAGTCAAATGTGTGATAAAGGGCATGTTGCACTTTTCACAAGTCAAAACTGTCGGATTCTGTCTTCCACAGTTTTGCACAAGATTGACAAAATATTGGATGAGTATACTCTCCTGAAGGCCAACAGGATTGGAAGAGTATATGCTTTAGATCTATCAAAGAAAAATGATCTAAAAGGCCATCCATGTTTGTTCTCCAAAGCCTCTCCTCAAGAATCTGAACTATGGCATAGAAGGCTGGGTCATGTGAATTTCAAGAACATGAATCAGCTTATTCATCATGGTTTAGTGAGAGGCTTGCCATTGAAAGAGTTCAAGTGTGATAATACCTGCCCAGCTTGCTTAAAAGGAAAGCAACACAAAGCTTCATTCCCTTCTATAGAAGAACCTAAGTCCACAGCCTGCTTGCAATTACTGCACATGGATCTTTTTGGTCCTGTGAGAGTAATGAGCATGGCAAAGAAAAAGTACTACCTGGTAATTGTGGATGATTACTCTAGATATGTATGGACTTTCTTCTTTCACTCCAAGGATGAAGCAGCTCAAAGTATCATCTATTTTGTGTTACATGTGGAGAAGCAGCATTCACTTCCAGTTAAGTGTGTGAGAAGTGATAATGGGACAGAGTTTAGGAATCACACTCTTGATGAATTCTATTTGTCTAAGGGAATCAAAAGAAAATATAGTATTCAAAGAACTCCAGAGCAAAATGGAGTGGTGGAGAGAAAGAACAGGACCCTGATTGAAGCTGCAAGGACAATGTTGGCTGACTCTGGTTTGCCACTAACCTTTTGGGCTGAAGTTGTCAATACAGCTTGCTATGTTCAGAATAGAGTATTAGTGAATCAGAGGTTGATGAAGACTCCTTATGAGCTCTTACATCATTTGGCTCCTTTGATTTCATTCTTTAGAGCTTTTGGGTGTCCTTGTTATATTCTTAACACAAAGAGTATACTTCAGAAGTTTGATTCCAAGGTGGATGCAGGGTATTTTGTTGGGTATTCATCTACTTGCAAGGCATATAGAGTTTTCAACTGCAGAACAAAGATTGTTGAAGAGACCTTGCATGTCAAGTTTAATGAATCCCCAAAAGACAAGATTCTTCAAAACCCTGTTGAGATGTTTGACTTGGACATACTGCAATATGTTCAATATCAACCTTCACCTGTTATGATCTCTGAAGTTCCATCATCTCCAACTGAAGATACAAATGCAAGTTGTAGTGATCATCTGCCTGGTTCTACTACACTTGATGTTCCTGTAGCCTCAGCAGCCCCATCCACAACAAATGCTGATGAAATCTCTGAATCCTCTACTTCATTTGAACTGCCATCTCAGTCTAGGTTTCAAGAGTCACATCAACATCTGCTGCTGCTGAATCTTCTACAAACACTTGCACAGATATTATTGCATATCAAGAATTAAAGAATCATCCTGTGTCCCAGATCATTGGTGACATAACTGCTGGTGTTTCAACAAGAAGTCAATTGTCCAATTTCTGTCTCTATGCTCTCTTCATCAGTCAGCAAGAGCCAAAGAATTATCATGTTGCTTTAAGGGACAATGGATGGGTTGAAGCCATGCAGCTTGAGCTTCTTCAATTTCAAAAACAGCAAGTGTGGGAACTGGTTCCTCTACCCCCAGGTAAGTGTGCAATAGGCACTAAATGGGTGTTTAGGAATAAAACTGATGAAAAAGGCCAAATTGTCAAGAACAAGGCCAGACTGGTTGTATAGGGGTTTTTACAAGAAGAAGGTATTGATTATGATGAAACCTTTGCCCCTGTAGCCAGACTGGAGGCAATTCGTTTGTTTTTAGCTTATGCTGCTTTTCATAACCTTAAAGTTTTTCAAATGGATGTCAAAAGTGCATTTTTATATGGTAAAATAAAAGAAGGAGTTTATGTGTGTCAACCACCAGGTTTTGAAGATCATAAACACCCTGATTAGGTGTATAAGCTTGATAAGGCTCTTTATGGGTTGAAACAAGCACCCAGAGCCTGGTATGAAACACTATCTAACTTTCTTCTTCAAAATAATTTCACTAGAGGCTCCATAGATAAAACCTTGTTCATAAAGAAAGCTGGCATGCATAAGATCCTTGTTCAAATTTATGTTGATGATATTATTTTTGCATCATCTGATCTACAGTTGTGTGATGCATTCACAAAATTGATGCAACAAAAGTTTGAAATGAGTGCAATGGGAGAATTACAGTTCTTTCTGGGTTTACAAATCAAACAACTGACTGATGGAACTTTCATTCATCAGTCAAAATACACAAAAGATTTATTAACCAAGTTTGATTTACAAAACTGTAAATCCCGTTCTACTCCCATGTGCAGCAACACACAACTGGATGCTGATTAAAAGGGTAAAGCAGTTGATGAAACTCTTTACAGATGTATGATTGGTTCCTTGATGTACCTAATAGCTTCTAGACCAGATATTATGTTTGCAACTTGTGTCTGTGCTAGATTTCAGGCTGCTCCTAAGGATTCCCATATGATTGCAGTCAAGAGGATCTTTAGATATTTGCAGGGAACTAAATCACTAGGACTATGGTATTCCACTGGGCACTCTTGTAAATTGGTTGCTTTTTCTGATAGTGACTATGCAGGGTGTAAGTTAACCAGAAAATCAACTTCTGGTGGATGCCAATTTCTAGGCAACTGTTTGGTCTCTTGGCAGAGTAAGAAACAAACATCAGTTGCTACATCAACAGCTAAAGCAGAGTACATTGCAGCTGCAAGCTGTACATCTCAGGTACTTTGGCTTCAAAATCAGTTATTGGATTATGACAATACAAAGACTAAGACTCCATTATTAATGGATAGTTCTTCAGCTCTTTGTATTGTTAAGAATCCTGTCCAGCATTCTAGGACCAAACATATTGAGATCAGACATCATTTCATTAGGGATTGCTATGAAAAAGGTCTGATTGATCCAAAGTTTGTGCCTAGTGCTGATGAGCTTGCAGATATATTTACTAAGCCTCTGGATAGTGCAACATTTCATAATCTTGTACTCAGGCTTGGTACGCTGCAACTAGAATAATTTGACAACTACTGATGCTCTTAGTTCATGAATACTGATGAGCATTAGTATACTTTTGTCAAAAATAAGTGCTGATAAGTCATTTTATCTTCAGTAGTTTTACAACTACTGAAGACTAAATTACTTCAAAGTACTGAAGTACCTTATTTGTTCGAAAATACTGATGTAGTTCAAACTACTGATGTCTTTTGTAATAAAGAAGTACTGATGACCAATAAAACATCTGAAAATCAGATGATCTGATGAGTAAGTGTCAAGGTCATTGAAACAGCTGATCTTTGTGAATTGACGACAACTACTGTTTCATTTCCAAACAACTGAAGCCAAAACCAAGTCTTGTTGAAGTTCCACTATTTCTTGAATGGTTATGCTGTCTGATCTTTCAATAGTGGGAACTTGATTTGTTGTAGCTCTTGGAGAACTTGGAGCAGGTCTGGGAAGCTCAAATAGTTGATCTTCATCAGAATTGCTTTGAGCACCTGTTCCAGCTGAAACATTCTCACAAGATGGTTTAGAATAGTTTGGAAACAATTCTAAATCAAAGATATGATCAGGGCCATTCCCCCTAACACAAGGAGTGTGCTCATTAACTACAATGTTAGAGGATTCCTCAAATTGTTGGTTTTTAATATTATAAACCCTGTATGCTTTAGAATAGGAGGAATATCCAACAAAGATAGCATCATCTGACTTTTCAGCAAATTTTGCCAAATTGTCTTTTGTGTTAAGTATGGTACACCTGCTGCCAAAGGACCTTAGAAAGCCAATGAACGGTGGTCTCTTGTTCCATAACTCATAAGGGGTCTTTCCATGTGGCTTTACTACAAGAACTCTGTTCTGCATATAGCATGCAGTGGTGTCTGCCCCTGCCCAGAATGTTAGAGGCAGCTTTGAATCAGCTAACATAGTCCGAGCAGCCTCAATAAGTGTCCTATTCTCCTCTCAGCAACACCATTTTGTTGAGGAGTTCTAGGAGCACTGTATTGTCTGGCAATCCCTTTTGAGTTACAAAATGAGTCAAGAATAAAGTTCTTAAACTCAGTCCTTTGATCACTTCTAATTATTTTAACCTTGTGATCAACTTGATTTTCTATCTTAAGAATAAAAGATTTTAAGGTTTCAGCAGTTTCATCTTTAGTTCTTAAAAAGAATACCCATGTAAATCTAGTAAAATCATCAACTACCACAAGGCAATATGATTTCCTTCCAATGCTCATTATACTTGTGGGACCAAACAGATCCATGTGCAATAAGTGTAATGGAGTAGTGATAGAATTAACAACCTTGGATTTATGAGAAGACCTGTCTTGTTTCCCTTTCAGGCAAGCAACACAGTTATCTTTGCAGAAAAATTCCTTTTTAGGCAAACCATGTACCAAGTTATTTTTAGCCAATTTATTCATTGTCTTAAAATTGACATGACACATTCGTTTATGCCATAGTGGACTCATCACTAAGCGAAAGCATGATACTTCTCCCATTGGGGAAGCATTGTTCATATCAAGCTTGTACATATCCCCTCTCCTGGGAGATCTAAGAAGCACCAATTCTTGAGGAATTGTCATCCCAGGTTTGAGGATGATGCACTCATGTTCTGTGAAAAGCATTTGATGCTTTTGATCACAGAATTGAGAAACACTTAACAGGTTGTGTTCAAGCTGTTTGACAAAATTAACTTTGTCAACCTTTAATTTTCCATTGGATATACTTCCTCTGCCAGAAATATATCCTCCGGCCTCACCTCCAAACTTGACAGGACCTCCATCATAATGTTGAAATTGTTGAAGGAGAGATCTGTTCCCTGTCATGTGCCTGGAGCATCCACTATCTACAATCCGAATGTTGTTATTCTTGTCATATGGATGTCCCTGCACATAAGGTGAGATAATTAGTTTTGATTGGAAACCCAAGCCTTGTTGGTCTTGGGTTCTTCCAATGAAAGTGACATGATTGAAACCAAAATTTATGCATGGGGGTTCAATTGATGTCTTTGAAGAAGAGGTTTGGGCTACAGCATCTTCCTTGATCTTCCATTCCATCCCTTGGTTGATCATAGAAGATGAGCTTTATGAAGCTTTTGTAGCTTGGCATTCTTCCGAAGCTTCTTTCTTTTCGGAAGAGACCTTCACCACCTTTTCTTCCGAAGCAGTCTTCTTCTGGGATGGTTTCAAGGGGACTCTTTTGTGAGTCTTTGCAGCTTTAACTTCCGAAGCCTTTTTCCTTTCGGAAGAAGAGTTTTCTTCCGAGAGAAGCCTTGCTTCGGAAACAAGCTTTCCCATTTTCATCACTTGAACCATTTGATATGGTCCAAATGTGAAACCTTCCCTGACTCCTTCTCTTTTAACATTATTTGCATAATGTGTGCTAGCAGGATTGTAGTAACAAGCTTTAGCCATGTGGTTTTGCAGACCACACATTATGCATGCAATGTTAATTTTCTGGGAATGAGAGGGTTTCTGTTTCTTGTTTTTTTCTCCTCATCAGCAACCTTTCCCTTTAACTTCTGATCCTTTGGTAGGATAGGAGTACTGGTACTGTACTCTTTCCTGAATCAGAAGGTCCAACCACCTGAAATCCTGCTGATATGAATACACCCTTTTGCTTTGGGTCTATCTTCAGTTTGGATTCAGCCACCTTCTTGGCAGTTTTTCTGGCTGCTTTAGCCCTGCTTCTTCTGGCTTTGGTGGTCAGGGTTTGATCATCATTGGCTGGGGAGGGCACAATTACCTGTTCCTTCTCTGTGATGGTCATGGTCTCTATAGTTGCATCACTCTTTGACTCTTTAGAAGGTGGGTCAACAGATGGAACCTCTTGCTCTTTAGTACCACACCTTGGTTGTCTTACAGACTCATAAGAGTGTGGTGGAGCAATTTCATTGGTTCCCAACCCACTTTTGTTTTGATAACAAAGTTTGGAGTGAGAGGATGATGCAAGTATGGGTTGGAAGTTTTGCTCGGAAATAGCATACTTCCTGGCTTGAGCCTCAGCAGTGACAAGCTGGGCTTGAGCCTCAGTCAATTTGGATATTAAATCCTTGATTTGAGTCTTGTAGTCGGTGTGTTCATGTTTTAAAAGAGATACAGTTTTCTCTAACTCCTTAATTTTCTTTTGGTAGTCAGATTCAGCCCTTTTAAAGTCAGATTTTAGCACATTTAAAGACTCAATATTGGATTTAATTTCCATATTGTAGTCCTGGTACAATTTAACCTTAGCAATACAAGCAGGGGTACAGAGATGTTCATATACCTTATTTTCATCTGTTCCTGCCATGAGTGCTTGAGCAGGAGTCACATCTTGAACCATAAAGCTCCAGTCAACATCTTGAGCCATTGCTGCTGTTTCAGTTGACTTTCCGTTGGGCTTTGGTGTAGAAGGATGTGTGGAGGCCTGTGAGGTTCCCGGGTTGGACTTGGGAGCCTTGCATTCCCTTGCAAAATGGCCAAGCTGGTTACAGTTGTAACATTTAGCCTTGCTTTTGTCAAACCCAAACTTGCTAGTGATTGGGTTTTGAGGGAATTGCCTTCCAGTTCTCTTAAAGAACTTCTTCGCTCTGTAGGTTAGAAGAGCCATTTGTTGGACAATGTCCACATACTCTATGTCATCTGGACTGAAGCACTCAAGATCATCAAAGCATAATTGATGATCATTGGAGTGTCCACTCCCTAAGACAAACGCACAGCCCTCCTGAAAGGAGCTTTGCTGAGCTTGATGAGACCTTGGAGTCTCAGGGAATGTGATGTAAGGCCCAGATGAACAAGATGGCTGTTGGGTGTATGACAGGTACTGCTGAGACTGGGAGATACCTGAGCCTTCAGCAACCATTAAAGCGTTGCTAGCAGGGAAGCTAAAGGGTCTGCTTGCTTGGTGACCCTTCTTGCTTTCAATTTCCAAACGGTATCCATCAAGGATCCCATAGAGTTCGGTCATGGTGAGTGTGTTTAAATTCTCTGTTCTCTTGATGGAGACACAGTAGAAAGTCCACTCATTGGGTAGAGCACTCATAAACTTTCTAGTAAGGTCTCTAAGTTCTTAAATGATTCCCACAGATTGGAGGGAGGAGATAAGATCCATATACCTGAAATATTGTTGGCTAAAAGTTTCTCCAGCAACATAGGTGAAGTTCTCAAACTGCTGCTTCAGTGAGTCCTTCTTTGAATCATTAGAGCTTGAGTACATTTGAGCAAGAGCATCAAAGAGTTCTTTGGCTGACTTACAATGCTCAAACCCCACCATGATGGAGTTTGGGATTGCAGTCATAAGAACAGTCATAGCATTGCTGTCTATGTCAAGCTTCTTCCTGTCTTCATCGGAGTAGTCTTCAATGGCCTTCTCGATCATGGCACCGTTTCCACCAGCAACTTTTGGCTTATACGGGCCATTAACGATGGACTGCCACATCTTGCTATCCTGGTATCTGATGAAGCTTTCCATTCTTCTGCTCCAAGACCTGAAGTTTTCAGGGTCGATGATGGGAGCTTTGGTCATCGTTCCCATTTCAACTTCAGATTTGATGAGGGCCATTTTTGAGTGAGGTATAAGGAGGAGTGAAAAACTGGTTGATTAGGATGGTAAGATCTCACAATCAAGAGCCTAAAAAGCTCTGATACCAATTGAAGGATCGGGTTTTGTCACTTAACACTTGTGATTCTCTCAAACTCACTTATTATGTCACTCAAACAAGATGAAGCAATACCTTTAACAAGAGTTGATAATAATATAATAAGTAATCAAAGGAACAAGCAGAAGTATTTCCAAGGTACTTGTATATATTACTTCTCAACTCAAGATTACAAGACACTTACTGTTGGGTTTGCTAGAACATAAAATCAATGTTTAACCACTTAAACTTTCTGAAAAACGCAGCGGAGTTACAACTTAATAAAACCCATTTTATAAGCTGAAAAATAATGTTCCTTAGTGACCATTTTAGATGAAAAACAAACCCAAAGAAAAGGATCATAATATGTGAATGATCAAGCTATGAAAATGTACTAAAACTACATAAAATCACAGCTTCAATGAGCTGTGATATCTACCTTCTTCCAGCTGCAAAAACGTCCAAGAAAGAAAGGTTTGGATGCTCAAATCTTGGCCAAGACTCCAAGGAAGAAGCCCTCAAGTGTGTTTACCCCCAAGCTCCTTGCAAGACACCTTCTTGTTAGGAAGAACACCACCAAAAGAACACAAATTCGATCTCCAAAGGCTTCAAAGCTGCTGCCTTGATCCGTAACTTTTGAGGGGAAAGAAGAGAGTTTCTTTTGTTTTGCATGTATTGGAATTAGGTGAATGAATTGAGTGTATGACTAGTTAATGGTGTGTGTGTTTTCAAGACACAAATTGGTCCAATAACCTTAAAGGGGGCGGCCAAAAAATTCAAATTGAAAGAGTTTCCCCCTTTAAACTTTATCACACATTATTAAAGTTAACTAGTCTCATGTCACATAATAAAAGGTCACCTTTCACACTTGATTTATAAATGTGACATGTGTATTCTTTAATTAAACACTTTAATTAAAGTACACTCATATATTATTAGTGTTATTTAAACCCCTTTTAAATGACAAGAATAACAACAATTCATCAACAAATTATCCTTATAATTTGTTCCACCTCTTATGCAATTTGTTTAGAAAACCCATTTTCTAAATTGGTGTAAATGTTTAATTGCATGATCATATCATCAATTAAACATTAATTGGTGTTTGCTAAGCTTGTTATTGGGTATAACCCGACTTGGATCATAACGTACTAACCACATCAATATTCTAAGTGTCTTGGGCACATAGAATCCAACAATCTCCCACTTGCCCAAGATTCATAGAAGATTGATGCAAGCAGTAAATACCGCCTAACAACGGTTCACTACCCTTAATACGCATGACTTGTAGCCATTCAATAACATCATCCCTTTCAAGTACCCTACTTGAAATGATTTAGGTGAATCAATCATCTATCCTTTTGTTACAGATGTCATGTTAAATCCAAGGACACAGAATGATCATTCCTTGTTGATTTAACTTAATCAGGCCTTAGACATCTAACTCTCAACGAATAAGAGGAACAAATTCCATCTTGACTACATACGTTTCTCACAAACACCTCGTGTTATACCTGAACATATCCTTATGTACTGTCCACTATTTCAGGACAGTGAAGAATAGGCTCAAGGTGTAATACTTGGTGAATATCAAAACCCAATATGTGTCTCAGGTCTGAGGATACCAAATGATATTCGCCTTTTACTCAAACTTACTTATGATCAATCAATAAGATTCCATGTAGTAAAATTTGAGATGCGGGTTAGTCCAATATTTGTATCCCACAAATATCTATGAACCTTGGTAGCAACCCATTGCTCTATATTCATCCTTATGAATATCAACCAATCCAAGTTCATAATAATCTTACTTTCACACTTGTTCCCACAAGTATGAGCGACTACGGACATTTTAGAGTAAACATTTTACTCATGGATATAAACATGCTAATTTGGAACATTAATTGAAACATTATAACCAAATAATTTTATTCAAATAATAAAGAGTTCCATATATCCAAATACAAAGTTTACAGATCAAATCCAATCACTAGAATATCGAAGTCCCATGGCACAAGTATGACCTTCATGCTTTGCTTTTTCAAGCAGCTTCGTGAGAGGATCCGCAATGTTTTGATCCGTGTGAACTTTGCGAATACATATCTTTCCCTTTTCAACTTCATCTCGTATGTAGTTGAATCTCCGCTCAATGTGCCTAGTCTTTTGATGAGCACGAGGTTCCTTGATTTGAGCAATCGCACCCTCGTTATCACAAAAGATCTCTAGGGGGTCCTGAATGGAAGGGACAACCCCTAGATCGGCAATGAATTTCTTCAACCATACAGCTTCTTGAGCTGCCAATGAGGCGGCGACGTATTCTGATTCTGTAGTTGATAGAGCCACCACATCCTGCTTGGAGCTCTTCCAAGAGACAGCTCCTCCATTCAGAATGAAAATGTATCCCGATTGTGACCGTGAATCGTCACGATCGGTTTGGAAACTCGCATCCGTGTAACCTTTTACAACGAGTTCCTCGTCACCAGATCCATAGATCAGGAACATATCTCTTGTCCTCCTTAGGTACTTAAGTATGTTCTTAACAGCCATCCAATGACTGTTTCCAGGATTCTGCTGGTAACGGCTTGTCATGCTTAAGGCGCATGACACGTCCGGTCGAGTGCATATCATTGCATACATGATAGATCCTATAGCAGATGCGTATGGGATTCCCTTCATTTTATCTTGCTCTTCCTTTGAGCTTGGACATTGAGTCGTACTCAATATCGTTCCTCTTTGAATAGGTACGGTACCTTTCTTAGAGTTCTCCATCTTGAACCTTTTCAAGATTTTATCAATGTATGCACTTTGATTCAAACCAATCAACCGCCTTGATCTATCCCTATAGATCTTTATTCCTAGAATATAGGCGGCTTCACCAAGATCCTTGATGGAAAAACAACTTCCAAGCCAGGTTTTTACACCTTCCAAGGTTGGAATGTCATTTCCAAATAGTAGTATGTCATCAACATACAATACTAGGAAAGTTACTGTGCTCCCACTAGCCTTCTTATACACACAAGCCTCATCAGCGTTTTTGATGAAGCCAAATTTCTTTACTTCCTCATCAAAACGGTGATTCCAGCTTCTCGATGCTTGTTTCAATCCATAGATTGATTTCTTTAACTTGCATACTTTATTAGGATGTTTTGGATCGACAAAACCTTCAGGCTGAACCATATAGACATCTTCCTCAAGATATCCATTTAGGAAAGCGGTTTTGACATCCATTTGCCAAATCTCATAATCATAATGAGCAGCTATGGCAAACAATATCCTTATAGACTTTAGCATCGCAACAGGTGAGAAGGTTTCATCATAATCAACCCCTTGAGTTTGAGTGAAACCCTTTGCTACAAGTCTAGCTTTATAAGTATCCAAGTTTCCATGCATATCGGTTTTCTTCTTGAAAACCCACTTACTTCCAACTACCTTGGAATTAAGAGGTGGTACAACAAGTTCCCAAACTTGATTGTCATACAAGGATTGCATCTCAACGTTCATGGCCTCAAGCCATTTGTCACAATCGAAATTGGACACTGCATCATGGTATGTGGTTGGTTCATCTGAATCTACCACATAGCATCCATCCATGAAAAATCCGTATCTTTCAGGTGGATTACTAGTTCTACCACTTCTGCGAACGTTTTGCGTGTATTGATCAACCATTTGATCATCCTCAACATCCTCATGTTGAGTACTAGTTTCAACCAAACGTGCATCGGGTTGTGGTTCTTGATCCTCCTCAAGATCCACTGTTCTACTGCTAGTTCCTTCCATAAGGAACTTTTCTTCTAAGAACTCACCCTTTCTGGCAACAAACACCTTTTGTTCCAGTGGATCATAGAAATAATATCCCATAGAATCTCTAGGATATCCAATAAAGATACACTTGGTGGATCGGACTTCCAATTTGTTTGGGGTGGGAGTCTTAACATAAGCCTCACAACCCCAGACTCTTAAGTATGATAGGGATGGAACCCTTCCATGCCATATCTCAAAAGGTGTCCTTTCCACCTTTTTGGTTGGGGCCATATTTAGAATACGGGCCGCGGAGAGCAAAGCGAAACCCCAAAATGATAGAGGTAATGAGCTTCTAGCCATCATAGATCGAACCATATCCAATAAGGTTCGATTCCTCCTCTCAGACACACCATTATGTTGTGGTGTTCCAGGTGGAGTGAGTTGTGAGACAATCCCACAACTCCTAAGATGATCTTGAAAAACATCACTTAGGTATTCACCTCCTCTATCGGTACGGAGAACTTTAATTGACTTGTTGAGTTGATTTTCAACTTCATTCTTGAAGATTTTGAACATTTCAAAAGCTTCATCTTTGTGCCTTAATAAGTACACATACCCATAGCGACTATAATCGTCGGTAAAGGTAATGAAGTATCTTTCACCATTCCTAGTCATTGGCTTAAAAGGACCACATACATCCGAATGTATGATTCCTAATAAATCTTTTGCCCTTTCGGTAGTTCCACTAAAGGGTGCCTTAGTCATCTTACCTTGTAAACAAGATTCACAAACATCAAATGAATCACATTCATTTGTTTTTAAAAGACCATTCTTTTGAAGTGTTTGTAAACGTTTCTTGTTTATATGACCAAGACGACAATGCCAAAGATAGGTATCACTCAAGTCCAACTTGAGTTTCTTGGTGTTTGTTTGGTACAATAAACTATTTAAAGTATTTTCATGAACCAATTCATAAATACCATTAATTGGTATAGCTTTAAAATAGAACATACCATTTAAAGAAACATGAATATCATTTTCAATAAAGGATAATACATAATCATAATGTCTTAATTGAGATACAGAAATAATGTTCCTAGTCAAACTAGGAGCATACAAAACATTCTTCAAAATAACTTCCAAGCCACTTGGAAGTCTTAGGATGTAGTCCCCACGAGCTTCAACTAAGACTTTAGTTCCATTGCCCATGAAGAGGCTAACATCCCCTTTCTTGAAGTCCCTACTTCTTGTGAACCCCTGCAACAAATTGCAAATATGAGTTCCACATCCGGTATCCAATACCCATGTGTTTGAAGATGTAACATTAAGATCAATATGTATCATGTATATTGTACCTGAGGTCTGCCCGGCATCCCTCTTTGCTTTCAACTCTTGGAGATGGACAGGACAATTCCTTGCCCAATGTCCTATCTCCCCACACTTGAAGCATGGGTCATTTGTAGCAACCTTTTGCTTCTTCTCTTGTGGTTTGGGTGGTACCCTTACCACCCCTTTCCCCTTTCCCCACACATGTCCCTTACCCTTGGCAACCTTTGCCTTGGGTGCGGGATGAGGCCTTTTGTTGTTCCCACCTTCATTGATGGTGAGAACGGGTAAAACCCTTTTACCCATGGCCGCCTCGGCCGTTTTGAGCATTGAGTGAAGTTCACCAATGCTTTTGTCCCATGCATTCATGTTGTAGTTCAACACGAATGTCTCGAACTTCTTGGTTAGGCCATTTAGGATCAAATCCGTGGCCAACTCCTTCGAGACGGGGCAGTTTAGCCTCTCGAGGCGGTCAATATGACTTTTCATCTTAAGTACATAAGATGAAACAGATTGGTTGTCGTCCATACGACATGCATGGAGCGCTCGAACCGTTTCGAACCGCTCAACCCTTGCTTGCTGTTGGAACGTTTCCTTCAGCTGGGTTATCATGTCGTAAGCTCCGTGATGTTCATACTCCTTTTGGAGATCCGGAGTCATGCTTGCTAGCATGAGACAAGACACTTGGACGGAGTCCTCAGTGTATTTCAGCCAATCGTTAAAGGCCTCCTCATCATCCTCGTTAGGTTGATCGGGGATAGGGTCGTCTAAAACATATGATCTTCTCTCTTGCTTGAGAACAATTCTCAAGTTTCGATACCAATCAATAAAGTTGTTATGATTTAGACGTTCCTTTTGGAGGATCGCTCGTAGTGATTGGTTTGACGCGGACGAGTTATCGTGATTTTCATTATTGGTGGCCATCTACAAAATTTAACAAAGATCAATTTTAGTATTTTCGATATTGCTAATTTTAATATTTAATGCCTTTTAAGGTCTTTTCATATTAAAATCTAGAACCCAACATTACATTTAAATCGTGGTTAGGTGACCTTTATCCCACGTTTTAAATTAATAAGGTGGTCAACGTTTGACGATTGCAACCATTTGCAACTTCTAGAAATATGGGATCGACTTAAAACATCATATGTAAAGTCGGCATGTTAATCCCATCAACACCATTTGGAAACCACATCGTAGGTGATCCATTTGACATGATTTGCAAATCAAGACACCCTACTTACACCCACGTGTGAGTTTGCCAAAACAAGTGGTTAGGTGACCTTTATCCCACAAATAAGGCATTCTCACCTCAAGTCACAAGTTCCCTCAAAATGGTTAGGTGACCTTTATCCCATTAAGAGTTCCCAAGTGACTCAAGTGTTGTGTAAAAGGACGGTGTTGATCTTGTTTGAAAAAAAGGTTTTAGAGGTTTCAAAATACAAGTTTAGAAAACTCTATGTACTTGTATTTGCATGCTTTCAAATACAAGGTACCTTATGGTTCTTTGATTAAAACCTATTTTAATCCTTAAAATCATTAAATAATTTTAATAACCTTTTATTAATCTTTAAGAACCATCAATTTTCAGCTTGTTAAGTTTGTTAATTAGTTTGCTTTGAATATCCAAATATCAACCAAACAATCAAGACAACAAACAATCAACCAAGCATAAAACATTAACAATCATATGTGCATAACCATAGCCCTTATGTTGACAACACTTGTTTGCCATCACAAGTGTTGCCTATGGTCTTTCTAAGGGTCAAACATATCATAAAAGTTCCAAGAACCTCCCACTAGAAACCGCATCCAAATGCTCCATGTTTCTTGTGTCTTTGTGTCCATCTTTGGGTCTTGATCTTGTACATCTTCCTTTTACAAAATTGTATCCTAATACATTTTTCTAGTAAAGGAAATGAACCTAATCTATTATTACATAACCAAATGAATGAATAATTACAACCCAAATGAATAAACACAAATATTACAATCAAATTGAATGAATAAAACAACCACTTGAATCATCTAAACAACACAAGGCCATAAGCTAGGTTATGCACTAAACAACCAATGATCATATCATCTATTCATATAATGAAGACCCCATTTAAAACCCCAAATTTCAGCCAACATAAACTGAAATTTTGGGTTTTAATCATTGTCCAAACAACCAACATTCATAATATGTTTCTTTCAAGGTCTAATCACTAGCATGTGTGATATGACCTTGAAAGTTTGGGGAATCATTCATATAAACTATAACAGCCCAAAATCAGCCTATAACATGTCTAATATCATCTTTTAAAACCAATTTCAAAAGATAAATCAAGCAAGTCATCCACATAACCGGCTCTTGATGCCATTGTTGGGTTTGCTAGAACATAAAATCAATGTTTAACCACTTAAACTTTCTGAAAAACGCAGCGGAGTTACAACTTAATAAAACCCATTTTATAAGCTGAAAAATAATGTTCCTTAGTGACCATTTTAGATGAAAAACAAACCCAAAGAAAAGGATCATAATATGTGAATGATCAAGCTATGAAAATGTACTAAAACTACATAAAATCACAGCTTCAATGAGCTGTGATATCTACCTTCTTCCAGCTGCAAAAACGTCCAAGAAAGAAAGGTTTGGATGCTCAAATCTTGGCCAAGACTCCAAGGAAGAAGCCCTCAAGTGTGTTTACCCCCAAGCTCCTTGCAAGACACCTTCTTGTTAGGAAGAACACCACCAAAAGAACACAAAATTCGATCTCCAAAGGCTTCAAAGCTGCTGCCTTGATCCGTAACTTTTGAGGGAGAAAGAAGAGAGTTTCTTTTGTTTTGCATGTATTGGAATTAGGTGAATGAATTGAGTGTATGACTAGTTAATGGTGTGTGTGTTTTCAAGACACAAATTGGTCCAATAACCTTAAAGGGGGCGGCCAAAAAATTCAAATTGAAAGAGTTTCCCCCTTTAAACTTTATCACACATTATTAAAGTTAACTAGTCTCATGTCACATAATAAAAGGTCACCTTTCACACTTGATTTATAAATGTGACATGTGTATTCTTTAATTAAACACTTTAATTAAAGTACACTCATATATTATTAGTGTTATTTAAACCCCTTTTAAATGACAAGAATAACAACAATTCATCAACAAATTATCCTTATAATTTGTTCCACCTCTTATGCAATTTGTTTAGAAAACCCATTTTCTAAATTGGTGTAAATGTTTAATTGCATGATCATATCATCAATTAAACATTAATTGGTGTTTGCTAAGCTTGTTATTGGGTATAACCCGACTTGGATCATAACGTACTAACCACATCAATATTCTAAGTGTCTTGGGCACATAGAATCCAACACTTACAAGCATAAAACAAGAGTTACAATGAGAAACTATATATACTAGATCTTACAGCTGGTTATACTTGATACCAGCTGGAAACCTATGACTAAAGCATATACTACAATGATATAGTTAAGGTATCTTAGATAAAGTATTATCTAAGATATGGTAGTCATGACATGTCCATGACTTACCTTTTGTCACCAACTAAAGATGGCAACTATACTTAACATAAAAAGGTAAACAGTAGATTAAAGTATGGTCAACTACATGGCTTTTGAGAAAACGCCATGCAGTATCTCAGAGATTTGCAGCGGAGTGTCAGACAGACCATACTTATGTCTACTGGATAATAGAAGTGTCTTCCGAAGGTTAACTGGCTTCCGAAGAACAAGTTCTTCTGAAGCCACTTATACTTCGGAAGATGCTTCTATGCTTCCGAGGCTTTGAGGACTTCTTTATACTTCGGAAGTTGACTTCAGAACTTTGTCTTTAAGTCTTGATCTTCGGAAGTATCTTCTTTGTCTTCGGAAGTTGGAGTTTTCCTTCGGAAGTGTATTTTACACTTAGACTTCGGAAGAGCTCCTTCTTCCTTCGGAAGTTCCACACTTGGCTTCGCAAGTCCTTTGTATGTTGTACT
The DNA here is from genome assembly GCA_025215565.1 of Flaveria ramosissima. NCBI lineage: Eukaryota > Viridiplantae > Streptophyta > Magnoliopsida > Asterales > Asteraceae > Flaveria > Flaveria ramosissima. The sequence goes on along the minus strand of CM046029.1, from coordinate 44,091,618 downwards.
CAAAATCTTCTTAGTGACATAGTTTTGGTTGCAACAGCCTCTTTAGATCCAACAACAAAGTCTTCCAAAGCCAAAGAGTGAAGACAGATTTCTTCCGAAGACTTTTGGAGATATGCCTTTATCTGATGTACTTTACCATAAAGCTGGACCACCTTTCTGCTGCTACTCTGTAAAGTCACCAACTTACATGAGTTGGTGAAAGGTCCATGCTTTTGGTAACTGTACATTGAGGTCTTGAATCCATGCTTTCTACTTTATGTACTTTTATCCTTTTTGTAATATATTAGGATGTGAGCTATGGCATGTCATAGTCACAAGTCAAAAGGCAGATTCGCCTTTTGACTCTACATTTGATTTTGTAGTTGTCTAGTCAATTGTATCCAGTTGGCCTTCAAAGTATGGCCGGCTGTAGGATGTAGTATAGAGTATCTCAAGTACTTGTAACTATCCATCTATGCTTTGTAACTTGTAATAGAACTTGAGAAGCAATATACAACATTCCTGAAAACCAAATACTTGTGTTGTTTGAAATCTTGTTTTGTCTCATATTTACTTGTGTTCTTAGCATCTTTGATTAACAAGTTAACCAGTTCCCTATTTGATCAGTTAAGTGTTCTAAGCAACTCTCCTCAATGTGTTGTTGCGTTGTAAGTGCATACCCTTCACCGGTCCTGCATTTGGTATCAAAGCATTTCAGGCTCTTGATATAAGATCTCACCATCTTATGACAAAGTCTCCACTGATCACTCCTGAAGACTTTGATACTTGGTGTCAAAGAATGGAAAGCTTCATCAAGTCTCAAGACTGCAGGATGTGGGACTATATTGTTGAAGGACCTTACATACCAAGCACCATTTCTGCTACTGGTGGTGGTATGATTCCTAAGGCTGTGGCTGATTACTCTGAAGCAGATAGAAAAAGAATAGAGATTGATCAGAAAGCCATGACAGCCCTTCAAACTGCTTTTCCAAAATCCATCTACAGAGGCTTCAAGAAGTGCAAAACTGCCAAGCAACTATGGGAAGCACTGAAGCTGATGTATGAGGGGTCTACTGAAGCAAAGGAGAACAAGAATGATCTCCTGAAGCAGTAGTTTGAAAACTTCACCTTCAAGGCAGGTGAAACCATGACTCAACAATACTTCAGGTATGTTGAGATTGTGGATACTCTAATGGATGTTGGAGTAACTCTTGAGAACAGGGACATTGTAAGGAAGTTTATGTCCTCTCTTCCTATACAATGGACACATTATTATGTTGTTATCAAGAGGACTGAGAACCTTAAGACTCTTACTCTCACAGAGTTGTATAGTATTCTTAGTGGCTACCAGATAGAGATGAACATGCAAAACTCATATGGAACTCCAGCAATCAACTGAGTTCAGCCATCCATGTGGTTGAAAGGGAAAGCATTGAACCATAACATCATCTTATATACTTCCCTGACAACTCACAAAAAGGCCTTTTCATCACATTCACAGAGACTCAAAGGGAAAGCTACACTCAAGGAAGTCCTTTCCAAGAGGCAAGTTCTTCTCATGCCTTTGTCTATGCTAATGAAACTTCAGGCAACTTTCTCTTCACTGTTGAAGATTTGGACTGTATCCATCCAGATGATCTGGAGTACATGGAGATAGTCCAGCAGATGGCTCTTCTCACTCACACAGCCAAGAAGTTCTACAAGAGGACAGGGAGAAAGTTTCCAAGCAATGCAGCCAGTGGAAAGTTTGGGTAGGACAAAATCAAAGTAAAGTGTTACAACTGTAACTATATGGGACACTTTGCAAGAGAGTGTAAGGCACCAAGGACAAATCGTGGCCAAGTGTAAGGCCCCATTCCCGGAGACCTCACAGTTGGTCATTCACATCATTGAATACGTTAAACATTATAAATTTACAAACTTAAGCAGCGAAATTATTTTACCAAAAACCATTCATTTCATTTATAACACTGTTGTTGAGCAATACAATATAGTTTGATCGATTACAAAAGAATTGTTTAATTGCATTACAAAACAACAGTAGTAACAAGTATGAATGGATGTTAGTCTTTCCCTGCTGAGTAGCTTCACCCTCGTGCCATTCTCTGCAATATTTACCTGCCAACTGAAAATGTATAAAAGTCAGCGTTGCTGAGTAAGTTCTAGTTTTAAAAGTAATAATATACTTTCTGTAAGGTATACATACGAAAATACTCTTTTTATGAAAACTTCATCTCTTTATACACGAGCACGCATTAACTATACAATCAGATAATGCTTTTTTTCTCTTTACAGTATGGCTTGTTTACTCTATACTCTTTTGTCTTTATCTTTCACTATCTATGTGGACCAATGAGCAATACCCTAAACTACGTGCGCGGGGGAAATGGTGTTGGGCCCTCTTTTTCCCACAAGGGGCTCTACATACTGTATACAAGGCTGACCCAGACACCTAGGGTATGCTCTAAAGGTCTGCCAATCTCAATTGACTGGCTCCGTGTGCACCTGAAGGTACCTAACCCGCATCACGGTTAAGCTAACGACCTCATGGTCGTGACCCTCCTATAAGCTTGCAAGACTTGTTAACATTTTAAATTAGGTTCCACTTCTCTTCTTTATTACTCTTTCACTTATTTATTAGTAATACTTTACGTTACGATAATAAACACACCACGTAAAGTCAAATACTAATAGTGATAATAATAATAATAATAATAATAATAATAATAATAATAATAATAAACAATCATATAACAATCATAGCTATGCATGAAACTCATCATTAATAAGCCCTAGTCAAACCTCGGTCAAAACCCTAAAAGCTCAGTCTCCCAAAAATTCTATAATAAATTCTAAGTGTTTAGGCGCTTTGACACTATTTGGGCGCATGGGCCCTGTTTAGGCGTTTTAACACTATGCAAGCGCATTTAGCCAACACTTAACTCTTTCATCACTCAAGCGCATGAGCTATCTCAGGCGTATGGAAACTTAGGCGCATGGACACCTAGTCGCATGGCCATTCAGACGCATGTACACTATTGGGGCGTATGACCCATTCGGTCACATAAAACACTTAGACGCATGGGAATGTTCAGACGCGTGGGCTATACTTTAAACGTTTCAAAGGCATTTTCAGGCGCATGAGCCTTATCTAGGCGCATGAGCCTTATCTAGGCGCATGAACCTTCTGTTCAACATGTTTCTAGTATGTTTTCGAACCCAATCATCAAACCCATCTGCTTCAAGCTTAACACGGCTATTCTAAACATGAACAACTTAATAACTCCTAAGGAACATCATCAACATGCATAATACATACGAGTATACATACATAAACATTGTAAAATCGTTTTAGTACATTTTCAGCCCCAAAGAGAGTTTAAAACAAGTAGAACTGGGGTCTAGAAACTCACCTGGTGCAACTTTGGGTGTTTCTTCTTTCTAACCTGAATGCAAATGAGTTCAAACACCTAGAAACCCACAAAACACATACACACGAACACACACACAAGCACATAAGCACATAAACATATAACCGGGACAAAAAGCCAATATGAACACTTAAAACTTTCGAATTCTTACCTTGAATTCAACCTCTTCTTTTCTTCTTCTTCAAAACGGAGAGTGTTTCTACTCTCTTCCTTTCTCTCTCTGAAATGACCGAAGATTTGGGTGTAGAAAAGGTGATGGGCGGCCATGCCACCTTTACACCAACTTTTTCAAAGATTTTGTCCTCTTGGACACTTTTAGTCCCTCTACTTGGATTTTATTGCTTTTCTTTCTTTTATTCTTCATTTCTTGTCTCAAGCATCTCAGTCTCAGCCTTGATTACCTCAACGCACCCCAATTCCTTCGGACCAATATCACCCCAACAAACGGGTGTTCTGCATCTCCTACCGTATAGCATCTCATATGGTGGCATACCAATGCAGGCATGATAGTTATTTTTATACGAGAATTCGGCTAATGGTTGGTGGTCATCCCAACTTCCCCCAAAATCGATCACACATGCCCGAAGCATGTCTTCCAATGTCTGAATGGTCCTTTCTGACTGACCATCAGTTTGGGGATGATAAGCTGTGCTAATATGTAACCTCGTCCCCATGGCATCGTGGAATTTCTTCCAAAATTTAGAGGTAAACCTGGTGTCACGATCAGACACGATAGACACCAGCACACCATGACGAGTTACAATTTCCTTGATGAACAGGTCAGCCAATCTCTCAGATGAATATGTCTCGCGGATCGATAGGAAGTGGGCACTCTTTGTCAGACGATCAACAATCACCCATATGGCATCGTATCCTTTCGGAGTACGCGACAGCTTTGTAATGAAATCCATGGTGATGTGCTCTCACTTCCATTCCGGTATATCCAAAAGTTGAATCTTCCCATATGGCTTTTGGTGCTCGGCCTTCACTTGTAAACAAGTAAGGCACTTACTCACATACTCCACCACATCACGCTTCATACCCGGCCACCAATAATGTTTCTTCATATCCTGATACATCTTCGTGGCACCAGGATGAATGGAGTATCGAGTCTTGTGAGCTTCATCCATAATCTTCGCCCGTAGATCCCCAAAACGAGGAATCCACACTCATCCAAATCGGGTTTTAACACCAAGTGTGTTTTCCCCTAGTTCCCCAACCAGACCTCTCATTCTTTCCGAGTTAAGATGATTTTCTTGCAATGCCTCATCTTGAAACTCTTTAACTTGCTTCATCACATCAGAGGTCATGATTAGTTGATAAGCTTTCACCCGAATCGGCTCGGGCCTCTCTTTTCAGCTAAGGGCATCAGCCGCCACATTGGCCTTACGCGGATGGTAGTGGATCTCGCAATCATAATCTTTTATGAGCTCTAACCACCTTCTTCGCCTCATGTTCAGATCTTTTTGCTCAAAGAAGTACTTCAAGCCTTTATGGTCAGTGAATATGGTGCACTTCGTCCCGTAGAGATAGTGCCTCCAATCTTTAACGCAAAGACCACCGCCGCTAACTCCAAGTCATGAGTAGGGTAATTCACCTCATGCACATTCAATTGTCAGGATGCGTAAGCTATCACCTTACCTCGCTGCATCAACACGCAACCCAACCCCGAGTAGGAAGCATTAGAATAGACCACCAAATCCTCGCTTCCTTCGGATAATGACAAGACAGGGGCTTGGGTCAGTCTTGCCTTCAACTCCTCAAAAGCCATTTCTTGCTCTTGACCCCACACGAACTTCAAATCCTTACGGGTCAACTTAGTTAGTGGAGAAGCGATCTTGGAAAAGCCTTCGATGAATCATCTGTAATAGCCCGCGAAACCCAAGAAACTACGAATCTCGGATGGCGTCTTTGGAGACTTCCATTGCATCACTGCCTCCACCTTTGCGGGGTCTACCATAATCCCCTCGGGATTTACCACATGACCTAAGAATTGAACTTCTCGCAACCAGAACGCGCACTTGGAGAATTTGGCATACAACTTCTCCCTCCTTAATGTCTCCAATACCTCCCGAATGTGACCGGCATGCTCTTCTTCGCTCTTCGAGTAGATCAAGATATCATCGATGAACACAATCACCGATCTATCCAACATCGGCTGGCACACTCGATTCATCAAATCCACAAAGGCAGCTGGCGCGTTAGTTAGACCAAAAGACATAATGAGGAACTCGTAATGTCCATTACGCGTATAGAAAGTTGTCTTAGGAATGTCTTGTTCCTTCACCTTTAATTGATGGTAGCCATATCGTAGATCTATTCTCGAGAACCAACTGGAACCATGAAGCTGGTCGAACAAGTCATCAATCCTTGGTAACGGGTACCGATTCTTCAGCGTCAACTTGTTCAGCTCTCGATAGTCAATGCACATTCGCATACTTCCATCCTTTTTCTTTACAAACAATACCGGAGCACCCCACGGAGAGATACTCGGTCGAATGAATCCCCTATCCATTAACTACTACAATTGGATCATGAGTTCCTTCATCTCAGTCGGAGCTAATCGATATGGTGCTTTGGCGACAGGTTGAGCACCGGGTATCAAATCAATTTGGAACTCAATCTCGCAATCCGGTGGCACGCCAGGTAAGTCTTCCGGGAATACGTCCTGAAAGTCACACACCACTGGTACCTCAGATAGTTGTGGTACCGACACATCTACATCTTTTATGTAGGCCAAGTAGGCACTACATCCACGTTTCTTGCACTTTCCCGCCACCGCCATCGAAACCACCTTCGGGATTGTAGTAACGCGATCTCCATAAATCGTAACCAAACTCCCATCGGGGGCAATTAATCGAATCATCTTCTTGCGACATACGATGTTTGCTTCATAGGTTGGTAACAAGTCCATCCCTAGTACTACATCGAATCCACCTAAGGGCATCACGTGTAACCTGGCAGCAAACCTATGACCTTCTAAGTCTGTGGCACAGTCCTCTATCACATCAGTAATTCTAGTGGACTTACCAATAGCGGTTTCTACAACGAATGGTTCACTGACACTCCTACTACTATCAGGAAACTTAGCACAGAAAGTAGTGGAAATGAAACTCCTACTAGCACCAGAATCAAACAATATAGAGGCACAAGTTTGGTTTACTAGAAATATACCTGACACGACATCAGGATCAACTCTGGCTTCCTCCCGGGTCATAGTGTAAGCTCTAGCACTTGCCCTTTGTCTTCCTTCCTCCGGCTTCTTCTTCGCTCCAGAGCTCCCCGCTCTCGGCTTCTTACAGTCCTTGGTCTCGTGGCCCTCCCCGCCACAGCTATACCACTTCAGCACCCTACAGTCTCACAGTTGGTCATTCACAACATTGAATACGTTAAACATTATAAATTTACAAGCTTAAGCAGCGGAATTATTTTACCAAAAACGATTCATTTCATTTATAACACTGTTGTTGAGCAATACACTATAGTTTGACCGATTACAAAAGAATTGTTTAATTGCATTACCAAACAACAGCAATAACATGTATGCCTTGTTTACTCTATACTCTTTTGTCTTTATCTTTCACTATCTATGTGGACCAATGAGCAATACCCTAAACTACGTGCGCGGGGGAAATGGTGTTGGGCCCTCTTTTTCCCACAAGGGGCTCTACATACTGTATACAAGGCTGACCCAGACACCTAGGGTATGCTGCAAAGGTCTGCCAATCTCAATTGACTGGCTCCGTGTGCACCTGAAGGTACCTAACCCGCATCACGGTTAAGCTAACGACCTCATGGTCGTGACCCTCCTATAAGCTTGCAAGACTTGTTAACATTTTAAATTAGGTTCCACTTCTCTTCTTTATTACTCTTTCACTTATTTATTAGTAATACTTTACGTTACGATAATAAACACACCACGTAAAGTCACATACTAATAATGATAATAATAATAATAATAATAATGATAATAATACTAATAATAAACAATCATATAACAATCATAGCTATGCATGAAACTCATCATTAATAAGCCCTAGTCAAACCTCGGTCAAAACCCTAAAAGCTCAGTCTCCCAAAAATTCTATAATAAATTCTAAGTGTTTTGGCGCTTTGACACTATTTGGGCGCATGGGCCCTGTTTAGGCGTTTTAACACTATGCAGGCGCATTTAGCCAACACTTAACTCTTTCATCACTCGGGCGCATGAGCTATATCATGCGTATGGAAACTTAGGCGCATGAACACCTAGTCGCATGGCCATTCCGACGCATGGACACTATTGGGGTGTATGACCCATTCGGTCGCATGGACAATTAGACGCATGGGAATGTTCAGACGCATGGGCTATACTTTATACATTTCAAAGGCATTTGCAGGCGCATGAGCCATATCTAGGCGCATGAACCTCTTGTTCAACATGTTTCTAGTAAGTTTTCGAACCCAATCATCAAACCCATCTGCTCCAAGCTTAACACGACTATTCTAAACATGAACAACTTAATAACTCCTAAGAAACATCATCAACATGCATAATACATACGAGTATATATACATAAACATTGTAAAATCGTTTTAGTACATTTTCAGCCCCAAGAGAGTTTAAAACAAGTAGAATCGGGGTCTAGAAACTCACCTGGTGAAACTTTGGGTGTTTCTTCCTTCTAACCCGAATGCAAATGAGTTCAAACACCTAGAAACCACCAAACACACACACACGAACACACACACAAGCACATAAGCACATAAACATATAACCGGGACAAAAACCTAATATGAACACATAAAACTTCGAATTTTTACCTTTAATTCAACCTCCTCTTTTCTTCTTCTTCAAAACCGAGAGTGTTTCTACTCTCTTCCTTTCTCTCTCTAAAATGACCGAAGATTTGGGTGTATAAAAGGTGATGGGCAGCCATGCCACCTTTACACCACCTTTTTCAAAGATTTTGTCCTCTTAAACACTTTTAGTACCTCTATGTGGACTTTATTGCTTTTCTTTCTTTTATTCTTCATTTCTTGTCTTTGTTTTTAAAAAAAATTACCGGGTGTTACACCAAGCACAAACCCGACCAAACTACACTTAGAAAGCCCCCAAGAATGAGAAGCCAAAGCAGCAAGCTGCAGTTGCAGTTGAAGAAGGAGGCTTTGACTGGAGCTTTCAAGTAGAAGATGCATCTCCAAACCAAGCACTCATGGCAGACCATGATGAAGCCAAGGTATTGGAACAACTTTGTATTCCTGAATGCATTGCTAAATTTAATAGATATAGGTCCTATAATTTAGAAATGAGATCTGACCTGAGTCCTTAAATATTTTTGTTAGGATCTGGTATATGAACAAAACACCAACTGATTAACGTGTTAACCAAACCAAATAGTGCGGAATCCTATTTCATTGACGATCCAATCAGTGAGAACGCACGTAGAAACAATAACGTATTGAATCTAACGTCAAGAATCGACTAGGAATCGATCTACAGCGTTCTATGAACTTGGAGTATGAACTTGGAGGCTTCAGGAGGGCTAGAGTACGTCTGGAGTCGAATTGGAATGAATGTTTTTTTTTTCACGAACTAGGTGGTATTTATAGGTTAGGGTTGCTCATTCGGGCGACTGAACCATTAGTATGGTTCAGTCGTACGATTGAGCCATGCGGTTGATCCATTCGCACGACTGAGTGTTCAGTCGTGCGACTGAGCCAATATCATATCACAATCATACGACTGATCCAGTCTCCTGGTTTAGTCGTGCGACTGAGTCATTCGCTTGAAGTTGTTCATGCGTATGGTCTATTCGCATGGGCTATTCACATGAGAACTTCATATTGCTAAGTTTGAACGTATTCATTAATATAGCATTATGTGTATCAATTCAAACAATCACAAACCTATATAATCTAGTCAATATCAACTCATTAATGAAATATTAAACATTATAAATCACAACCAAACATTCTCATTTCATTAATAACCCAACCATTACATAAGTTTAAGACAATCAAGACATATTACATTCATATCAGGATCTAGGTAAATATGTATCAACAAACTCCCCCTTGGACCTAGATCTATCTAATGTCTTACCTTCTGCATCACCTCTTCATACTTCTTGTACTTCTCCTCTCTTGTGACTCCTACATGTATCTCAAACGCAAAGCAGAGTCGTATCATATTTTGGAATTGGAGGGCTTGTACAATATCTTGCGTGTCATAGAATAGTGGCCACTTGTATAGTGTGTATACATCATCAGCAGATAAGTTAGTGAGCCATATCAGGTCAAACACCCTGATGGTATCCATTTTTCCCTCTTTATTTAGAACTATGACCGCCTCCCCTGTTCTCCAGTACCACCATTTAAAGTGTGGAGTGAAGTCCTGTGGCATTTCCCTGAGAGGGATTCTTGACATTGTTCTTGGGGGACTCACTTCACCACTATCTTGGGCTTACCAGTTATGGGATCAACTTCAGAACGTCTGATATACCTCGTAGGTTGTTGGGGTTTGAAGTTGACCCACCTAGTGTGGTACTCTTTCTTCAGGGCAACCTCAAACCAGCCTGACATTTTCCTCGGGTCAGCATATAGTAGCTTCAATTTAGCCAGCTGGTTGAGCTTAAAACCAGGTAGAGTCTTTAGATCATGTGGGAATCTAAAGTACTCAATACCCTTCTCTCTCTTTATGGCATAAACGTGAAGATCCTCAAAATGTGCCCACGCAATAATCTTACCTAACACCTTGTGATGTTTCTTCACTTTGTAGAGCTTGGTGTAAACATTCTGTTTAGGAGCAGCGCGTTAGGCTCGGATTTCCTCAAAGCATGCAGCCCATTCTGCCTTTCTTATATCAACATCGGCGTTTGAGGCTTGGGCTTGTTCTTCAATCTTCTCAGGCTCTTGCACCATCTTGAATACCAAGGATCAAATTGCCAAGTTTGCTGAGAAATCAGATGATAGACACTTTATTGGATACTCTTCGCAAGCCAAAGCTTATAGAGTATACAATCTCAGAACTAAAGTAGTTGAAGAGTCAGCCAATATGACTTTTAATGAGCACACTCCCAGTGTGAAAGGTTCTGGTCCGGATTGGCTATTTGATCTTGATTTAGTTACCAAATGTTTTAACAAATCTTGTGAGAATGTTTCTGGATTCACAGCTATATTACCAACAGGTGATCCTGACCCAAGAATTGAGCTCAAAGACCTTCAAATTACACATCTTCAGCTCCAGTGGTAACTATTCCTGCAAATGAAGATTCTACTAGCACATCAATGACAAATCCTGCTGATGCTTCTGGGGTGCCTTCAAATTCCAGCTTAGAGGCACAAAACTCAGAAGAAGGAGCTTCAAATGTTGGAGAAAATGGTGGTGGTGAAAGTGATCAAGAATTTCTTGATGCTGATAACCACTACATTGAAGACAACATCAATAATGTCACACACTCATTGGATCAAGTCGATCTTGATAAGTGTGCTGATGTGGAGGATGAATCTTCTTTTCCAGATAAAAATTTTTTAAATCTAGATCTATCTAAGCAACTTGCTGTGATCCCTCAGCTAAGGATCCACAAGTCTCATCCTACCACAAACATCATTGGAGATGTTGATTCAGGGGTGAGAACAAGAGGACAAACCCATGAAGAAAATGTTTGTCTTCACTCTTGTTTATTGTCCCAGATAGAGCCAAAGAAAATTGATGAGGCTTTAAAGGATGGAAGTTGGGTTGAAGCTATGCAAGAAGAGCTGCTTCAATTCAAAAGGCAAAAGGTTTTGAACCTATGTCCTCTTCCTCAAGGGAAGACTACCATACGAACCAAATGGGTTTTTAGGAACAAGAAGGATGATAGAGGACTTGTCATCAAACACAAGACAAGACTAGTTGTTCAAGGATATACTCAAAAAGAAGGAATTGACTACACAGATATTTTTGCTCCTATGGCAAGACTTGAAGTTGTTAGAATATTCCTAGCTTTTGCTGCATCCAAGAATTTCAAGGTCTACCAACTTGATGTCAAGTGTGCTTTTCTTTATGGGGTGATTGATGAAGAGGTGTATGTCAGACAACCACCTGGGTTTGTAGATCCTGATCATCCTGATTATGTCTGCAGGCTTGACTAAGCTCTTTATTGGCTACACCAAGCACCAAGAAAGTGGTATAGATGGAACTCTCTTCATCAAAGGAACAGGAAATGACATAATGCTAGTTCAAGTATATGTAGATGACATTATCTTTTGGTCAACTAATCCAAAGCTTTGCAAAGACTTTAAGAAGCTGATGAAGGACAGGTTTGAAATGAGTGCCATGGGGGAACTCAATTTCTTTCTAGGAATTCAAGTGAAGTAAGTTGACAATGGAATCTTCATAAGTCAGTCAAAGTATGTACATGACATACTTAAAAGGTTTAACATGACTGATTGTAAGGATGCTAAGACACCCATAGCCAGAAATCACTCCCTTGGACCTGATCTTGAGGGGGAGTGTGTTGATGAACATCTCTATAGGGCAATGATTGGGTCTCTTATGTACCTCACAGCTAGCAAGCCAGATATCATGTTTGCTACATGCATTTATGCAAGATATCAAGCCAACCCCAAGATGTCACACCTGGTCACTGTAAAAAGAATTTTAAGATATGTCAAAGGTGCTCCATCACTTGGCCTTTGGTATCCAAAGAATTCTGAATTTAATCTGTATGCTTATACAGATAGTGACTATGGTGGTTGCAACATGACTGCAAAGTCTACAACAATAGTGCTATCTCCATCACAGAGAATCTTGTGCAGCACTCAAGGACAAAGCATATTAATATTAGGTATCATTTGATTAGAGATAACTTTGAAAAGGGATTTATCAAACTAGTCAAAGTTAACACAAATGAACAATATGCTGATCTGTTCACCAAAGCTTTTGATGAGCAGAGATTTAAATATCTTGTATCAGCTATTGGGATTATTAATTCGGAAATATGAAGCCCAGCATCTTTAAAATTATGAAGAAGGCAACTGTAGGCTTCTTAGGGGTAGAAACAACCCTTGTCCCAAAAATGTTAGAGCTCATTGCTCAAGGTGATAACCTAGCAACACAAGCTAGTGTTGAACCCACACCTTCTTCCTATCAACGACCAAAAAGGCCCCAAGTCACCCTCACCTACCAAAGAAAATCCAAACGAACCTCTGCTTAAGCTATTGAGTCTATACAGGTCCCCATATACTCACCCATACAGGAGGAAGTGGACACTAGAGCTCCCACTTCCCCTAAGGAGCAAACCACTCCCATCTTTTCAAGAATCAGGGCTGAGGTTCCTCATGCTCACCCTGATGAGCACACAAGCCCAACTGCCTTAAGCCTTCACTCTGAGTCTCAACACTCAAGTGAACAACCTTCAGGGGACAGTTACCATCCCCATCCTTTAGACTTAAATCAACCCATTCCCAACCTCTTATTCTATACTGATAAAGACTTAGGTTTTAGTGGGTACCATGAGTCTCTCTACTCTTCCCCTACTCAAAGAGAGATGAGTACTTCTGAGTCTCTGTTGATGCATGTATGTCCCTAGATCATGATTTGTAATGTAATAGATCTTGTTTGTCTGACTATGATGTAATATGAATTGATTAATGAAATGATATGGATTGTTTGTGATGTGTAATGTCTATTATTTCATTAATGAGTCAATATTGAATTGATTAAATTGGGTTTGTGATTGTTTGAATGGTTACACATAATGTTATATTAATTAAAACATTCAAACTTAACTAAATGAAGTTCTCATGCGAATGGCCCATGCAAATGGCCCATGCGAATGGACCATACGCATGAATAACTTCATACGATTGACTCAGTCGCACGACTGAACCAGGAGACTGGATCAGTCGTAGGATTGACACATAAGATTGGCTCAGTCGCACAACTGAACACTCAGTCGTGCGGATGAATCAACCGCATGGTTCAATCGCACGACTGAACTATACTTATGGTCTAGTCGCACGATTGAACAATACTAACCTATAAATAGACCCAATTCGTGGAAAAACGTAAGAATTCATACTATTACGACTCCAGACGTACCCTAGCCGTCCAGAAGCCTCCCAAATCGTTCTCCAAGTTCATAGAACACATTAGATCGATTCCTAATCGACTTCTAACGTTAGATTCAATTCTTGATTGATTCTTCGTGTGTTCTCACTGATTGGATCGCCAATCAAATAGGATTCCGCAATATTTGATCTGGTTTACACGCTAATCACTAGGTATTTCGTTCAAATACCAGGTCCTAACAAGTGGTATCAGAGCTTTGGCTCTTTTTTACGTGTGATTCAATCAAGATTGCATAAAAGTTTGTGTTTTTGCACCAAAAACGCAATCTTTGCTGTCAAAAGTGATCTTGGACGTTCCCTGCTCATCAAAGTTTCTTTTCTACGGACTTAGGCGATTAGAACTTGTGAAATTTCGAATTTTTACGGCTGAAACACGTCAAACCTAGAAAATTTCGCAAAACAGCAGCTTCATTCGCACGAGTTACCCATTCGCACGACTGTACTCCATTCGCATTGCCCATTCGCACGATTGGACCTAGTCGCACCTTCATTCGGCCGACTGAACCGTTCGTTCGCATAGCTCATACGCACCAGATTCATTCGCACGACTGAACCAATCGCTCAGTTCAGCCGCGCGATTGAACCAGTCGCAGAGTTCATACGCACGACTAGACCATTCGCATCCTTCAGTCGCATCAGTGAAAGTTTGTTTGATTAAACTTAAAGTTATTCGCCATGGAAGATTAGATGTCAGCCTTTACTACTGGGAAGGACTCTAGGATACAGAACCTGCTATTGCTTGAGAGTGAGATGGGTAATCATAATAAACCACAAAGCTCTTGACTTTAGATGAGTTTCCTCACTGGAAACAACGTTTTGAGATCTACCTCAATGGAGTGGATCCGAATCTGTGGGAAGCCATCGAGATTGGATATAGTACACCAGTGGGAGCTGATGGAGTTAAGCTAACGTTAGGAGGGATGACGGACGCGCAGATAGTTATGTACAATGAAGAGAAAAGAGTTTATGAATTGATTACATAGTCTATCCCCAAAGACATATTCCACCAGTACTCAGAGAATAAGCAGTCCAAGAAACTGTGGGATGAGCTAGAGAAGAGGTACGACGGGAATGCTTCGTTGAAGGCAATCAAGGCCAAGGAGTTAAAGAAGGAATTCGATAACTTCTCATCGATTGGTAACGAGAGTTTAGAGGACGTCATAGACAGATTCTACCATTTGATGAGCGAACTGCATACACATGGGGTGGAAACTACCATGGAAGAGAAAGTAAGTAACTTTGCAGACGGATTGCCTGAAAAGTGGGCTTCATTCGTGTCTAACCTGAGACAGAATGGAATGCTTGCAAAGCTAGATATTAATGACTTCATCCTTAAGTTGCGAGAAGAAGAACTTAGGATGAAGTACAGAGCTCAGAAGTCTTCGTACACTCAAAATCCAACTTTGTACAACGCCACGCCACACGCTAAGACATCTGGAGCACCTCTCCAGACTGCATTTGTGTCAGCTCGTCGGGTCCTTCACATGCTTCTCTTTCAGGATCAGACACGTCAGGGTCTTCTTGTACCCACTATATTGGATCAGAAGCAAGTGCTACTAAACTGAAGACCGAGAACCTCGGTAATGTGACTGTGGAAGTAGCTCGAGAGCATATGGATCTTTTAGCTGCAGTGGTTCATTCATATGATGGACTTGTTGCCGGGAAGATTGGAAACTGCCATCTGGCAGACGAGGACTACGAGCAAGTGGACGAAATGGAGCTTGAGAGGATGGACATAATGTGGGCCTTAGCTAGTGCTGTCCGGAGGGTGAAGAAGTTTGTTAAAAAGACCGGACAAAACTTGGTAGCTACTAAGGATACCACATTTGGCTTTGACAAGAGCAAAGTGACCTGCTTCAACTGTGGAGAGAAGGGGCACTTCAAGAGAGAATGTGTCAAGCCAAAGAAGACGGGTAATGGGAACCCGTTCTTGTCCTTTACTCGCCAAGACAAGCAAGCTTCCAGTTCTACTTCATCAAGCAAGGATCCAAAAGCCTTGACTGCTCATGATGATGAAGGACAGGATTGGAGCTTTAGGTTTGTCTTACCAGGGGAATCAAACATTGCAAGTGTAGAAGATATTGATGATGATTCTGCGAGTGAAGGTGATCTAGCAGTTGAGATAGCGATGTCACACAGTGAAGAAGCAACTGCAACCGAGGTCAGTTACAAGCCTAAAGAGGAGACTTCCACGTCAGAGACAGAAAAGACAGAATCACCAGAACCAGAGACATCTGATGCTGCGTTGATGGCTAACTCTTCCGAACCAACTCAGGTAAGTAATACTGACCAAATGTTTGATAATCATGCTTGTTCTGCCTGTGATACTTTTAGGAATAGCATAGATGAAAAATTTGCTAGGTTATTAGATCATAATGATAACTTAGTAAAAGATTTGCAAATGTGCACTGAGGCTAATAGAGTATTAAAACAAAATGAGCATAGTTATAAAGAAAAGATAGACCTTTTGACTAAACAGCTTAGGGAAACCGAAGTAGTTGCCTTTAACCAAGCAAATGACATTAGGTACTATCTAAACTCCCTAGAAGACACTAAGAAGCAAAATGCAGTTCTAGAAGTAGAAGTAACCTCATTAAAACAGAAACTGTATAGTTGGACTAGTTCTTCACACATAGTTCAACACTTAGTGAGAGAAAGGAATAACGGGGAGGGATTGGGTTACAAAGTGGTTCCACCACCACCTGAGACCTTGATGAACACTAAGACTAGACCAGTAAATAATAACCCCATCAAGGATCACGTGGTGTCCACTCCTCTTGTTAGTGATCCTGATTCCTCATGTTCATCTATTGAATCTGGACACAAACAAAAGGAGGTCACTTCAAAGGCAAAGGGTAAATTGCCTTGCGTTAATCTGGAAAAGGAATTTGAAAAAGTTAACTTAAAGTCAGGGTCAAACAGAATCAAATCAAAACCTAAAAGGACTTCTAATGTTAACTTTTCACATGCTTCAAGTCAAAAACCAGTTAACCAAAAGAGAAAGATGTTAAACAGGTTAAAACAGTTAACTTTGTTAAACCAGAGAAAACATCAAAAGAACCAGAGTCAAAACCTAAAGTGATTGATGTTACTAGAGTGTCACACACTTCTCCACAAAGAAAGTTTACTCATAAAGTTGATAGCCGGTCATGCTACAACTGTGGAGAATGTGGACACATTGCTTCCTATTGTCCTTTCTATCAGACACCTAGGAAGAAGATTGAACTTCAGGACTCTAGCCTAGGTCTTCTAAAGGAGCTCTCTGACTCCACCTAGAAGAACTAGTGAACCTAAAGTTAACCTGTAAGCCAGTCGACTGTTTATCATAAACAGGCCTTGCACAAATCTGGCTTATGGAAAGAGAAGTCATCCTGCGTGTCTGATACTGATGACAAGAAGGAACCTGAGCTACCCTTACCCTCTAAGGGTCAATGGGTGGAGTTTATGATGTGTGATGCCTCTGGGAAACCCAAGCCAGTAAAGGCTTGGGTTCCTAACCTAAACTAATTCTTTACTTTGTATGTGCAGGGTGTTCGATACAGTGCTAAGACTAACACGTGGATTGTAGACAGCGGAGCATCCAGGCACATGACAGGAAATAGGGCCCTTTTATCAAACGTCAAGCAAATAAAAGGAGGGCATGTTTCCTTTGCTGAAAACAAGGGAGGCTATATCACAGCTCAGGGAGAAGTGGGGAATCAGAAAGTTAAGTTTGATAAGGTGAACTACGTTCAACAACTTCAAAATAACTTGCTTTCTGTTTCCCAAATCTGTGATAAAGGATTTAAGGTCATCTTCGACAACAAGAAGTGTTACGTGCTGAAGAAAGACTACGTGATCCCAGAGGACCAAGTTCTGATGACTGCTTCAAGATATAAAGACCTTTATGTCTTGGATCTGTCAACAGCTGCTACAACGGATCATGAGGTTCAGTGCTTTCTATCTAAAGCTACTGAGAAGGATTCCATCTCCTGGCATAGGAGAATGGGACACATTAGTCAAAGGAAGATGAATCATTTGATTCAGAAGGACTTGGTGAGAGGAGTTAATGTCAAGAACTTCCAGCTTCCTGACTTTTGTGTAGCTTGCAAGAAAGGCAAACAGACGAAGAAGTCTCATAAGGAAAAGAAAGTTCATTCAATAGAACTTCCTCTTGAACTTCTTCACATGGATCTGTTTGGTCCAGTCAGTACAAAAAGCATTGCAGGCGACTTGTACTGTTTTGTGGTCACTGATGACTACTCAAGGTTCACTTGGGTAATGTTTCTGAAATCCAAATCAGAAACATTTGAGTCATTCAAGGAGTTAGTAACCACACTGGAATCTCTCTACAAGCTGAAGGTTAGACAAGTACGCTCAGACAACGGGACAGAATTCAAGAACCAGTGGATGGAGGCATACTGCAAGGAAAAGGGAATTGTGCATCAATTCACTTCTGCCTACACGCCTCAGATGAATGGCGTTGCTGAGAGAAAGAACAGAAGCTTGATAGAGACAGCACGGACTATGCTGGCAGACTCGAAACTGCCTATCCAATTCTGGAATGAGGCAGTGGCGAATGCATGTTATACACTGAATCGAGTCCTGATAGTCAAGCGCCACGGAAAGACATGTTACGAGCTACTACAAAGACGCAAACCGAATTTGGAGTATCTTGAACCTTTTGGCGCGCCGTGCACACTTCTGAAGAAGACACAAGAAGGCAAATTCAGCGAGAAGGCGGATGAAGGAATCTTTCTAGGATACAACATACCGAACAAGCGAGTTTACAACAACTCAACGGGTCTTGTAGAAGTGTGGTGTAATGTTGACGTTCAGCGATATACCACACCACCTACTGGCAAAGGACCCGCTTACTTCTTCGACTATGATGGATTCTTCAAGTCCTTCAACATCCCTCTCTCTCCCTCGGAGGATGAGTTAGCTACTAGGAGGATGTATGATATTTTGAATACACCATCTAGCTCACAGGGAGAATCATCTACTCAGTCAGGGGGAGTAGTCGATGACAGTGACTCCTCCTCTGAAGATGAAGCTGAAGCAGATGACCAGAACAGTCAGGAGGAACAGGTTCCAGTTCCTGAAAGTCCACAAGCATCTACCAGTGATGCACCTTCGACTTCGGAACCTCAAACTCCATCTACCTCAGATGCAGAACCAAATGTTCATAATCTTGGCTCTGAGGTAGCTGTTCCTACTACTCCAGGATCACGACTAAATGTCTATCATCCCCTGACAATGTCATTGGGGATGTCAGATCAGGAGTACAAACCCGAAATCAGCTATACTCAGCTGATTACGCCTCGGTTATGGAGAAGGGTTACATTCATGATGGTGCTTATCGGTGTTTTGTCTCGCAGTTTGAGCCAAAATATGTCAGTGATGCACTAAATGATGAGGCGTGGGTGAGTGCCATGCAAGAAGAACTTCTGCAGTTCAAGAAGTTAGGTGTATGGACTCTGGTTGATAGACCTAAAGGTGCTAAAGTCATTGGCACCAAATGGGTCCTGAAATGCAAGAAGGATGACCAAGGGGTCATTATCAGGAACAAAGCTCGATTGGTGGTTCAGGGTTTTCGCCAAGTCGAGGGGATTGACTACAATGAGGTGTTTGCACCCGTGGCAAGGATGGAAGCCATTCGTATCTTCCTTGCCTATGCATCGTACATGAAGATTAAAGTCTACCAATTAGATGTGAAGAGTGCATTCCTTCATGGGGAAATCAGAGAAACAGTCTATGTCAGTCAACCCGAGGGATTTGAAGATCCTTATCATCGGGATAGAGTTTACAAGCTCGACAAGGCTTTATACGGGCTTCATCAAGCTCCAAGAGCTTGGTATGAGAAACTCTCGACTCATCTTGTGAAACACGGCTTTCGCAGGGGAGTCATTGACTGCACACTGTTTATTAAAGAAAAAGATGGCGACCTACTGCTCGTACAGATCTATGTTGATGACATAATCTTCGGTTCAAAGAACGAAGAGTTATGCAAAGAGTTTGAAGCAGTTATGAAGAAAGAGTTTGAGATGAGTGCTATGGGGGAGATGAATTCTTTCTCGGGTTACAGGTGGATCAGACTCCAAATGGGATCTTTCTACATCAGACCAAGTATGTAGGAGACATTCTCAGTCGCTTTGACATGGAGAATGCTTCTGCTGCTGGGACTCCACTTGCTACGAATCACGATATAGCACTTGATGAAAATGGAGATCTTATAGATGCCACGATGTACCGAGGAATGATTGGATCCCTCATGTATCTCACTGCCTCAAGACCTGATATCATGTATGCTACATGTTTATGTTCTAGATATCAGGCTAAACCTAAGGTCAACCATCTGATTGGGGTCAAGAGGATTTTTCGTTATCTGAAGGGTACACCCACACTTGGGTTGTGGTACCCTCATGATGATGACTTTGAGCTTACCGCGTATAGTGACTCGGATTACGGGGGCTGCAAGATGAACTACAAGTCTACATCAGCAGGGTGTCAATTCTTTGGGAGAAGATTAGTTACCTAGCAGTGTAAAAAGCAGACATCAGTTGCATTGTCAACCTGTGAAGCTGAGTATGTTGCTGCAAGTTGCTGTTCACAAATCATCTGGATTCAACAGCAAATGCGGGATTACGGTTTAAAGTTTTCTTCTACTCCTATTTTTGTTGATAACTCTGCTGCAATTGCAGTAACTAAAAATCCGGTCCAACATCCAAAGACCAAACACATCGGTATTAAATACCATTTCATAAGAGACTGTTTTGAAAAGAACTTAATTGATGTGGTAAAAATTAATACTGATTTTCAACGCGCTGACCTCTATACTAAAGCCTTTGATAAACCACGTTTTCAATATTTGCTAGAGGTCAACGGCGTTAAAAAGAAAAGTGAGGTTATTCCTGATGATGATCATGTGTAGTCCGATGTAGTTTAGTTAAATTTTTCTGTGTTATTTTATTTGTTTATTTTCGTCTGTTTAATTAAAACTCATGTTATTTTGCTGTTTATTAAAATCCTAAAATAATTAAACCAGTAATGATTTTAGTATTTTAGGGGGAGAATATGTCAGCAAGTTAACATTAAAAAAAAACGAGGGAGAAGGAGTGGATAGCTGATATAAGGTAGATCGTATCTGTGATACCGATTCAAAACCTTTGGAAAATGATAGTACACAGGAACAAATCAAGAGGGACTTTAAAAATTTAAGTTTAGAAAAGATGCAAAAATTCAAAGTATAAGTCTGTGTAGTCTAGGCAATATAAAAGGGAAGATGATAGAAAGCTGGTAACTCCTAAGGTAACACAAAGAAAGTAGACCTAGAGGTTGCTAGACCACAAATGATATGTCGGTAGATTCAACACAATAGATGATTAGACCTGACTGGTGATCTCAAGATCAAACTAAGTTGTTCAACTGACTGTGGGCTTCCATCTTATCACTGGTTAACACAATCAACAATATTCCAATAAGGGGTAATGAGCATGTAAACGCCACAAATGTGTGCGGATGACCATAATTAGAGCAAAGCAAGAAAAAAATGAAAGACAAATGCTATAAAGCTAATGACTTATGTTGTTGGTGCATTTTGTGCAAAATAAAATAAGCTGCTCTAACAAGGAGATAGGTTGTGTGCCTCTCTGCTGTGCGATGGCACTGACCTGAGGATAAGCATAACCTAGATATTCTAGAATTCATTGTTGTTTGCCGCCTCTCTGCTGTGCGATGGCACTGACCTGAGGACTGGCTTCTCTTTGAAAGCTCTAAGAATAGTCTCTTCTTGTAATAATACCCGTAGACCGCTCAAAAGCTCCTGAGGAATGTTGATTACCATATAAGTGTGGGATCCACAAATGTTAGTTGAAATAATTAAACCTAAATAATCACCAGTCTGTGTCAAAAGTCTGTGTATGGATTTAAGTGGACAAATATATTGACAATCATTGTGGCTGCAATTCTTGAAAGTTCAAATCAATGTGAAAATCTAAGAGTTCCAGTATGATTCCCTAAAGTTGCTAATGACTCTGGATGAACACCAAGAATGGAGCATCAAAAGATTTTGATAACAAGTCCCAAATGATTTGACTTGCCTGTATGATTCCAAAATTGAATTGGTCCAGGTGTGGTCAATCCAAGTTGAAGCTGTCTATTCCGGAACCAAATCCCATAGATGTCCATCTTAGGATTTATCTCTCACAAAAAGCCAAAAACAAGTCTTGTTTTGAGTATTTAGTTTAAATTTTCTAAGTTAGTTAGTAGTTTTAGTTTGTTAGTTTGTCGGACTACATCAGGAAAATCAGTAAGGAATCAACTCACTAAAAGGGTCATGTCTGAGATGACCACATGTGTTTTAAAAGTTTAAAACAGTCACGTCTGAGGTGACAAAGTGTTTAAAAGGGTCACGTCTGAGGTGACTAAATTGTTTAAAAGGATCACGTCTGAGGTGATCAAAAAGTTTTCAAGTTAAAATGATCATGTCTGAGATGATCAAAAGCTCATAACGTTAATTTCAAAAGTTAAAAGGGTTTTAAATGTAAATTGGTAAAAATGGCAGAAAATTAACTAAGTGTGACCCATTCGCACGATTGGACCATGAGAATGGACCAACCATGCGAATGGCTCCCACTCGCACGAATGGACATGAGATTGAGCCATTCACACGAATGGCTTATCAGAATGACCCATTCGACCGATTGGAAGGGGGCGAATGAGTCAGTCGACCGACTGAGACTCATTCGGTCAACTGAACATGCGAATGAAAGGCACGATTGAGTCAGTCGACCGACTGAACCTCAGTCGGTCAACAGCATGCGACTGACTGGGCCAATCGCACGATTGAGCCTCAGTCGCCCGAATGAACTGAGCGACTGAGGCCAGTCGGCCGATTGAACTCAGCTTCAGTATTTAAAGGGCACAGTCGATCGCATTTCATTCATCACACCCCAATCGCTCTCAAGTCGCACACCCTACCGTTACTCTGCCAAAATTTCATTAGACTTTGTTTTCTTCTTGATCTTGATTCACTGACTCTCGGTATTGATTATACAGGTAGTTTGAAGTTCCATCTTCCCAAAACCTGAAGGATTTAAACCCTAATTTGGGTTATTCGACTGTAAAACAAGAACCGAGACTTAAATGACCTAATAACCTACCAAAACTATGCAAAACGTTAAAATTAAGTTTAATAGGTTATTAGTAACAAGAATGCGAGTCTATTGAACCGGTTATCTATGTTAAAACACCTGTTTTGTTAAAGATTCGAACGGTTGGCGACTGAACTATAGGACAGGCGACTGGTCGCCCGGATGAACTCCAATCGCACGATTGAAACTTGCGATTGGGTCAATCGCCCGAATGAACCATGCGTTTGAGCTCAGTCGGCCGACTGAACCATTCGCAGACTCAGTCAGCAGACTGAACCCAATCGCATGTCTCATTGACCAGAATGAGCTCAGTCGCATGAAAGGACAGCCGACTGACATCAGTCGCATGATTCATTCGCACGAATGAATCAGAATGAATTTCAACATTACACTTAGAACATAATTTTAATGTATTATGTACTAATGGTTCTATGTCATGTGTTTTCAGGATAATGGCGGAGAGATGGTCCATAAATCCAAAGCACAACATCTGTGCTCATTTGGATCACACTACTAGGAACGGGGCCGAGTTCACCGATATTATAGCCTTCCTCAGACGGTCCCGGATCCATAAGGCTATCTCTACTCCCTGCACGCCTACAGATCACTACATCAGGCATTCTGGGAGAATGCCTCTGTGGACCGCTCTCGTGAGCCCTACAGCATTCGGAGCTCTATACTGGGTCATGATATCGAGATCACTGCTGCTGACATCCAGAGGGTCCTAGAGTTTGAGATGATACTGATCATCCTACCAGATTACATCCACTGACCGTGAGAGGATGCTTTCTGAGGATCAAGTACGCTGGGGACATAAACTCAGGTGTGCTCAACAAGAGCAACCTGTGCCCCCAGTACAAGTACTTAGCCCATGTGATCCTTAAGTGCGTTGCTTCGAGGAGGGGTGGGTTTGACGACCTCTCAGACCAGATCCAAAATGCCTATGTGGCACTGGTGCTGAACCACCCCTTCAGCTTTTCTAGTATGATTTTCTCCTATCTGGTGGAGAACTTGGAGGCAAAGGGAAAGGAGGGGTTTTGTATGTACCCCAGGTTTTTACAGCTCATCTTCAACGAGAAGCTGCCACATTGCCCAAAGAGAGTCATGATGCAGTGGCACTGGAGATCATGGATGATACGACTCTGGGTCGGATGAGGGTTTATAGGGGGAAGCAGGTGAAGCCCCAAGTTAAGAGATTGATTGGCCACCTGGCCAACGAGAGGTATGTGGCACCAGGCAGACGCAAATGGCGTCATGAGGACAGTGACTCTGATGATGAGAGGCTGCTACTCCCAGAGATTGACTCGGATGATGATGATAGTGGAGACGCTGGGGACGATATGCCTGCTCCACCGAGAGGCACTGTGTCAGATGTTATACCCCCAGTGTCTGCCCCAGCTGGAGATGTTGCTGAGACAGCCGGATTTCATCAGGAGTTTGTTCTTGGTGCTGAGGAGGAGGAGGAGTCTGATGAGGAGCCCCTCACGCGAACTGTGGGAAGCAAAGTTGTTCCCACAGAACATGGGCTACGGGTGGTTGGTGAACACCCGAGAGACTCCAGAGAGACTGAGACTGACCCGAGTTATGCACCGGGTTCAGCAGGCAGGGTTGTAGGGGGAGCATCCACCTCCACAGGGACGAGGAGGAAGAGGATGGCTCAGCCCCATGGTCTGAAGAAGAAGAAGCGTCGGTTGACCTTCGTTACTACCGTAGCCTCTACATCCACCACCACAGCCACCACTACCACCTCCACAGCTATACCATCCACCACCACAGCTACCACAGCCACCACATCCACCACAGCTACCACAGCCACCACCATACCTACCACCACAGTACATATCCCATCCACCACCATACCATTTACACCCACATCACCTCCACCATTTTACCGACCCATCTTCACTACAGCCACCACCACCACCACCTCACACCAAGCAGGACCGTCAGCCCATACCTCACATTCTTATGGATCACCTCTACCTCCAATCGGGGTAGAGGAACAGCTGTCAGCGCTCAACCGGATGGTGATGCGCTTACTAGCTGCAGATGAGGAGAAAGCTGCCCAGATACGCCAGCTTACCGACCTGACTGCTGCACAATCTCACCAGATGGCAGAGCAGGCTCGTGTTATAGAGCAGCAGGCTCAGCTGATGGATGCACAGCGTGTAGAGATGTCCCAACTCCAGGAGCAGCATGCCCAATCAGCTAAAAGGATAGAGGAGTTGGAGACCACCAACAAGACCATCATGCTGCGGCTAAAGGGATCAAAGGATGAGCCCTTAAAGATCAAGGAAGGGGATGGAGATGATGGAGATGATGGTGATGATGATGATGAAGATGATGATGAAGATGAAGAGGATGATACAGAGGATGAGGAGGAAACAGACAGAGAGAGGACAGAGGGGAAGGACGATGATGATGAAGCAGAAGGAGGGGATGCGGCTGCATCGGCCTCTGCTTCAGGTCAAGAGAGGAGGTCGAAGAACAGACAGGACCAATCAGCTACCACCTCTGCTCCTCCGAGTGATGAGACTATGATTCAGGATAAAAGTAAAGACTAGATGTTTTATGTATTTATTTACTTTTGTGTCTGAATCCTTTATTGAAAACAATGTAGTGAATGTTTATATATTAAGTTAATGTATTTCTGTTTGATTACTTACTAATGATTTATGTGTTGAATGTTTAAATCAAACAGATCCAAATTATCAAAGAGATGAGTTTGATGTTGCTCCCCTTCAACAGGTCAAGACTCAACTAACCATGATTCTTGATCTGCAAGGGATCGTAAGAAGGTCTGTGAGTTATACCCCCGAAGAAGGGGAAATAATTCATGACCTATCTAACGAGCAACTCGCAGAGATTTTCAAGCTCAATCCGGATGAAATAGTTAAAGATGCTCCAACATGTGATTCGACTAGTGATGAAGAGCTCAACGATGTTGATGAAGTCGAGGTCGAAGATATCACCGCAGAGGAGTACCCTCAGTACGCTGACAATGAGGGTAATGTGGTCCCCAATCTGGGTGAGTCCCTCGTCAGTGATACTTTTGAGGTGTTGAACAAGATGGAGCAGGAAACTGAGAAGGCAGAAGGAACAACCCAAGCCTCAAATGATGATGTTGACATTCGAAAGGCTGAGTGGGCTGCATGTTTTGAAGAAGTTAGAGCCCAACGTGCTGCACCGAAGAAAGATGCCTACACCAAGCTCTACAGAGTCAAGAAACACCACAAGGTGTCTGGCAGGATTATAGCATGGGCGTATTTTGATGATCTTAATGCTTATGCAGTTAAGAGAGAACAAGGCATAGAGTACTTCAGATTCCCACATGATCTGAAGACTCTACCAGGTTTTGAGCTCAACCAGCTGGCTAAGCTAAAGCTTTTGTATGCTGACCCGAGGAAGATGTCAGGCTGGTTCGAGGCTGCCCTTAAGAAGAAGTACCACACCAGATGGGTTAACTTCAGACCCCAACAGCCGACTAGGTACATAAGAAGGTCTGAGGTTGATGCCATTACTGGCAAGCCCAAGAGAGTGTTGAAGTGGAGTCCTCCGCGCACAATGTCGAGAATCCCACTCAGGGAAATGCCACAGCACTTCACTCCCACTTTAAGTGGTGGTACTATGAGAGAACAGCTGAAGCGGTCATAGTCCTAAGCAAAGAGGGACAAATGGATACGATCAGGGTATTCGACCCGATGTGGCTTACCAACTTCTCGGCAACTGATGTCTATACGCTATACAAGTGGCCACTGTTCTATGACACGCAGGACATTGTACAAGCCCTCCAGTTCCAAAACATTATACGACTCTGCTTTGCGTTTGAGATTCACGCGGGAGTCACAAAAGAGGAGAAGTACAAGAAATACAAGGAGGTTATGCAGAAGACAAGAGATTAGAGAGATCTAGGTCCAAGGAGGAGTTTGTTGATGCATGTATGTCCCTAGATCATGATTTGTAATGTAATAGATCTTGTTTGTCTGACTATGATGTAATATGAATTGATTAATGAAATGATATGGATTGTTTGTGATGTGTAATGTCTAATATTTCATTAATGAGTCAATATTGAATTGATTAAATTGGGTTTGTGATTGTTTGAATGGTTACACATAATGTTATATTAATTAAAACATTCAAACTTAACTAAATGAAGTTCTCATGCGAATGGCCCATGCGAATGGACCATACGCATGAATAACTTCATACGATTGACTCAGTCGCACGACTGAACCAGGAGACTGGATCAGTCATAGGATTGACACATAAGATTGGCTCAGTCGCACGACTGAACACTCAGTCGTGCGGATGAATCAACCGCATGGTTCAATCGCACGACTGAACTATACTTATGGTCCAGTCGCACGATTGAACAATACTAACCTATAAATAGACACAATTCGTGGAAAAACGTAAGCATTCAAACTATTACGACTCCAGATGTACCCTAGCCGTCCAGAAGCCTCCCAAATCGTTCTCCAAGTTCACAGAACACATTAGATCGATTCCTAATCGACTTCTAACGTTAGATTCAATTCTTCGTGTGTTCTCACTGATTGGATCGCCAATCAAATAGGATTCCTCACTATTTGATCTGGTTTACATGCTAATCACTAGGTATTTCGTTCAAATACCAGGTCCTAACAGTCTCCTTTGTCTAGCCCACACCAGTCACCCATACCTGAGGTGGATACTTCTGAACCTGTTCAGGATATCCATATGGATAAGGCTCTCACTTCTCCAAGTGATTACATCATTAAGACCTCAACCATAGCAAATCAGTCCATTGACACCTCAAATGAGAATGTCAATGTGCAGAGGAAATCTAGCAGCCAAGAACCTGAGGCTGGTAGTAAGAGAGAGGACTTTGGTCCAATCATCTCATCCCCCAATGATTCTTTTGATAAAGAAGAGGGGAATCTGAGACTAAAGGTGCAAAAACTGTCAAAAACATGCTCCTATTTAGTCTCTAAGGTTAGTCACCTTGAATCTTAGGTGACTACCCTACATAATAGGTTCAATGATCAGCAACTTGAGATATCTTATCTCAGGGAAAAACTAGCTGGGAGACCTTTAAAAGGAGCTCAACCAGGAACACAAGAACCTGTGAATATGATTGACCTAACCTCAAGCTCACCTATGCAAGAGGGTGATGCTACCAAAAAGGGGGAGAAAGTCATTACAGTCACAAAACTTGGGAGTTCTTTAGGGAGTATGGACATTGATGATTCACCATCCTCACTTGCAACTATGCATACTCAGCAACTTCCTGAAGTTCACATTAATATGAACATTATAGACTCTATCATTAGGAGTCTCTTTGAGGAAGGCATTCAAAGGGCTGTGTCATCTCCACCTCAAGGAACTTCAAACTACATTATTGGGTGGAGGTATGATGCTGATAGAAGAGCTCTCATTCTTCACAGAGTTCAAGGGCAGCAAGAAGTGTTCAATTTTCAGACCCTAGACTACTATGAAGGTCTTGACCTGATCAACATGCCACTTGTCAACCCAAGCAAATCAAGACAAGCTAACAGGTTAGCACTCAGGATTCAAGACAGAATTACTGAAGAGTTCAGCCTTAGAAGGAGACAAAAGCAATCAGGTAATGTCATTGGTCAACTGGATGTTGAGGCAGACCCTGAGATTAGCTTCAAAGGGAAAACCTTGGCTGAAGGCCCAGTGATAGAGCCTGAGAGCCCTGTCACACCAACAATTGCTTCAGAAATTCATTTCCTCAGTGAAACACCTACTGGTGAAGGTGTCTCACAACCTCTCTCTGGCCAGAGCTTGGATGCTACACCAAGAAATTAAGGCCAAACCTCTCTCCACCCTAAGTCACAAAGGTCTGTCGGTGACAAAGGGAAAAGGTTTTTGACTCATAAGGAGATTGAGGAGGAGGAGAGAGAGAGAGGAAGAGGAAGCTAAGAGGAGAAAGTTCCTCTGGGTCTTCAGGCTTTATGCAAGCTGCAATCAGGGCCCAAGACCAAACACTCAAGAAGATGAGTTAAGGGTAGTCAGGATTACTTACCTGCAGACCATGAACTATGACATAGATAAGATTATATCTATCCTCTTAGAGCAATTAAATGAACTGGCTGACATGGAAGTGTCAAGAGAGATGAAGGAAGCAGAGGATGCAAGATTACTTCTCCAATTCAAAGAGGAGAAGAGGCAGAAAAGATTATACAAGCATGCTCCAACTCTCCCCCCAGTTCAGGAAAGTCCTGTGCAAAAGGATGTGGATGCTACACAAGAACCTCAGGTAGACAAGAAAACAGATAGGCAAAACATGATCAACTACCTAAGTGCCACATGTCTCTACCAGGCATCTTCACTTCTTCCATTGTCCTTTGAGTACATTGAGTTTGAGTATCTCAAACAGCTTGAACTTCAAGCACTCAAAGAACAAAAGGCAACAAAAAGAAAGATGAGGGAAGATGCTGCAAAGTCAAAAGCTATCATCCAAAAGAGTATTAAGAAGTCTGCTGATAGACAAAGGATGATGAGCTTCTTGAAGCTGTATGGATTCTCCGGAAGGAGACTTGGCCCTATGTCTCTATCCACAATGGATGAGCATATCAGGGTAATCAAGCAGAAGATCAAGAGTGGAGAGCTGATTGACTTATACTCTCCTCCAAGTCAAATCCCACCTGAAGTGGAGGTTAAGGTTGAACAACCTGAGACAACACAACCTGGACCTCCTGCTGAGCCTCAGCAAGCTTCATCTTCTGATCCACAACAGGGTCAAACTCCCTCTCCTTCTAAACCTGTGAGGGAGGAACACCCAACTGAGAAAGACAAGGATGATCAAGAAGGTGTTGTAGACCAGTCTTCTCAATTAAAGTCTTCTAAGAGGAAGAAGAGGATGGCTTCCTGACCAAAGTCTAAGAAGAAGAAGCCTGAATCATCCACCTCTACACCTCAGGTTGAGTCAGATCAACCTGAGGAAGTGCATGAAGAGGCAGCCCAATCAACTCCAATTCAAGTGGCTCCTCTTGCAGCTGAGACACCAATCTTATCCTGGACCATCATTACTAATCCAGAGAGATGGCATGTGATCAGAGATCAAGGTGTTGAGAATGTCTATACATGGCAAGACATAATCAACTTACCTCGCATGATCTCTTTGAGATGAGAAGATATTATGAGAGTCTAAGTGATCCTGACCATCTAATGAAGAAGGGTATGGTCATCATTGTCCTAAAGACTACAAATATCTGAAGATCTTCTAAATGTTTTAGTAGCATCAGCCTAGGGGGAGTTTGTAAGGATTCATATAAGTCTGACGCAACCAAAACATCCAAAGTCTCTCTGCATGCATGCACTAAAGAACAGAAGTAGAAATTCTTCGGAAGTTTTACACCATGCACTAGAAATTTTATAAGTGTAAAATCTTCCGAAGCCAAGACCAACATCTTCCGAAGCCAAAAGTGAAGTCTTCCGAAGCTTCAAAGACAAAGTCTTCCGAAGCCAAAGAGTGAAGACAGATTTCTTCCGAAGACTTTTAGAGATATGCCTTTATCTGATGTATTTTACCATAAAGCTGGACCACCTTTCCACTGCTACTCTGTAAAGTCACCAACTAACATGAGTTGGTGAAAGGTCCATGCTTTTGGTAACTGTATATTGAGGTCTTGAGTTCATGCTTTCTACTTTATGTACTTTTATCCTTTTTGTAATATATTAGGATGTGAGCTGTAGCATGTCATAGTCACAACTCAAAAGGCAGATATATTTTATTTTATAGTTGTCTAGTCAATTGTATCCAGCTGGTTTTCAAAGTATGACCGGCTGTAGGATGTAGTATAAAGTACCTCAAGTACTTTTAACTATCCATCGATGCTTTGTAACTTGTAATAGAACTTGAGAAGCAATATACAGCATTCCTGAAAACCAAATACTTGTGTTGTTTGCAATCTTGTTTTGTCTAACATTTACTTGTCTTCTTAGCATCTTTCATTAACAAGTTAACCAGTTCCCTATTTGATCTGTTAAGTGTTCTAAGCAAATCTCCTCATTGTGTTGTTGTGTTGTAAGTGCATACCCTTCACCGGTCCTGCAGTAAAGCAACAATTACCATGGGTGAAGTAATTTCGAAAACACAAAAGCAGGTATTGAGGAAAAATACAGCACATGCCAATTGTACAAAGAGACGATTAGTTTTTCTTGATGAGGATGATGAGATATTTCAAGGTATTGTTTTGTTGTTTAAAAGATTATTTAATTAAAACTACTTTTCATATAAATTTACACTTTTATGTGTTTAGATGTTAATAGATTAAACATGAATATAGATGACTTTAAAACTAATGAGAATGAAGAGGATGTTATGAGATCTCAGGGTACATGTGTTTAGTGATTTAATTAGATTTTTGTTTGTTCCTACTATATTTTTGTTAGTGCTATTTACATATCAATGATATATTATTTTAAATGCTAAGATGATGTTGATCAAGATGAAGAGTATGAAGATCTAGAAAATATAACATTTAGAAATAACGAAAATGAGATACCAATGATGATTTCGAAAACGAGGATGATGTACAACTACAAGGTCTTGAATTACATAAAGCCTTAGGTTTGTTTTGACTACTTATACCATGTGTTTAGTGTGTTATTGATTAACTTTATTAACATAATTTTTTATTGTATCATGGCGTTTAGATATATCTAAAACTAATAAAAGAGGACCAACAATGCTGCATGTTGTGCACACAAGAAAAGTTGACGAGCGCGAAGCCATCATATGTAATGAATTTGGACAACCCATTGGACATGTAAAAGAGAATAAGGATGTAGTTGGACAGTTCTCTTGATTTTTAGGTACAATAGCTCGTAATCATAGTTATGCACCATTGATCCATAGTTCATGGCAGAAGGTGCCACATAAAGACAAGATATGGGAATACATCTTGGTAAGATTTTTTGTAGTGTTATTTTTTTGATTTGTTAGATTTTATCTTTCAACTAAATGCTAACTTTTTAAAGGAAAAATATGATGTGCCCGATGCCGCTAAGAAATGGGTTTTAAAGAGTATTGGAGAGTCGTATAAGGTACACAAATGTCGGTTTAAGAGAAAATACTTCTACCAATTTAAGGATAACAAAATAAGATGGAAGAACCGACCTAAAAATATTCTAGAAGATGATTTCTCACAATTGTCGCATTTATGGAGTAATAAAGATGTGATGGTATTTTTCTTGAAAATTTGTCAAATTAATTTTATTTGCTATTTAAAGTTGTTTATTTGCTTAGTTGCCTATATTGATGTGTGTACAGAATCGTTGTTTAAAAGCAAAGGAATCACGCATGTCTTAAAAGAACTTGCATACAGCTGGTCCAATAAGTTTTGCTAGAATTCGTGAGGAGATGGTAATATGTTTTGCTTTGCTTGTGATTGTGTCTTTTTTATTAATATGCAAATATTTTAGATATTTATGTTTTTATCAATACAGAAAAATGATCATCCAAACCAAGAATTACCTACATTAACTCAGTTTTTTGAACGTACATGTAAAAGGACGGAAGGACGTGCATATGTTGATACATATGATGACACGGCAAGAAAAATACTAAGTTCTTTCTACCATTTTCTTTTTGATAATTTTAGGTTATATGTCTAGTATATGTGTTACCTCTTATTCATGAATCATTGTTTTATACAAATAAGTTTCATTTAGTATTCCAGTGCCCTTTTGGAGTCTTTGGCTCATATACATACTTACATACATACATACATTTATATATATGAAAGAATGTATGTATATATACATATATATATATATATATAT
Source organism: Flaveria ramosissima (assembly GCA_025215565.1). Classification (NCBI taxonomy): domain Eukaryota; kingdom Viridiplantae; phylum Streptophyta; class Magnoliopsida; order Asterales; family Asteraceae; genus Flaveria; species Flaveria ramosissima. Next base: position 44,059,181 of record CM046029.1, on the reverse strand, counting down.
ATATATATATATATATATATATATATATATATATATATATATATATATATATATGTATGTATGTATCACATGCTTATAGAACAAAGTTGTATTTGAACAAGCTCTCCACTATTAGTTGTGTTTTTAATTTGGAACATTCATCCATAGCTAATGTTATGTATATAACATTGATAATATCTTGTTAATTATTTTTGGACATTATTATAAGAACAAATGAAGAATTATGAACCTATAAAGGATGACAACATTACGGTAGATCCTTTTCTTGTTGTAATGAACAAAGAGAACTATGGATATCGTCGACTTTACGGTAGAGGCGTTACAAATACATTGATAAAAAAAGTAGACGAAAGTAGCAAATAATATATGATTCCCGAAGGGCTAATGGAATCAATAAGAACAAACATTGAAGTTGAGAAAAATCAGCTACTAGAATTGCGCAAAGAAATTGAAGAGGATAATGAAAGAAAAAAATCTGAGCTTGAAGCTATGCGAGAAGATATTGACAAGCAACGACAAAATGTGGAAACTATGATGCTAAAGGTTATGAAACAACTACCTCTTGAACAAGTGAATGTTTTTATCCTTAATATTGCAATTGGCACTTTGTGTTGACAATATATTTTTTGAGTTTGGACAACTATGTTAAAGTATATCATTTGACTATCAAGTGCTATCCATGTTATTATTATATGTCATAATTACTATTGAATGCATTTAATTTATAACAATTGATTTTATGTTACAAAGTTGCATTAAGGGTTGTATTTGTTACAAATAAAAGCATAATATTGTTACATTTAGTATAAAAAGATTGCATTTTATTCTATTAGAATGACATAATAATGGTTGCATTAATTCTAGAAAATGGTTGCATTTTTATAACTAAGCTTTAATAAAGGTTGCACTTCAATATTGAAAAGGTTACAATATGAAGTAAAAAAAAGTTTCATACTAAAAAGTTGCATTTTGATAGTAAATGCAATGCTTTAAAAAAATGTTGCATTATCTAACAAAAAGGTTACATTAGGTCCAATGCAACTGTTTCTAATGCAGCCCCCAATAAAATGTTGCATTCGGTCTAATGCAACTTTTTAATGGCCTAATGCAACATTTTACAAGGGTTGCATTAGCTTCTTTTTCTTGCAGTGAGAACAATTTTTTAATCCAAATGCTATGATTTAAAGAATCTTTAATCATTCATAGCAAATAGTGTTTTCTGAGCCATTGAGAGAGTTCTCAAAGGGTCTTCACTTATGACGGGATGCCATAAGGCTTGTCATCAAGGTAAACAGGTCTGGCACAATGGGCTTCTAGATTAAAGCTAGGGCTTGGGGCCCCAAAAATATTAAGGCCCCATTTTTCTAAATAAAATTATATGTATTAGGCTTTTATAAGAATAATGAGCTGGTCCAAACTCACTGAGAACACCCTGCAATGACATATTAGTGACATCAAAGTTGACATTCACGCAGGAAGAAGGAAAGAGATGTACCGGAGAGTACAAGGGATGACTTTCAGACCAACACCTCAGCCCCAACCTCAACCTGAACCAATCCCTTTCCCTTTTCCCATCAAAACTGACCCAACCACTGAGCCATACACCCCTGAACCCACACCATCAACCATACCCTCTTCCTTACTACAACCACCTCAACTACCCATCCTCAAACCCAAAACATTCCCCATAATCCAAACATCATTACCTACCCAACAACCACCCAACTTATCCTCTCAGCCTTCCACACATCTCTCCTTAGAAGAATTCAAGGAGATCAAGACGAAGCTCATCAAATGTACTACATTGAGCGATATCTCTTGTGTGGAGGGGTCAGTTAAGCTAACCTATGTTGATGGCTCTTCATGTTCCCTCACTAGAGAAAAATTCTTTGATCTGCCAAGAGGAACACTTGACCAGGCTGCTAAAATTTTTGGCCTCAACTCTGACTCACTAAATGAATAATAGAAGAAGCTAAGAAGAAGGTTGGTGACTCTACTGTATTCAAAAAAAGGGACAGAGTACCAAGTCAGCCTTTTGTGCCAAGAAAGAAGATAATCCAGTGGAGGTTCAAAGACTCTTCTTACAACTTTGTTGTTGAGAGAGAGAATGGTGAGATAAACAGGCTTAATGCATCATATCTGCTACACTTAAGCAGGTTTGATATTGCTGAGTTAGTAGTGAACCATTCTCCAACTACTCCAACTCTGAGATAGCTGCTCATAGAGTAGTCTTTATCTGGTTGAGCTAACCGCTAAGACCAAGATTGAAGAAGAGTTGAAGTCGAGAGTAAAAGATGAAAGGGAAGGATCAGCAACCAAAAGGCAAAGCCTTTCTTCAAATGGTTGAAGGTCCTGAACTTGAGTCTATAGTTGGGTGGGAGTATGAGTATAGCTCCCGTCAACTAACTCTCTTCAGAGGGCAACAATAGAGGGTACATATAATTCAATGTGACAAACTGGATCTCCTGTCCACGAATGATTTGTACAAACTTCTGAGCACCACATCTGGGAAGAACAAAGAGAAAGATAAGTATCTTCTTTCCGTGGTGTTAAAGGTTTTGAGAAGCAGAAACAAGTGAAGTTTCGGTAGAAGTAGCCTAGGGGAGTTTGTTGGATCAACTAAGGCTGGAGCAACGAAAACTAACACTTAGGCTATTTTGGTTCAACTAATGAAGAACTTCTGAAGGAAAATGAAGAACCTCCAAAGGCAAATGGAGAGCTTCCAAAGCTTAAGACTGAAGGAGCTTCCGAAGAGAAACTCCAACTTCCGAAGACAAAGTCTTCCTTCTTGCAAAGTTCAACACTAAGAAGAAATCAAGACAATGACTTCTGAAGTATGAAGACCTAAAGAATGTCTCAAGCAACGGAAGAAGTAGCCTCTTCCGGAGTATAAGCGGCTTCGGAAGAACTTGTTCTTCCGAAGCCAGTTAACCTTCGGAAGAACCTACTATGAACCGGTGGACATAAGTATGGTCCTTCTGACACTCCGCTGCAAATCTCTGAGATACTGCATCGTGCTTTCCCACGCCCATGTAGTTGACCATACTTTATTCCACTGTTCATCCCTTATCAGTTAGTACAGTTACCAACTTTAGTTGGTGACAAAAGGTAAGTCATGGACATGTCATGACTACCATATACTAGATAATATTTTATCTAAGATACCTTGTCTTTAGCAATGTTGTATTTGCTTTAGTCATAGGTTTCCAGTTGGTATCAAAGTATATCCGGGTATAGGTGATAGTATATATATAATTTCTCATTGTAACTCATATAATATGCTTGTAAGAGTCTTGTAATACTTTGAGTTAAGTAATATATACAAGTATCTTGAAAATTATGTTCTTGTGTTTTGATTACTTAGTATATTATTATCACCTCTTAGAAGCGATTTTGCATCAACAATCCGAGTTTGATTCAATGAGTTTGAGAGAAAACATAAGTGTTAAGTGGCAAAAACTGATCCTGCAAGGAATAACAGTGAATTTTCTTAGAAGAAGAAGCGGGGGCTTGGTTGATTCATGATTCCATTTGAGTAGATCCATTGCAATGTGCATCGCCAATCATGAAGAGTTCGGGAGATCATTTGGAAACCCTTGGTTGGTAGTCGTCTAGGCATCCACGACAATCCTTTTTTTTCATATGTTTATTCGATTTCGCCCTATTTTTCAAATCCTTTACAGTGAGATCAAGAAGTAAGAACGTTCGGTAATTTTATAAACCTTCTTATTTAAAACTTTTGATTTTTAACTTTTTTGAAGCTAAAAACTTGAGTAATCTGCATCTGGTGTGTTGGATCATACGAGGTTGGTGCAACAAAAACAACACTTAGAAAATTTTGAGTGCAACCGAAAGAAGTCTTCCAAAGACAAAGATGCACTTTCGAAGCTAAGTTAAAGATATTCTGAAGCTCAAGGTTGAAAAACATCTGAAGAAAGAACTTAGTCTTTCGAGACTAAGTAGTTCTCCTTCCAAAGTTAAACACTTAGAAGATTCAAGACAAAGCCTTTCAAAGAACAAAGTCATGAAGACTTGCATAAGTACTCGGAAGAAGTTGATTCTTCTGAAGTTAAATGGCTTCGGAAGAAGTTATTCTTCCGAAGCCGTTTAAGCTTCGGAAGAACCAACTATGAACCGGTGGATAAAAGTATGACCCGACTGACACTTGCAGACAACTCTAATAGAATGCATGGCACTTTCCCACGCCCATGTAGCTGACCATACTTTAACCCACTGTTCACCTTTTATTGGTTAGTACAGTTACCAACTTTGGTTGGTGACAAAAGGTAAGTCATGAACATGTCATGACTACCTAATCTAGGATAGTATTTTTTCTTAGATATCTTACCTTTAGCAATGTAGTATTTGTCTAGTTGTATGTTCCGGCTGGTTATCTAAGTATAACCGACTATACATTGTAGTATATATAGTTTCTCATTGTAACTCATTCAGGTATGCTTGTAAGAGTCTTGTAACATTGAGTTGAGAAGTAATATATACAAGTATCTTGAAAATTATTCTTGTGTTCATTAACTTAATATATTATTATCAACTTAGTTAAAAGATTCTGCTTCATAGTTCGAGTGTGTTTAAATGAGTTTGAGAGATAAAACATATGTTTAGAGACAAACATCGATCCTGCAATTAGTATCAGAGCTTTTAGGCTCCTGATTGTGAGATCTAACCATCCTAAATCATCCCAGTTTCATCGCACTTAATCACTTCACTGAAATGGCTCTTAACCAAAAAACTTTTGAACCTAAGATGGGAACCATGACCAAGGCTCCAATAATAAATCCTGATAGTTTTAGAGCTTGGTGCAAACGTATTAAAGATTCATTAAGTATCAAGACAGTCGAATGTGGAGGTCAGTCACTCATGGTCCTTACAAGCCAAAGGTGGCATCTCCTACTGGTGGAGGCGCCATGATTGAGAAAGCTATTGAAGACTACTCTGATAAGGCCTTCAAGAAGATGGAAATCGACTACAAAGCCATGATTGTATTGCCTGTAGCTATACCAAACTCCATAATGGTAGGCTTTGAGCACTGTGAAACTGCCAAAGATCTTTTTGATGCGTTGACGTTGATGTACTCCGGTTCCACTGATTCCAAAGACTTCAAAAAAGATGTATTGAAGCAACAATTTGAAAACTTCACACATATTGTTGGAGAGACCCAGTAATACTTCAGGTACATGGCCTTAATCTCCTCACTTCACTCTATGGGAGTAATTCTTGAGAAAGAGACATTGTAAGGAAATTCATGAGTGCACTTTCTAATGAATGGACCTTTTACTGTGTCTCAATCAAGAGAATTGAGAATTTCAACACTCTCTCCATGACTGAACTATATTGAATCCTTGATGGATACCGTATGTAGATGGAAACTCAAAAAGGCCATCATATGAATAGAAGCTCAAATCTTCCTATTAGCAATGCTCTACATACTACTGAATGTTCAAGAACTCCCTAGCCCCAGTTGTACTTTAACTATCCCTAACAACCACCATCCTCTTCTGGACCGTACATCATATATCCTGAGACATCTAGGTCTTAACAAGCTCAACAAAATCCCTTCCAGGATAATTGTGCTTTTGTTTCAGGAAATGAGCCCTCTGGAGATTTTCAATTCTGTTTTGATGATCTCGAGTGTTTTAGCCCAGATGATGTGGAATACATGGACATTGTCCAACAGATGGCTCTTTTCACCTACAAAGCAAAGAATTTCTTTAAAAGAACTAGAAGGCAATTCCCTCAAAACCCAACGAACAATAAATTTGGGTTTAACAAATCAAAGGCCAAGTGTTACAACTGCAATCAACTTAGTCACTTTGCAAGGGAATGTAAAGCTCCGAATCTAACCCGGGAGCCTCTCAACCCTCCCAACATCCTGCTACTACAAAAGGTGCTGCCAAGCTAACTAAATAAAAAACTGTAGCTATTGCTCAATAAGTTGATTGGAGCTTTAAGGTTGCAGATGTGACTCCTGCTCAAGCTCTTATGGCTAGAACTGAAGATAGTAAGGTATGTGAACATCTGTATACTCCAGCCTGTATTGCTAAGGTTAAACTCTATTATGACTATAACTGTTGGTCCATTTGATCGAATTTCAGTACACTTGAGAGGTTGATTCGTTCAATATTAACAATAACAACAAATAACAAACACTATGATGATTAAGACTTCTTCTTCTTTGACTTTGGTTTAGAAGCCATCCTCTTCTTCCTCTTTGAAGACTGGTCTGCAGCACCTTGTTGATCAGTCTTGTCTTGCTCTAGTGGGTATTCCTCCCTCATAGGTTCAGAAGGAGAGGGAGTTTGACCATGCTGTGGATCAGAAGATGAAGCTTGCAAATGGTAGTAGGAGGGCCAGGTTGTGTTTTCTCAGGTTGTTCAACCTTAACGTCCACTTCAGGAGGAGCTTGACCTGGAGGGGAGTGTTAGTCAATTAGCTCTTCACTTTTGATCTTCTACTTGATTACCCTAATGTGCTCATCCATTGTGGATAGAGACATAGGGCCAAGTCTCCTTCCGGAGAATCCATACAGCTTCAAGAAGCTCATCATCCTTTGTCTATCAGCAGACTTCTTCATACTCTTTTGTATGATGGCACTTGACTTTGCAGCCTCTTCCCTCGTCTTTTTCTTTGTTGCCTTTTGTTCTTTGAGTACTAGAAGTTAAAGCTGTTTGAGATACTCAAACTCAATATACTCCAAGGACAAAAGAAGAAGTGCAGATGCCTAGTAGAGACCTGTGGCACTCAGGTAGTTGATCATATTTTGGCTATCTGTTTCTTTGTCTACCTGAGGTTCTTGTGTAGCTGCCACAATCTCTTGCACAGGGCTTTCTTGAACTGGGGAGAGAGTATAAACATGCTTGTATAGTTTTTTCTGTCGCTTCTCTTCTTTGATTTGGAGTAGTAGCCTTGCATCCTCTGCTTTCTTCATCTCTCTTGACTCTTCCATGTCAGCCAGTTCATTGAGTTCCTCTAAGGGGAGAGATATAATCTCATCAATGTCATAGTTCCACGTCTGCTGGTAAGTAATCTTGACTACCCTCAACTCATCATCTTGAGTGTTTGGTCTGGGGGCAGCCCTGATTGCAGCTTGCATGAAGCCTGAAAACCCAAAGGAACTTTCTCCCCTTAGCTTCCTCTTCCTCTCTCTCTCCTCCTCAATCTTCATAGGAGTTAGAATCCTTTTTCAGTTTGTCACTCACATCCAGTTGATCAGTGACATTACCTAATTGCTTTTCTCTCCTTTTTAGGCTGAACTCTTCAATAATTCTCTCTTGAATCCTTTCTACCAGTCTGCCAGCTTGTCTAGATTGACTTCGGTTGACAAGTGGCATGTTGATTAGGTCAAGACCTTCATAGTAGTTCAAGGTTTGAAAGTTGAATACCTCTTGTTGCCCTTGAACTCTTTAAAGAATGAGGGCCCTTCTGTTAGAATAATACCTCCACCCAGTGATGTAGTTTGAAGTTCCTTGGGGTGGGGATGACATAGCCCTTGGAATGTCTTCCTCAAAGAGACTCTTAATGAAATAGTCTAGAGAGACCACCTTGAGGATATTGCTGAGTATGCACAATTGCAAGTGAGGATGGTGAGTCCTCGATGTCCATACTCTCTGAAGAACTCCCAGGTTCTGTGTCTGTAATGAATGGTTGTAATTCATTATTGTGTATGCATTATATGGATAGGTTAACCCATATATATGTGTGTTGATTTATGTATGTTTGCAGGTACAAACATTATACTTAGTCAATTTCAGAAATTGACTAAGTTTAAGAAACATCTACGGATGAACATTTTGTTCTTCCGTAGATATGTTTCTTACAAGTAAAATGCATCCAAAGATCTTCTGCGGATGAACAACCAGATCTAGGGATGAAAGAACAAGATTGCTTCGGAGGAACAATGTACCCTTGGAAGAACAAGACTCCTGCGGAAGAACTAACATCTACGGAAGACAATGTTCCTGCGGAGTCCAAACACTTGTATAATACAAGTGTTGTAATTAACCAAGTCAACAAGGCTGTTATGCGAATCCCAAGAAATCCGATGATTCCTTAACAGAAACAAATCAAATCCCAAGAGATCCGGTGTTTCCTTAACAAAAACATCATTGTCTATATAAATGGATCCTAGGTTTTGAATCAACAACGGCGACGGCAATACGACAATTCCACAACAGAAAACATCACATCAAATCAAACAACCAAACCCCAGCAGCCGTCACATCATTCATCATAAAATTTAATATCATTCGTTCATTATTTATAATCATTAACTTGTTTTAATGAAATACATTTGAATTAAAACTTTGTTCATTCATTGTGTTCTTGAATTTTTATTGATACTGAAATTTATTACAAACAATTAAACCAAGCAAATGTTGTTTCTGCAAACGTTGACTTGATTTCAACCAATGCTGATAATTTCTGATTACGATGCTTGGATTCACAGGTGGTATCAGAGCCAAGTGCTCATTAATTTAGATCGATTGATCTATTAGTGTTAGTTTTGTTTAATTGTTTTCTGAATTCTGTAGACTTGTTAGTTTTTACTGATTAGATCTATTGTTTTTAAACAAAAGAGTTTGTGTGAAACTTGATTTGTCGTTCAGCAGTACACTGTTAGATTAACTTGGATCTATATTCAAATTGATTGAATATTAGATCTTAGTTATTGACCAGCATCACTATCTTTGTTGGACCAAAAGAACCAATGAGCCAGATCAGAAAAACCTTTATGTCCCACACACATCATAACAACTGAAGTGGTCTACAACAGCTGAAGACAAAGTCTGAAGACAACAGCTGAAGACAAAGTCTGAAGACCAAGTTCTCAGAAGTTGTCACAACAGCTGAAGTAGTTCTTTTTTCAGTGGTTGTGATGGTTTACTTTTCAGTAGTTTGTAATCAGTAGTTTTATTTTATGTAAAACATCTGAAGTTCTTACACTTCAGATGTTATAACTTCAGTAGTTGTAATTTTAGCTTGTACTTAGCTTTTTGTGAAGGTGTCCTCAGTTGTTGTGGACATCTTCAGTAGTTTGGTCTACTTTTAGTTGTTTGTATAAATCAGTTAGATGTCACTATCAAGTGACATCAGCTGATGTCACATTCCTTTATAGAAGGAATGTTGACCTAATTGCTTTTGAGAAGAAGCTTGTGCGTGAATGAAAATATTCTCTTTGCAGAAAACTGTCTCTCTCTATAATCATCACTGTTTGATTGAATATTCATATTATTCTTGCTTAAATTTCGACTAATTCTTGTTCTATTCGGCTGCAAATCTTAATCTAATTGATCAAACTAGATCCCGATCCTTTCAAATGGTATCATAGCAAGGTTAATCATTGATCGATTTAACAATTGATCATTGAAACTGCTCTTTTGATATCTTAGTTTGATCGAATTAGCAAATTTACAAGAATTGGTTATAGAGTTTGATTTTCTGTTGCTTCCGGTGAATTAATTTGAGTTTCGTCTTGTTTCAAACTGAGTTATTGAGTTTTTGAGCTAGATCTGTTAAAATTTCATTGAACCTGTTTGAATCGGTTAAAATGGCTACATCAATCAATGATCCTCACAATACTAGCTCCTCAACAAAGCCTCCGATGCTTGTTAGGAGTGAGTATAACATATGGCAACGCTGAATGCTCCATCACCTGTCTGTCAGCAGTTCAGGTTGTTGGAAATCTGTGGTTCATGGACCATATAAGCCTATGGTGAGTAATCCGGAAACCAATGAGATGGTTCCGAAGAAGAAAGAGCAATACTCAGATGAAGATCTGAAACTGTTTGAAATTGATGCTTAAGCCCATGGAATTCTGGCCATGGCACTGCCTAATGAAATCTATTCTGGACTTATGCATCATGGAACTGCTCATGATCTCTGGGTTGCTCTGAAATAACAATTTGGAGGAACTGATGAGGTCTTGGCAAACAATAGAGAGATCCTTGCCCAGCAATATGAGACATTCTCTCATAGAAAGGGTGAGTCGCTGACTCAACAGTTTGAGCGATTTTCATGTTTGATATCTGAGCTGAAAATGGTTAAACATGAATATACAAATAGTCAGATGAACAACAGATTCCTCAGATCCCTACCTGCGAGATGGGACACATATACTATTGTCCTACGCTCCAGTCCAAATCTGGACAATCTATCTCTCACCCAACTTTATGAGAAACTGTTAACATTTGAAAGAGAGATAGAACATAAAAGGAAACTGGCTTCATCTGGGAAGCTCATTAATGATTTTGTACCAGGGAATACTGCTTTGGTTGGTCATGAGTGAGAATATGCTGCATCAGAAAGTTTTATGATGAGCATATAGATTTCTCTTCAAACAGTGGAGATCCTGCTTTTGTTAGTGTTGATAGTAATTCAGGGTGTAGTAGTGATAATTTGTGCTTTTTGATGGATGATTTGAAAGGAATTGCTGATGATGATCTGGAAGAGATGGATATTTTGAGCCAAATGGCATTAATCAATATCAGATCTCAAAAATTTTACAAAAGGACAGGTAGAAAATTTCCTGGTCTCTCTGGAAAACCAAAGTTGGTTTTGACAAGAGCAAGTTGAGGTGTCACAAGTGCCATAGACTTGGACATTTTGCAAGAGAGTGTAGAACATCTGGATCTAACTCTTCTGCACCCTTTGTGACCTTTCCATGCAATAGCTCACAAAACAAAGGGCAACATTCTACCAGTTCCGATCATCATTCACAAATTCAATCATTTCCTGCATATTTTGTCCCTCAAGGTCCAATGCCATATCCTTATCCCTGTTTTTACATGCCTCAGTCCAGTCAGGTTCTAGTACCCATAGCTCAACAACCACATGCCCTACCTAAGCCTTAACCATCTCAATCAAATCAACAATCTCAATCTCAATTACATCAAAGCTTTTTTCACACCTGCAGTTGTTGACTGGAGTAGCTTACCAGATGATCTTTCTGGTTATCCTGAACAATTGTTTTCTGGTGCTGGTCAACATGGTGGTGAAAATCCTTTTGGAAATCTTGCTCTTATGGCCCTGGAGTCTACTGATGGTTCATTCTTAAATGCTTCATCATCACAGGTACCACAGGTATCTTCTGAGGCTAAGGCCAAGTTATGTTCTGAGTCATGCATAGCTGCTTTTGTCTCAATTAGAGAAGCAAATGTAGCTTTAATTAATCAAAATCTTGACCTAGAGAAAGTGATTTCCAAAAGAAAGGCTGAGTTTGAGTCTGTCTTAAATGAAAAAGATGATGAGATTTACAAATTAAAATCCCAAATCACTGATTAAAAGGCAAAGGTAGAGGTCATTTTAGAGAATCATAAGAATCTCAAAGAAACACTTGCAGCTACTCAAGTAAAGTGTGAACGCTGGGTAACATCCTGCAAGGGTTTGAAATGCTTCTCAGCAAGCAAACATCTTCAAATGTGAAGTTTGGGATTGGGTATAATCACACTGTACCTCCTACATATTTTACTCCCAAGATAGAAGTAAAATCTGAAGGTGAAAGCAATTCCCAAAACCACATCATCATGTGTCTCATCCTCAAGTGATAATCCAAAATCAAATGATGAAGTCAGTATTAGTACCTCAGCTAATCAATCTGCTCATGGTCTCACTGCTGATAAACACATGATCAAAGAAAAACTGAGCACTTTAGGTGTTGTCCCACAAAGTATTCAAAGTACTGAAGGGCAAGTAACAACACCTGAAGAGCATTTCAAACTAAATGAAAACAAATGCTTTGACAACTGCTGAAGAGTCTATCAGGAAATCCAAAGTACTGATAGAAAACTTCTGAAGAACAAATCTTCAGTTGTTACAAATCCTTTAGTACTTAACGTAAGTACTGAGAGGAAGAAAGTACTGAAGAACACACCTTTAGTAGTTTCATCTTCTTCAGCAGTTGAACAACAGAAGATGAAGAAAAAGCCATGTGAAATATGTGGTCTATTCAATCATCTCACTGATGAATGTTGGTACAAAAGGGGTTCCAAATTCAACAAAGATAAAATCATTAAAAAGAAAATTAATAAAATGAAAGATGAATTTAAAACCAAGTTTGTACCACAAACATCTCAATCTGATAACCCAAAGTTCTTACAAAAATCTAAAAAGAAGGAAGGGGTTTATCATAAAACAGCTAAAAGTATTCCTCATGGAATATCAAAACACCAGACTAAGTCTGTGTCATTCAAAAAGGAGGACATGGTGAGTCACAGGAACAAATCAAAAACAAATACTGATGTGTCTGCTGAACTGAAGACTTTAACAACCAATCAGACACAACTTGTTATGATGGTTCAACATCTGTTGGGGAGAGTTAACCAAATAGATGTACCTGTGATTAAACCATTGAAAAGGAAAACTAAGCCAAAATCAAAGGAATCCTTTTCAGCACCATCTCCACCTTCAAAGGTTGTTAATCATGACAAATCAGTTAGTATAAAATCTGTTGATGAGAACAGACCCAAAACCAAAATGGTTTGGGTCTCAAAAGCTAACTAGTTTCTTGTGACAAATGCAGGGTTCTTCAGCATGCCATAGAAGCATATGGTATGTGGACAGTGGAGGATCTATGCATATGACAGGGAGCAGTTCTCTTCTTCTTGACTACTCTCAAGGAAAGAAGGGATTTGTATCTTTTGGTATGATGCTAAGGGTTACATCATCGGCAAAGGCATTGTGTCAAATGGTGAGATAAGAGTTGATGATGTTAACCATGTGGTGAATCTCAAGTACAACTTGTTGAGTGTCAGTCAAATGTGTGATAAAGGGCATGTTGCACTTTTCACCAGCCAGAACTGTCGGATTCTGTCTTCCAATGTTTTGAGAATGATTGACAAGATATTGGATGAATATACTCTCCTGAAGGCCAACAAGATTGGAAGAGTATATGCCTTAGACTTATCAAATAAAATTGATCTAAAAGGCCATCCATGTCTATTCTCCAAGGCCTCTCCTCAGGAATCTGAACTATGGCACAGAAGGCTTGGTCATGTGAATCTTAAAAACATGAACCAGCTTATCCATCATGGTTTATAGGAGTTCAAATATGATGACAACTGTTCTGCTTGTTTAAAAGGAAAGCAACACAAAGTATCATCCCCTCAAATAGAAGAACCAAAGTCCACTGCCTGCTTGCAATTACTGCATATGGATCTTTTTGGTCCAGTAAGAGTGATGAGCATGGCAAAGAAAAAATACTGTCTGGTAATGTGGATGTTTATTCCAGATTTGTATGGACCTTTTTCTTACATTCAAAAGATGAGGCTGTTCAAATCATCATCTACTTTGTGTTGTATGTGGAAAAGCAGTACTCCTTTCCAGTCAAGTGTGAGAGGAGTGATAATGGCACAGAATTTAGAAACCACACACTTGATGAATTCTATTTATCTAAGGGAATCAAGAGGCAGTATTGTTGAGTTTGCTAGAACATAAAATCAATGTTTAACCACTTAAACTTTCTGAAAAACGCAGCGGAGTTACAACTTAATAAAACCCATTTTATAAGCTGAAAATAATGTTCCTTAGTGACCATTTTAGATGAAAAACAAACCCAAAGAAAAGGATCATAATATGTGAATGATCAAGCTATGAAAATGTACTAAAACTACATAAAATCACAGCCACAATGAGCTATGATTCTACCTCTTTGAGCAGCAAGAAACGACCAAGGAGAGGGCTGTTGTAAGCTTCAAAAACGTCCAAGAAAGTGCTGAATGAGGGCTGATTAATGGCCAAGACTTCAAGCTAGAAGTCCTCAAACGTCTATACCCACAAGCCTTCAAGCAAACACCTTAGTTGCTAGGATTTTGGTCACCAAAACTTCAAGAAGAAGCTGCTATATCACCTTCAAAACCGTGAGTTTGGAGAAGATGGAAGAGAGAGTTTTTCTTGGAGTTTAGTTGCATGTGTGTGTCAAGATGGCTGGTCCAAGAAAGCATTCAAAGACCTTTAATGTGTTGTGTCTAATCAACAAAATTGGTCCAATGACCAACAAGGGGGGGGCGGCCGAAAATAGGATGAAAAAAGAGGTTTCCCCCCTTTTTTGTTAGACACAATCACATGTTAAATGGTCTTATTATTTGTCCCTCTTAGAAAATGTATACAACTAACCCATTAATTGTATAACATATATAGCCATTATTAATTTGTAATGTCATCTAAATAACATTACAAATAATATCATTGAACAATATATCCTAATAAATTGTTCCATGTCATATGCAACTTATTTAGAAAACCCATTTTCTAAATTGGTGTTAATATTTTATTGCATGATCATATCATCAATAAATATTATTTGGTGTTTGCTAAGCTTGTTATTGGGTATAACCCGACTTGGATCATAACGTACTAACCACATCAATATTCTAAGTGTCTTGGGCACATCGAATCCTACAATCTCCCACTTGCCCAAGATTCATAGAAGATTGATGCAAGCAGTAAATACCGCCTAACAACGGTTTACTACCCTTAATACGCATGACTTATAGCCATTCAATAACATCATCCCTTTCAAGTGCCCTACTTGAAATGATTTAGGTGAATTAATCATCTATCCTTTTGTTACAGATGTCATGTAAATCCAAGGACACAGAATGATCATTCCTTGTTGATTTAACTTAATCAGGCCTTAGACATCTAACTCTCAACGAATAAGAGGAACAAATTCCATCTTGACTACATACGTCTCTCACAAACACTTCGTGTTATACCTGAACATATCCTTGTGTACTGTCCACTATTTCAGGGCAGTGAAGAATAGGCTCAAGGTATAAAACTTGGTGAATATCAAAACCCAATATGTGTCTCAGGTCTGAGGATACCAAATGATATTCGCCTTTACTCAAATTTACTTATGATCAATCAATAAGATTCCATGTAGTAAAATTTGAGATGCGGGTTAGTCCAATATTTGTATCCCACAAATATTATGAACCTTGGTAGCAACCCATTGCTCTATATTCATCCTTATGAATATCAACCAATCCAAGTTCATAATAGTCTTACCTTCAAACTTGTTCCCACAAGTATGAACGACTACGGACATTTAGAGTAAACATTTTACTCATGGATTAAACATGCTAAATTGGAATATTATTTGAAACATTATAACCAAATAATTTTATTCAAATAATAGAAAGTTCCATATATCCAAATACAAAATGTACAGATCAAATCCAATCACTAGAATATCGAAGTCCCATGGCACAAGTATGACATTCATGCTTTGCCTTTTCAAGGAGCTTCGTGAGAGGATCAGCAACGTTTTGATCCGTGTGAACTTTGCGAATACATATCTTTCCCTTTTCAACTTCATCTCGTATGTAGTTGAATCTCCGCTCAATGTGCCTAGTCTTTTGATGAGCACGGGGTTCCTTGATTTGAGCAATCGCACCCTCGTTATCACAAAAGATCTCTAGGGGGTCCTGAATGGAAGGGACTACCCCTAGATCGGCAATGAATTTCTTCAACCATGCAGCTTCTTGAGCTGCCAATGAGGCGGCGACATATTCTGATTCTGTAGTTGATAGAGCCACCACATCCTGCTTGGAGCTCTTCCAAGAGACCGCTCCTCCATTCAGAATGAAAATGTATCCCGATTGTGATCGTGAATCGTCACGATCGGTTTGGAAACTTGCATCCGTGTAACCTTTTACAACGAGTTCCTCGTCACCAGATCCATAGATCAGGAACATATCTCTTGTCCTCCTTAGGTACTTAAGTATGTTCTTAACAGCCATCCAATGACTGTTTCCAGGATTCTGCTGGTAACGGCTTGTCATGCTTAAGACGCATGACACGTCCGGTCGAGTGCATATCATTGCATACATGATAGATCCTATAGCAGATGCGTATGGGATTGCCTTCATTTTATCTTGCTCTTCCTTTGAGCTTGGACATTGAGTCGTACTCAATATCGTTCCTCTTTGAATAGGTACGGTACCTTTCTTAGAGTTCTCCATCTTGAACCTTTTCAAGATTTTATCAATGTATGCACTTTGATTCAAACCAATCAACCGCCTTGATCTATCCCTATAGATCTTTATTCCTAGAATATAGGCGCTTCACCAAGATCCTTGATAGAAAAACAACTTCCAAGCCAGGTTTTTACACCTTCCAAGGTTGGAATGTCATTTCCAAATAGTAGTATGTCATCAACATACAATACTAGGAAAGTTACTGTGCTCCCACTAGCCTTCTTATACACACAAGCCTCATCAGCGTTTTTGATGAAGCCAAATTTCTTTACTTCCTCATCAAAACGGTGATTCCAGCTTCTCGATGCTTGTTTCAATCCATAGATTGATTTCTTTAACTTGCATACTTTATTAGGATGTTTTGGATCGACAAAACCTTCAGGCTGAACCATATAGACATCTTCCTCAAGATATCCATTTAGGAAAGCAGTTTTGACATCCATTTGCCAAATCTCATAATCATAATGAGCAGCTATGGCAAATAATATCCTTATAGACTTTAGCATCGCTACAGGTGAGAAGGTTTCATCATAATCAACCCCTTGAGTTTGAGTGAAACCCTTTGCTACAAGTCTAGCTTTATAAGTATCCAAGTTTCCATGCATATCGGTTTTCTTCTTGAAAACCCACTTACTTCCAACTACTTTGGAATTAAGAGGTGGTACAACAAGTTCCCAAACTTGATTGTCATACATGGATTGCATCTCAACGTTCATGGCCTCAAGCCATTTGTCACAATCCAAATTGGACACTGCATCATGGTATGTGGTTGGTTCATCTGAATCTACCATATAGCATCCATCCATGAAAAATCCGTATCTTTCAGGTGGATTACTAGTTCTACCACTTCTGCGAACGTTTTGTGTGTATTGATCAACCATTTGATCATCTTCAACATCCTCATGTTGAGTGCTAGTTTCAACCAAACGTGCATCGGGTTGTGGTTCTTGATCTTCCTCAAGATCCACTGTTCTACTGCTAGCTCCTTCCATAAGGAACTTTGCTTCTAAGAACTCACCCTTTCTGGCAACAAACACCTTTTGTTCCAGTGGATCATAGAAATAATATCCCATAGAATCTCTAGGATATCCAATAAAGATACACTTGGTGGATCGGACTTCCAATTTGTTTGGGGTGGGAGTCTTAACATAAGCCTCACATCCCCAAACCCTTAAGTATGATAGGGATGGAACTCTTCCATGCCATATCTCAAAAGGTGTCCTTTCCACCTTTTTGGTTGGGGCCATATTTAAAATACGGGCCGCGGAGAGCAAAGCGAAACCCCAAAATGATAGAGGTAATGTGCTTCTAGCCATCATAGATCGGACCATATCCAATAAGGTTCGATTCCTCCTCTCAGACACACCATTATGTTGTGGTGTTCCAGGTGGAGTGAGTTGTGAGACAATCCCACAACTCCTAAGATGATCTTGAAAAACATCACTTAGGTATTCACCTCCTCTATCGGTACGGAGAACTTTAATTGACTTGTTGAGTTGATTTTCAACTTCATTCTTGAAGATTTTGAACATTTCAAAAGCTTCATCTTTGTGCCTTAATAAGTACACATACCCATAGCGACTATAATCGTCGGTAAAGGTAATGAAGTATCTTTCACCATTCCTAGTCATTGGCTTAAAAGGACCACATACATCCGAATGTATGATTCCTAATAAATCTTTTGCCCTTTCGGTAGTTCCACTAAAGGGTGCCTTAGTCATCTTACCTTGTAAACAAGATTCACAAACATCAAATGAATCACATTCATTTGTTTTTAAAAGACCATTCTTTTGAAGTGTTTGTAAACGTTTCTTGTTTATATGACCAAGACGACAATGCCAAAGATAGGTATCACTCAAGTCCAACTTGAGTTTCTTGGTGTTTGTTTGGTACAATGAACTATTTAAAGTATTTTCATGAACCAATTCATAAATACCATTAATTGGTATAGCTTTAAAATAGAACATACCATTTAAAGAAACATGAATATCATTTTCAATAAAGGATAATACATAATCATAATGTCTTAATTGAGATACAGAAATAATGTTCCTAGTCAAACTAGGAGCATACAAAACATTCTTCAAAATAACTTCCAAGCCACTTGGAAGTCTTAGGATGTAGTCCCCACGAGCTTCAACTAAGACTTTAGTTCCATTGCCCATGAAGAGGCTAACATCCCCTTTCTTGAAGTCCCTACTTCTTGTGAACCCCTGCAACAAATTGCAAATATGAGTTCCACATCCGGTATCCAATACCCATGTGTTTGAAGATGTAACATTAAGATCAATATGTATCATGTATATTGTACCTGAGGTCTGCCCGGCATCCCTCTTTGCTTTCAACTCTTGGAGATGGACAGGACAATTCCTTGCCCAATGTCCTATCTCCCCACACTTGAAGCATGGGTCATTTGTAGCAACCTTTTGCTTCTTCTCTTGTGGTTTGGGTGGTACCCTTACCACCCCTTTCCCCTTTCCCCACACATGTCCCTTACCCTTGGCAACCTTTGCCTTGGGTGCGGGATGAGGCCTTTTGTTGTTCCCACCTTCATTGATGGTGAGAACGGGTAAAACCCTTTTACCCATGGCCGCCTCGGCCGTTTTGAGCATTGAGTGAAGTTCACCAATGCTTTTGTCCCATGCATTCATGTTGTAGTTCAACACGAATGTCTCGAACTTCTTGGTTAGGCCATTTAGGATCAAATCCGTGGCCAACTCCTTCGAGACGGGGCAGTTTAGCCTCTCGAGGCGGTCAATATGACTTTTCATCTTAAGTACATAAGATGAAACAGATTGGTTGTCGTCCATACGACATGCATGGAGCGCTCGAACCGTTTCGAACCGCTCAACCCTTGCTTGCTGTTGGAACGTTTCCTTCAGCTGGGTTATCATGTCGTAAGCTCCGTGATGTTCATACTCCTTTTGGAGATCCGGAGTCATGCTCGCTAGCATGAGACAAGACACTTGGACGGAGTCCTCAGTGTATTTCAGCCAATCGTTAAAGGCCTCCTCATCATCCTCGTTAGGTTGATCGGGGATAGGGTCGTCTAAAACATATGATCTTCTCTCTTGCTTGAGAACAATTCTCAAGTTTCGATACCAATCAATAAAGTTGTTATGATTTAGACGTTCCTTTTGGAGGATCGCTCGTAGTGATTGGTTTGACGCGGACGAGTTATCGTGATTTTCATTATTGGTGGCCATCTACAAAATTTAACAAAGATCAATTTTAGTATTTTCGATATTGCTAATTTTAATATTTAATGCCTTTTAAGGTCTTTTCATATTAAAATCTAGAACCCAACATTACATTTAAATCGTGGTTAGGTGACCTTTATCCCACGTTTTAAATTAATAAGGTGGTCAACGTTTGACGATTGCAACCATTTGCAACTTCTAGAAATATGGGATCGACTTAAAACATCATATGTAAAGTCGGCATGTTAATCCCATCAACACCATTTGGAAACCACATCGTAGGTGATCCATTTGACATGATTTGCAAATCAAGACACCCTACTTACACCCACGTGTGAGTTTGCCAAAACAAGTGGTTAGGTGACCTTTATCCCACAAATAAGGCATTCTCACCTCAAGTCACAAGTTCCCTCAAAATGGTTAGGTGACCTTTATCCCATTAAGAGTTCCCAAGTGACTCAAGTGTTGTGTAAAAGGACGGTGTTGATCTTGTTTGGAAAAAAAGTTTTAGAGGTTTCAAAATACAAGTTTAGAAAACTCTATGTACTTGTATTTGCATGCTTTCAAATACAAGGTACCTTATGGTTCTTTGATTAAAACCTATTTTAATCCTTAAAATCATTAAATAATTTTAATAACCTTTTATTAACCTTTAAGAACCATCAATTTTCAGCTTGTTAAGTTTGTTAATTAGTTTGCTTTGAATATCCAAATATCAACCAAACAATCAAGACAACAAACAATCAACCAAGCATAAAACATAAACAACCATATGTGCATAACCATAGCCCTTATGTTGACAACACTTGTTTGCCATCACAAGTGTTGTCTTTGGTCTTTCTAAGGGTCAAACATATCATAAAGGTTCCAAGAACCTCCCACTAGAAACCGCATCCAAATGCTCCATGTTTCTTGTGTCTTTGTGTCCATCTTTGGGTCTTGATCTTGTACATCTTCCTTTTACAAAATTGTATCCTAATACATTTTTTTTAGTAAAGGAAATGAACCTAATCTATTATTACATAACCAAATGAATGAATAATTACAACCCAAAGGAATAAACACAAATATTACAACCAAATTGAATGAATAAAACAACCACTAGAATCATCCAAACAACACAAGGCCACAAGCTAGGTTATGCACTAAACAACCAATGATCATATCATCTATTCATATAATGAAGACCCCATTTAAAACCCCAAATTTCAGCCAACATAAACTGAAATTTTGGGTTTTAATCATTGTCCAAACAACCAACATTCATAATATGTTTCTTTCAAGGTCTAATCACTAGCATGTGTGATATGACCTTGAAAGTTTGGGGAATCATTCATATAAACTATAACAGCCCAAAATCAGCCTATAACATGTCTAATATCATCTTTTAAAACCAATTTCAAAAGATAAATCAAGCAAGTCATCCACATAACCGGCTCTTGATGCCATTGTTGGTTTGCTAGAACATAAAATCAATGTTTAACCACTTAAACTTTCTGAAAAACGCAGCGGAGTTACAACTTAATAAAACCCATTTTATAAGCTGAAAATAATGTTCCTTAGTGACCATTTTAGATGAAAAACAAACCCAAAGAAAAGGATCATAATATGTGAATGATCAAGCTATGAAAATGTTCTAAAACTACATAAAATCACAGCCACAATGAGCTATGATTCTACCTCTTTGAGCAGCAAGAAACGACCAAGGAGAGGGCTGTTGTAAGCTTCAAAAACGTCCAAGAAAGTGCTGAATGAGGGCTGATTAATGGCCAAGACTTCAAGCTAGAAGTCCTCAAACGTCTATACCCACAAGCCTTCAAGCAAACACCTTAGTTGCTAGGATTTTGGTCACCAAAACTTCAAGAAGAAGCTGCTATATCACCTTCAAAACCGTGAGTTTGGAGAAGATGGAAGAGAGAGTTTTTCTTGGAGTTTAGTTGCATGTGTGTGTCAAGATGGCTGGTCCAAGAAAGCATTCAAAGACCTTTAATGTGTTGTGTCTAATCAACAAAATTGGTCCAATGACCAACAAGGGGGGGGCGGCCGAAAATAGGATGAAAAAAGAGGTTTCCCCCCTTTTTTGTTAGACACAATCACATGTTAAATGGTCTTATAATTTGTCCCTCTTAGAAAATGTATACAACTAACCCATTAATTGTATAACATATATAGCCATTATTAATTTGTAATGTCATCTAAATAACATTACAAATAATATCATTGAACAATATATCCTAATAAATTGTTCCATGTCATATGCAACTTATTTAGAAAACCCATTTTCTAAATTGGTGTTAATATTTTATTGCATGATCATATCATCAATAAATATTATTTGGTGTTTGCTAAGCTTGTTATTGGGTATAACCCGACTTGGATCATAACGTACTAACCACATCAATATTCTAAGTGTCTTGGGCACATCGAATCCTACAAGTATTGCATTCCAAGAACTCCTGAACAAAATGGAGTGGTGGAGAGAAAGAACAGGACCCTTATTGAAGCCGCAAGGACAATGTTGGCTGATTCTGGTTTGCCACTAACCTTTTGGGCTGAAGCTGTCAACACAGCTTGCTATGTGCAAAATAGAGTGTTACTAAATCAGAGGTTGATGAAGACTCCTTATGAGATGTTACATCACTTGGCCCCTCTGATTTCCTTTTTTAGAGCATTTGGGTGTCCCTGTTACATTCTTAACACAAAGAATCCACATCAGAAGTTTGAATCAAAGGTGGATGCAGGGTACTTTGTTGGGTATTCATCTACTTGCAAGGCATACAGAGTTTTTAATTGCAGAACAAAGATAGTTGAAGAAACCTTGCATGTAAAGTTTAATGAATCTCCAAAGGACAAAATCCCACAAAACCCTATGGAGTTATTTGATTTGGACTGTAGGGTTTGCTAGAACATAAAACCAAGTTTAACCTCTTAAACTTTCTGAAAACGCAGCGGATATATATATTAAAACATGATTATAAAGCTGAAAAATCATGTTCTTAAGGTGATAAATATATGTATAAAACAAACCCATATAACAAAGGATCATATTATGTGAATAAGCAAGCTATGAACACATAAAACGAGCATTATGGACAACCATAAAGAGGCTGCCATAATCTACCTTTCTGCAGCTCAAAAGGGTTCGAGATCTTTGAAGATGATGATGTTTTGAGCAGCAATCCTTCAAGGTGGAGGACCTCAAATCGTGATACCCACAAGCCTTCCAAACACTTACTTGCTAGGCAGTGTTACACCAAGCCTTGTCCCTCTTCTTGAACCCGAAATTTCCAGCCAACAATTAGCTTCAAGCCCAGCCAATAATCCCTTGAAAATCAGCCAAAGATTTCGAATTTTTAGAGAGAAGAAGGAGAGAAAGACCTTTTGCTTATGTGATAGAGAAAGAGAGTGTGTTTGGGGTAATAATGAAAGAGTGTTCAAGTCATTAAGTCTTGCATGAAGCAAGACAAAAAGATGTTCCCTAGGCCCCTTGGGCGGCCGAAAATGGGATTTCAAAATGGGTTTCCCACCCATTTTAAGTTTTATAAATAACTCTTTCAATTAACTAACTTATAAAATTAAAACCTAATTTAATTTTATAACATAACATTCTTTTATATATTTCATTATTTAACCAACTTAAATAATAAAACATAAAATTATCTCATGAACATATTATCCACATAATAACGTTCAATCACAAAAGCAATATTTAGAAAACCAATTTTCTAAATAGGTGTCAAACATTTATTGTATGATCTTATCAATAAATAAGTGTTTGTTAGTGTTTGTATAGCCTGTTATTGGGTATGACCTGACTTGGATCATAACGTACTAACCACATCAATCTTGTATGTGTCTTGGGCATATATAAGATCCTACAATCTCCCACTTGCACAAGATTCTTAAAAAATTGATGCAAGCAGTAAATACCGCCTAGCAACGGTTTACTACCCTTAATACGTATGACTAAGTGCCATTCAATAACATCATCCTCTTCAAGTACCATACTTGAAATGTTTTAGGTGAATCAATCATCTATCCTTTTGTCACAAATGTCATGTTAAATCCTAGAGACACAGAGTGATCATTCTCCATTGATTTAACTTTATCAGGCCTTAGACATCTTACTCTCAATGAATAAGAGGGACAAATCCCTTCTTGACTACATACGTCTCTCACAATTACCTTATATCATACCTGAACTCAGACTTATATACTGCCATATTTCAGAACAGCGAAGAACTGAGTCAAAGTATAATATTTGGTAAATATCAAAACCCAATATGTATCTCAAGTCAGAGGATACCAAATGATGTTCGCCTTTACTCAAAATTACTTATGATCAATCAGGAAGATCCTATGTAGTAATATTTGAGATGCAGGTCAGTCCAATATTTGCATCCCACAAATATCTATGAACCTTGGCAGCAACCTTTTGCTCTATACTCATCCATATGAATATCTACTAATCCAAATTCATAATAATCTTACCCTCATACTTGTTCCCACAAGTCTGAACGACTACGAACATTTAGAGTAAACAATTTACTCATAGATTAAACATGCTAAATTGGAATATTAATTGATACATTATAACCAAATAATTTTATTCAAATAATAAAAGTTCCACATATCCAAATACAAAATTACAGATCAAATCCAATCACTAGAATATCGAAGTCCCATGGCACAAGTATGACCTTCATGCTTTGCCTTTTCAAGGAGCTTCGTGAGTGGATCCGCAATGTTTTGATCCGTGTGAACTTTGCGAATACATATGTTTCCTTTTCAACTTCATCTCGAATGTAGTTGAATCTCCGCTCAATGTGCCTAGTCTTTTGATGAGCACGAGGTTCGTTGATTTGAGCAATCGCACCCTCGTTATCACAAAAGATCTCTAGGGGGTCCTGAATGGAAGGGACAACCCCTAGATCGGCAATGAATTTCTTCAACCATGCAGCTTCTTGAGCTGCCAATGAGGCGGCAACGTATTCTGATTCTGTAGTTGATAGAGCCACCACATCCTGTTTGGAGCTCTTCTAAGAGACCGCTCCGCCATTCAGAATGAAAATATATCCCGATTGTGACCGTGAATCATCACAATCGGTTTGGAAACTCGCATCCGTGTAACCTTTTACAACGAGTTCCTCATCACCAGATCCATAGATTAGGAACATATCTTTTGTCCTCCTTAGGTACTTAAGTATGTTCTTAACAGCCATCCAATGACTGTTTCCAGGATTTTGCTGGTATCGGCTTGTCATGCTTAAGGCGCATGACACGTCCGGTCGAGTGCATATCATTGCATACATGATGGATCCAATAGCAGATGCGTATGGGATTGCCTTCATTTTATCTTGCTCATCCTTTGAGCTAGGACATTGAGTAGTACTCAATATTGTTCCTCTTTGAATAGGTACCGTACCCTTCTTAGAGTTCTCCATCTTGAACCTTTTTAAGATTTTATCAATGTATGCACTTTGATTTAAACCAATCAACCGCCTTGATCTATCCCTATAGATCTTTATTCTCAGAATATGGGCGGCTTCACCAAGATCCTTGATTGAAAAACAACTTCCAAGCCAGGTTTTAACACCTTCTAAGGTTGGAATGTCATTTCCAAGTAGTAGTATGTCATAAACATATAATACTAGGAAAGTGATGATGCTCCCACTAGCTTTCTTATATACACAAGCTTCATCAGCGTTCTTGATGAATCCGAATTTAATTATTTCTTCATCAAAACGGTGATTCCAACTTCTCGATGCTTGTTTCAATCCATAGATTGTTTTCTTTAACTTGCATACTTTATTAGGATGTTTTGGATCGACAAAACCTTCAGGCTGAACCATATAGACATCTTCCTCAAGATATCCATTTAGGAAAGCGGTTTTGACATCCATTTGCCAAATCTCATAATCATAATGAGCAGCTATTTCAAACAATATCCTTATAGACTTTAGCATCGCAACAGGTGAGAAGGTTTCATCATAATTAACTCCTTGAGTTTGAGTGAAACCTTTTGCTACAAGTCTAGCTTTGTAAGTATCCAAGTTTCCATGCATATAGGTTTTCTTCTTGAAAACCCACTTACTTCCAACTACTTTGGAGTTAAGAGGTGGTACAACCAAGTCCCATACTTGATTGTCATACATGGATTTCATCTCAACGTTCATGGCTTCAAGCCATTTGTCACAATCCAAATTGGACATTGCATCACGATAGGTGGTTGGTTCATCGAAATCTAGCACATAGCATCCATCAACGAAAAATCCATATCTTTCAGGTGGATTACTAATTCTACCAGATCTGCGAACGTTTTGTGTATATTGATCAACCACTTGATCATTCTCAACATCCTCATGTTGAGTGCTAGTTTCAACCAAACGTGCATCGGGTTGTGGTTCTTGATCCTCCTCAAGATCCACTGTTCTACTGCTAGTTCCTTCCATAAGGAACTTTGCTTCTAAGAACTCACCCTTTCTGGCAACAAACACTTTTTGTTCCAGTGGATCATAGAAATAATATCCCATAGAATCTCTAGGATATCCAACAAAGATACACTTGGTGGATCCTCACAACCCTAGACCCTCAAGTATGATAGGGATGGAACTCTTGCCATATCTCAAAAGGTGTCCTTTCCACCTTTTTGGTTGGGTCCATATTTAGAATACGGGACGCGAAGAGCAAAGCGAAACCCCAAAATGATAGAGGTAATGTGCTTCTAGCCATCATAGATTGGACCATATCCAATAAGGTTCGATTCCTCCTCTCAGACACACCATTATGTTGTGGTGTTCCAGGTGGAGTGAGTTGTGAGACAATCCCACAACTCCTAAGATGATTTTGAAAAGCATCACTTAGGTATTCACCTCCTCTATCAGTGCGGAGAACTTTAATCGACTTGTTGAGTTGATTTTGTACTTCATTTTGAAAGATCTTAAACATTTCAAAAGCTTCATCTTTGTGTCTTAATAGGTACACATACCCATAGCGACTATAATCGTCGGTAAAGGTAATGAAGTTCTCTCACCATTCCTAGTCATTGGATTAAAAGGACCACATACATCCGAATGTATGATTCATAATAAATCTTTTGCCCTTTCGTTAGTGCCACTAAAGGGTGACTTAGTCATTTTACCTTGTAAACAAGACTCACACGCATCAAATGAATCACATTCACTTGTTTTTAAAAGGCCATTCTTTTGTAGTGTTTGAATTCTTTTTTTGTTTATATGACCAAGACGACAATGCCAAAGATAGGTATTACTCAAATCCAACTTGAGTTTCTTGGTGCTAGTTTAGTACAATGAACTATTTAAAGTATTTTCATGAACCAATTCATAAATACCATTAATGGGAATAGCTTTAAAGTAGAACATGTCATTCAAAGCAACATGAATTTCATTTCCAATAAATGATAATACATATCCAAATTGTTTTAATAGGGCTATAGAGATAATGTTCCTAGTCAAACTAGGAGCATAAAAAACATTATACAAAATTACTTCCACACCATTTGGAAGTTTCAAGATGTAGTCACCACGGGCTTCAACTTGAACTTTTGACCCATTGCCCATGTAGAGGCTAACATCCCCTTTGTTGAAGTTGCTACTTCTTTTGAACCCCTGCAACAAATTGCAAATGTGAGTTCCACATCCGGTATCTAATACCCATGTGTTAGAAGATGTCATGTTTAAATCAATATGGATCATGTATATTGTACCTGAGGTTTGCCCGGCATCCCTCTTTGCTTTCAACTCTTGGAGATGGACGGGACAATTCCTTGCCTAATGTCCAATCTCCCCACACTTGAAGCATGGGTCATTGGAAGCAACCTTTTGCTTCTTCTCCGGTTCTTTGGGTGGCACCCTTGCCACCCCTTTCCCTTTTCCCCATATGGGTCCCTTACCCTTGGCAACCTTTGCCTTGGGTATAGGATGAGGCCTTTTCTTGTTCCCACCTTCATTGATGGTGAGAACCGGTAAAACCCTTTTACCCATGGCCGCCTCAGCCGTTTGAGCATTGAGTGAAGCTCACCAATGATTTTGTCCCAAGCATTCATGTTGTAGTTCAACACAAATGTCTCGAACTTCTTGGTAAGGCCATTGAGGATCAAATCCGTGGCCAATTCCTCCGAGACAGGACAATTAAGTCTTTCAAGACGGTCAATGTGGCTTTTCATCTTAAGTACATAAGATGAAACCGATTGGTTGTCGTCCATACGACATGCGTGGAATGCTCGAACCGTTTTGAAGCGCTCAAACCTCGCTTGCTGTTGGAACGTTTCCTTTAGCTGGGTTATCATGTCATAAGCTTCATGATGTTCATACTCCTTTTGGAGATCCGGAGTCATGCTCGCTAGCATGAGACAAGACACTTGGATAGAGTCCTCAGTGTACTTCAGCCAATCATTAAAGGCCTCCTCATCATCCTCAGCAGGTTGATCGGGGATAGGGTCGTCTAAAACGTATGATCGTTTTTCTTGCTTGAGAACGATTCTCAAGTTTCGATACCAATCTATAAAATTGTTATGATTTAGACGTTCCTTTTGGAGAATCGCTCTAAAAGATTGGGCGGACGCGGATGAATTTTCATTGTTATCATGGTTATTGGAGGCCATCTACAAAATTTAACAAAGATCAATTTTAGTATTTTCGATATTGATATTTTAATAATAAATACCTTTTATGGTAATTTTATATATTATAATCTAGAATCCAACATTACATATAAATTGTGGTTAGGTGACCTTTATCCCACGATTTAAATTAATAAGGTGGTCAACTATTGACGATTGCAACCATTTGCAACTTCTAGAGATATGGGATCGAATTGAAACATCATATGTAAAGTAGCATGTTAATCCCATCAACACCATTTGGAAACCACATCGTAGGTGATCCATTTGACATGGTTTGCAAATCAAGACACCCTACTTACATCCACGTGTGAGTTTGCCAAAATAGGTGGTTAGGTGACTTTATCCCACAAATAAGGCATTCTCACCTCAAATCACAAGTTCCCTCAAAATGGTTAGGTGACCTTTATCCCACTAAGAGTTCCCAAGTGACTCAAGTGTTGTGTAAAAGGATGGTGTTGATCTCGTTTTAAAATATTAGAGATCATAATTTAAGTTTTAGAAAACTCTATATACTTGTATTGGCATGCTTTCAAATACAAGATACCCTATGGTCCTTTGATTAAAACCCATTTTAATCTTTAAATCATTAAATCATTTTAATAACCTTTTATTACCTTTTAATGATTAAGAACCATTTAATTAGTTTGTTAAGTTTATAGAAAGGTTTGTTAAAGCAAATATCACATACATGCCATCAACCACAATAATATAAACAAAACAACATAGCATATGTGCATAACCATAGCATCTAAAGTGGTCCACACTTGTTTGCCATCACAAGTGTGGTCCATAGGCATTCCTAAGGGTCATAACAAAAACACATAGAAAGCTTCCAAAAGCCTCCCACTTGAAACCGCATCCAAAATGCTCCGTGTTTCTCCTTTGTGCTTCCAATGCATATGTCTTCATATTACAAGATATAAAGTCCTAATACAAGATATCTAGTAAAATGAAAATGCACATAATCTATTTATTACAACCCAATAATAAAGAAATTACATTTTAAACAAAGCACAAATGAATAAAATACAACCCCATTGAATAAACAAAAACAACCATTGTAATCATCCAAACAACACAAGGCCAAAGGCTAGGTTATACACCAATATTAACATTCATCATATCATCCAAAATAACAATAAACCCCCTCTAAAACCCACGAAATTTCAGCCAACATAAACTGAAATTTCGGGTTTTAAACATTGTCCAAACAACATACATATCAACATACATATCTTTCAAGGTTTAATCACAAGCATGTGTAATATAACCTTGAAAGTTTGGGGATTCAATATACAAGAATATTGCAGCCCTTAAAAGGGTTATAAAGTCCCATAAAAACGATTTTTAAAGGACAAGAACAAGCAAGCTATCCACATAACCGGCTCTGATACCATTGTAGGGTTTGCTAGAACATAAAACCAAGTTTAACCTCTTAAACTTTCTGAAAAACGCAGCGGATATATATATTAAAACATGATTATAAAGCTGAAAAATCATGTTCTTAAGGTGACAAATATATGTATAAAACAAACCCATATAACAAAGGATCATATTATGTGAATAAGCAAGCTATGAACACATAAAACGAGCATTATGGACAGCCATAAAGAGGCTGCCATAATCTACCTTTCTGCAGCTCAAAAGGGTTCGAGATCTTAGAAGATGATGATGTTTTGAACAGAAATCCTTCAAGGTGGAGGACCTCAAATCGTGATACCCACAAGCCTTCCAAACACTTACTTGATAGGTAGTGTTACACCAAGCCTTGTCCCTCTTCTTGAACCCGAAATTTCCAGCCAACAATTAGCTTCAAGTCCAGCCAATAATCCCTTGAAAATCAGCCAAAGATTTTGAATTTTTAGAGAGAAGAAGGAGAGAAAGACCTTTTGCTTATGTGAGAGAGAAAGAGAGTGTGTTTGGGGTAATAATGAAAGAGTGTTCAAGTTATTAAGTCTTGCATGAAGCAAGACAAAAAGATGTTCCCTAGGCCCCTTGGGCGGCCGAAAATGGGATTTCAAAATGGGTTTCCCACCGATTTTAAGTTTTATAAAATATCTCTTTCAATTAACTAACTTATAAAATTAAAACCTAATTTAATTTTATAACATAACACTCTTTTATATATTTCATTACTTAACCAACTTAAATAATAAACATAAAATTATCTCATGAACATATTATCCACATAATAACGTTCAATCACAAAAGCAATATTTAGAAAACCAATTTTCTAAATAGGTGTCAAACATTTATTGTATGATCTTATCAATAAATAAGTGTTTGTTAGTGTTTGTATAGCCTGTTATTGGGTATGACCTGACTTGGATCATAACGTACTAACCACATCAATCTTGTATGTGTCTTGGGCATATATAAGATCCTACATGGACATACTGCAATATGTTCCTTATCAGTCTCTAGCTGTTGCAAATTCTGAGAATCCATCATCTCCTGCAACTAGTCATCCATCTGGTGGTATAAATGCAAGGTTTAGTGATCAGCTACCTGAGTCTACTAAACTTGATGTTCCTGTAGCTTCAGCAGTTCCATCCATAACAAATGCTGATGAGATCTCTAATCCTCTACTTCATTTGAATTGCCATCTCATTCTAGTTTCAAGAGTCTGAATCAACATCTGTTGCTGCTGAATCTCCTACAAACACCTGCACAGATCTTATTGAGTACCAAGAACTGAAGAATCACCCCATGTCTCAGATCATTGGTGACATAAATGATGGTGTTTCAACTAGACGTCAATTGTCCAATTTATGCTTTTATGCTCTCTTCATCAGTCAGCAAGAGCCAAAGAACTATCATATTGCATTAAGAGACAATGGATGGGTTGAAGCCATGCAACTTGAGCTTCTTCAGTTTCAAAAGCAGCAAGTGTGGGAAGTGGTTCCTCTACCCCAAGGTAAGTGTGCAATAGCACTAAATGGGTGTTTAGGAATAAAACTGATGAAAAAGGTCAAATTGTCAAGAACAAGGCCAGACTGGTTGTACAGGGGTTTTCACAAGAAGAAGGTATTGATTATGATGAAACCTTTGCCCCTGTAGCCAGACTAGAGGCAATCAGATTGTTCTTAGCTTATGCTGCTTTCCATAATCTTAAAGTTTTTCAAACGGATGTCAAAAGTGCATTCTTATATGGTAAAATAAAAGAAGAAGTTTATGTGTGTCAACCACCAGGTTTTGAAGATCATAAACATCCAGATTGGGTGTATAAGCTTGATAAGGCTCTTTATGGGTTAAAACAAGCTCCCAGAGCCTGGTATGATACACTGTCTAACTTTCTTCTTCAAAACAATTTCACTAGAGGCTCCATAGATAAAACTTTGTTCATTAAGAAAGTAGGCATGCATAAGCTCCTTGTTCAAATTTATGTAGATAATATTATTTTTGCATCTTCTGATCCACAGTTGTGTGATGCCTTTACTAAGTTGATGCAACAAAAGTTTGAAATGAGTGCCATGGGAGAATTACAGTTCTTTCTGGGTTTGCAAATCAAACAAATTGCTGATGGAACTTTCATTCATCAGTCAAAATATACAAAGGATCTGTTGAAAAAGTTTGATTTACAAAATTGTAAGCCCTGTTCTACTCCCATGTGCAGCACCACACAACTGGATGCTGATCAGAAAGGTAAAGCAGTTGATGAAACTCTTTACAGATGTATGATTGGTTCCTTGATGTACCTTACAGCTTCTAGACCAGACATTATGTTTGCAACTTGTGTCTGTGCTAGATTTCAGGCTGCACCTAAAGTATCCCATATGATTGTAGTCAAAAGGATCTTTAGATACTTGCAAGGAACTCAATCTCTAGGACTTTGGTATTCCACTGGGCACTCTTGCAAATTAGTTGCTTTCTCTGATAGTGACTATGCAGGGTGTAAATTAACCAAAAAATCAACCTCTGGTGGATGACAAATTTTTAGGCAATTGTTTAGTTTCTTGGCAGAGTAAGAAACAAACTTCAGTTGCTACATCCACTGTTGAAGCAAAGTACATTGTTGCTGCAAGTTGTACATACTCTGGCTTCAGAATCAATTACTGGATTATGACATTACAGAGACTAAGACTCCTTTACTGATGGACAGTGCTTCAGCTCTTTGTATTGTTAAGAATCCTGTCCAGCATTCTAGGACCAAACATATTGAGATCAGACATCATTTTATCAGGGATTGTTATGAAAAAGGTCTAATTGATCCAAAGTTTGTTCATAGTGCTGATGAGCTTGCAGATATATTTACTAAGCCTTTGGACAGTGCAACTTTCCAAAATCTAGTGCTAAGGCTTGGTATGCTGCAGCTAGAATGATTTGACAACTACTTATGATCTCAGTTCACAAGTACTGATGAGCATTAGTATACAGCTGTCAAAAATAAGTACTGATAAGTTATTTTATCTTCAGCAGTTTTCATAACTCTTGAAGACTAAATTACTTAAAAGTACTGAAGTACTTTATTTGTTGAAAAGTACTGATGTAGTTACAACTTCTGATGTGGTTACAACTACTGATGTCTGTTGTAACAGATAAGTACTGATGACCAATGAAACATCAGAAAATCAGATAGTCTGCTGAGTAAGTGTTAAGGTCAATGAAACAACTGAGTTATGTGAATTGACGACAACAACTGATGAGAAATCTTACTCTTCAATTGTTTCAAACAACTGCTGTTTCATTTCAAAAAAACTGAAGCCAAAACGAAGTCTTCAGTAGTTCCAAACTACTAATGACTAACACCAAGTCTTCAGTTGTTTACAACATCTGAAAGTTAAAACCATGTCTTCAGTCGTTTTCTAACAACTGATGACTAACACCAAAACTTTCAGTTGTTTTCTTCCAGCCGCTTCATAACCTATAAATACCTAAACCTAACTTCAAACTTTTCATAAGTCGTTTTCCGAACTTTCATCTTCCATTAATGGCGACCATGCAAATCAAACCACGACACAACTGTGTTGCCTACTTCACAAAATCGGCCTTTTGGACTAAGTTTGATGCTGCCATTGATCTGATGGTTGATTCCCCGTATCAAACTGCTTTTCTTCTGAATCCAACCATCTATCCCGATACCCTTCGCCAATTCTGGACAAATGTCACTGTCCATACTGGTGATAATGATGTCGCGATCACTCTCCAGTCGTTTGTAAACCAGAGAAGGTGGTCATCACTCCTGCTATCATTCGCCAAACCCTAGATCTGAATGATGCCACCTTTGTCACCAAATACTCGAAAGGCACCACTGATCTATCATTCATCAACCATGGGTATGAGGGCGACCTAAGTGCTACCACCATTCCGAAGAAGCACTTCCATGATGCTGAACGCCTAATCTTTCATATGATCAATGTTTGCCTTGCCCCCAAAACCTCTTCATGGGATCAAATGTCATCCAGGTGGCAGCAGGTATTGTATTCTATCCTTGAACGCCAAAGCTTAAATTTTTCTGAAATTATATTTTTGGATTTAAAAGATCTGGCAATGAAACATGTGGCTAACAGATGGACATTATATCCAAGGTTTCTTATGGCCATAATCATCAATCAATTAAAATCTGATGGCTCTGTTGGCCTTGGAGTCCCTGCTATGGTAGTTTTGCCTGAGGTATACTCCAGGCACAACTCTGACCCACAACTCAAAGAGGCTGCCAAACTGCTAAAACCCAAGCAGAGGGAACCCACAGCCTCATCCTCCAGATCCAAAGTCCCCTCCAAACCACGATCCAAACAAACCAAAAAGGCTACCCAGGGAGTTGAGTCCCCTGATGATGCCCCTGCAACACAAAGGCAGGATGAAACTACTGGTAGTAATCCCCCCTGTAGTTTCCAAGACTCTACCAGCTGAAACCGCTCATGTATCCTCTCAACAGGATCCTGATGCAACCAAAAATGGGGAAACCACATTACTGGAATCTCTCTCACTTGAGAAGATTGCCATTGAAGAGCACCATTCACCCCAGGTGCAATCTTCTTCACACTTATCTCCCATTGAAACCACCCCTACAAGCCCAACTGTGGTTTTTGCACAAGTGCTGACTCAACTACATTCCTCTACCCCTCGCCAGAAACCTATTACCACTGGGAAAACCTCAACAGTTGAGGGAGAGGATTATAATGTGGCTGATAACCCACAGCACAAGGATTACAGAGTTCAATCTCCCTATGTAGAGGAGGAGATTCGAACATCTGGTGAGGCTACCTCTTCTCCTGTTTCAGCACATGAACAGGATGACGGTGGTATCATCTCTAAGACCTCACCAGAGGCAACTGCCAATGAAGGACATAATCCTGAGGCAGAAAGTCCCCAGTTCCAAGAAATAGGGGAACATGTGAATACTGATCTACACTCAGCACATGTTCATCCTGATTTAATCAGGAGGTCAGATGATTCAGCAAAGACTGATGATGACCTGGGCTTTTTCTTTGATGTTCTAGCCCACAACACCATTCTTGAGGCTGAGGTATGTAGACTACAAGAACTGCTTGCCAAATTGTCTCAAGAATCAAGTCCATCTGCCCAAATTCACCCACAGATGGCAGCTTCTTCTGAAGCTCTCCCAAACACTGAGCCACTCCCAACAACTGTGTCACCAGCCTCTGATTCAGGCACCATTTCTCAGGGACAGAACCCCTCTGAGCAAATGGTTGCTGCCTTTCAATCCTCCTTACCTCTCATCACTTCCATCATCACTAACATTATGCATCAAGCTATTGATGAGAGGCTTTCCTCAAATTTTCAAACCTTAGTTGATGATGCTGTTTCTAAGAGACTTTCTGACATTCAACCCCCTGAACCCAATGCAACCAAAAAGGGGAGTCTAAGTCAGTGAAAACAGACAAAAGAAAGAGAGTTGAAGAGGAAGAAGAAAAGGAGAAGAAAGAAAAGGAGATGATCACATACAAGAGAAAGAAGAGTGCTGAACAGACTGAAGATGAGAAAAAGTTAGAAGAACTGATCAAAGAAGCTGATGAGCAACATAGCAGATATATGGATAAGATCATTGATCAACTCTTCAGACAAGGTTTTGACACAGCCAAACTTGACTCTGAAATTAGAAGGCTAGAGATTCAAGAGATTGAGCATAGATGGGCAAGTTGTGATGAGAAAGAAAGGGAAAGGCTGGAAGCTATGATAAGATTCATATCAAAGCATTTGGGAAGATCAATCATTGAAGTGAAGTCATGGTCCAGAGACAGTATTTTGGAGATAACCACCAGAATCTGTTCTTCTGAAGTATTCAACAAAGGATTGATCATAGAAGCTCTTGATGAAGCTGGTGCTGGGAAAAGGTATGATATGACAAAGTTATCCAAAGCCTCACTCACAACCAAGATGCTAGAGCAGACTGTACAATCTCCCACACCAAAACAACTAACTTCACAAACCTCAAAACCAACTCCTTTACCCAAGAAACCTACTCAAAAAACTACCAATGATGCACCCAAGAGGAAGAGAAGGGTGTTGAGGATGGAAAAAGAAGAAGATGATGATGAGGATGATAGTCTGCCAATCTCTGTTGTTCTTAAAACAAAGATGCCTGAGCCCAGGAGTCAACCAACAACAATCACACCTGACATCCAAAGGAAAATGGTAAAAGTGAAACTTGAAGAAGAAGGACAGCACAAACAACATGATGAGCAACTGTTAAGGATGGTTAATAAAGAGTTTCCTAAGTCTTCATACATACAAGCTATGAAGAAACATGCTCAGAGGTTGTATGCTCTCAGATTCACATTTCAATATCAGAAAGAGAGAGTGAGAATTTGGCCTGACCCCAGAGTAAGTGACAGAATTCATAAAAAGAACATTCGAAGTCGATACAATGGCCAAGTAAAGAAGACTGTAGATGTTGTGATAATGCTGGCCATTGTAGTGTCACCCTGGGAAATCCTTGATGACTTCAAGAGAGCTTACAAGTCTAAGATGACTCCACAAACTTTACTAGAAAACAAAATGGTGAAGAAGGGGTTGATCTACAAGAAGCTTGAAAAAATAAGAAGAAATGAGCTCCAGTTGTTACTTGAAAGTACTCATCCTGATGAGTTTGCATACAGAAAATAACTACTATGGAGCTAAAGAATGGAAAGAATGTTAAATACTTATCAGAGTACTATGGGCCTGAGTTCTTCTTTGAAAGTGAAGCTGAAGAACTCACAATGGAAGAACAAGTTGTATTACTTGAGGCCTATGTTAGAGAGTCTTACAGACTCATCATTGGGAAGTAGGTCTCATGAATGGGGTAACAGCTCTGTGTTCAATTCCCAAGACAGAGTTCCCATTCATTCTTTGCCAATCAAACTTTCTGAATCCTCTTCCCTGGCCTGAGCTTAATTTGGTGATTTCTGAGCTGATCCAGAAAATGTTTCTGCCAGTAAGTGGGACTTCAATAATCTTAAAGGTTTTGGCTGCATTGGTTCAGGGGGAGTTTGTTGGACCAAAAGAACCAATGAGCCAGAGCAGAAAAACCTTTAAGTCCCACAGACATCATAACAACTGAAGTGGTCTACAACAGCTGAAGACAAAGTCTGAAGACAACAGCTGAAGACAAAGTCTGAAGACCAAGTTCTCAGAAGTTGTCACAACAGCTGAAGTAGTTCTTTTCAGTAGTTGTGATGGTTTACTTTTCAGTAGTTTGTAATCAGTAGTTTTATTTTATGTAAAACATCTGAAGTTCTTACACTTCAGATTCAGATGTTATAACTTCAGTAGTTGTAATTTTAGCTTCTACTTAGCTTTTTGTGAAGGTGTCCTCAGTTGTTATGGACATCTTCAGTAGTTTAGTCTACTTTCAGTTGTTTGTATAAATCAGTTAGATGTCACTATCAAGTGACATGAGCTGATGTCACATTCCTTTATAAAAGGAATGTTGACCTAATTGCTTTTGAAAAGAAGCTTGTGCGTGAATGAAAATATTCTCTTTGCAGAAAACTGTCTCTCTCTATAATCGTCACTGTTTGATTGAATATTCATATTATTCTTGCTTAAATTTCGTCTAATTCTTGTTCTATTCCGCTGCAAATCTTAATCTAATTGATCAAACTAGATCCCGATCCTTTCAATCTTGTTCATATCCTTTGAACAAATTCATTAGTTAACATCTCAGATCTTAACTAATCATGAGCAACTTTAGTGGATCATCTTACCAACCACCAAAGTTGGAAACAAAAGCAGACTTCAAATCATGGAAAATCAAGTTCAGGAATCATGTAAATTATACAGATTCTACTTATGGGTCTATATAACAGAAGGTCTTTATATTCCACCCACCCTCGGGCCGGATTATAATGATAACAATCAACCCTTAAGCACGAAAGATCTTTCACCTGATGATATTAAGAAGGTTAAAGTTGATATCAAAGCATATAGCTTTCTTAGTATGGCTTTACTAGAAGAAATATTGATCAGATGTGAAAACTATAAAACAGCAAATTCCTTGTGAAAGATTCTTCATACACTCTGTGAAGGGAGTGATGAAATCCGAAGCATTAGGAAGGACACCCTGCGTTCACAATACGAAACATTTCATCATATTGAGGGTGAATCAATTCCTCAACAACTCCACAGGTTTATGCAACTTGTTACAGAAATGAACATTCAGGAGTTGAAATACACAAATGAGGAACTGAACAAGAAAATGCTCCATACTTTACCAGAAAGTTGGAAGCAAACTGTATCTATGTTCAAGACTACCATAGATCTCAAAGAAGTCGGACTAGACACTTTAGTGGCTAAAGTTGAGGCTCTTGAAATGGATGAGAAATCAAGAAACAAAAGAATCATCAGACCAAACCACCCTTATCAACTCAAATATATTATAGAAAGCCAAAACTGACCAACTCATCCCCACTAGCCACCAATTCACCAGCAGGAACTAGCAACTCTAAAGCATCTGGGTTGATCATTCTTCAAGATGGAACTTGTGACTGGAGTTTGTATGAGAAGGAAGTCTTAGAAGAAAATCAAGCTCTAATGGCTCACATGGAAAACAAACTTCCACCCATGGCAACTAACGTAAGAGACAGTTATGTTTATCAATATGTGTTGAGGAAGTAGAAAGATATAGAGTCTGCTCAACAATTAGCTGATAAAGTTAAAGAAACAATGATTTTGAATGAATCTCATGTAAGAGAACATAAATTATATCAAATTAAAATTAACTCTTTACAAAAGGATTTAGACAAAATTGTTTTTGAAAATTACATTTTGAAAGCACAAGTTGAGCATCTGACCACTTCCTTAACCAAATCCATGGTTGATCATGCATCAACTGATGTGAAACTTCAGAAGTTTAAGCTCTCATCTCAGCAATATGAGAAATTACTAAATTCTAATATTGAATCAAAGAACAGATCTGGGTTGGGTTATAATGTTGTGGCACCTCCTGTTAACAATAACTATGTTCCTTTGCCTGAATCAATTACAAATAATCTTTCAAAACATTTTGTGCCTGACACCAATACAGAAACTAGCTCTAAGAAACAAAACATTGATAATAAATCTGAGTTGAATGAAACTGAGTCTTCTGAATCAGAAAAGATTAATCAGTTGATTCAGAATTTGACTTCGATGAGTGGGATGACTTGGATGATTCTGATGAACATGATGATGATCTTCTTAATAAGGCTAAGAATGTTGTTTTTAAAACAAATATTCCAAAAGTGCTTGAAGAAACAAACCTGCCATACCCTCCTAAACAAAGAAACATGCTGAAAACCATCTGCAAGAGAATAGCTCAGTTAAATGAAGGTCTTCAAGAGCTAAATCAACAACAAACTTCCTCCAATAAAGTAAATAAGAAATCTGCCTCTACTGAGGAAAGACACAAATCCATGGAAAAAGGAAAGAAAAAGGCATCAGCAGATCATCAGCGGAAGAAGAACCTCTTTCCAGTACGAGATCTGCGGAAAAAGAAAACTTTAGTAGAAGTTAATGTTGATTCAGTAGATGATCTACAGAAGAGGAATTCAGCAATAAACAATCAAAAGATGCATAAAGTGGAAAAGAAAGAATCTACTCCAAAGCTGAAGAAGAATGAACAACCTCAAAAGTTAGCAAACCATAAGAATGATTCTGAGAAAGAATCAAATGAGAAGTATTGCAAATGTGTGACATGAAAAATCACAATACTGAAGATTGTTACTTCAATAGCTACTGCTCTATTTTCAATATGAACAATCACATGACTGTTGACTGCTATTTCAACAAAAATTGTGCTATCTACAACAAAAATAACAATTCCACTCACGAATGTTATTTAAAAAAAAGAACAAGACAAAAGGCACAAAGAAGAAAGAATCAGATAAGTATGAATCAGACACTCAATCTACTGATTGTGAAAAGGGTTCAAAACTGAAGAAGTCTGAACTAAAATCAAAGTCAAAATCAAAGGAAAAAACATCCTCAAGTGCTCATCCATCAAAGAAAAGATCAATTTTCCAGCAATCAAAAACACCTCACAAAAGGGTAGATTTGACTGATAAGGAAACAAAGGATGATGATGTATTCTTTTATAATTTTGAAAAGGGAATTCATATACCTCATTCAAAAACAAAAGATTATGAGTCATTTAATCATAAAGTTTCATATCAGAACCAAAGCCTCAAATGAACAAAATTAAGTTGAATCAAGAAGAAATTAGGAACCAAGAACCTTGTTCATCAACATACCCTTCAACAGAATCATCCTCATCTAAAACAACTCAGAATGAATCAAGCAAAACTAAAACTAAAACTTCAAGACTTATTAATGAAGGAGTTGTTAGGATCTGGTATTTGAAACACCGACTGATTAACGTGTTAATCAAACCAAATAGTGCGGAATCCTATTTGATTGGCGATCCAATCAGTGAGAACGCACGTAGAAACAATAACGTATTGAATCTAACGTCAAGAATCGATTAGGAATCGATCTACAGCGTTCTATGAACTTGGAGTATGAACTTGGAGGCTTCTAGACGGCTAGGGTACATTTGGAGTCAAATTGGAATGAATGCTTCCGTTTGTAACTCCAGGATACACACTTGAATCAAATAACATGAAGAATTATGGATCAAACAATGATAATCACAATAAAACCCCCTTTGGTCTATATTGATTGCATATGATTTTTACAAAGTGGAAACCCAATCAATTGGTCATTCAACCATTAACCAACACTAATGACAATTAACCTATTTATAGTCTAGAATAATATTCACTAATTGCACTTAACCCCCTAGACTTAGGCTAATTAATACAAAATTACATATTACGCATAAAAATGACTAAAAACAAGATAAAATATATTTTGTTCACACAAAATATATTTATTACAATATAACTCCTAGTCATCTAAAACTTCAATGTCTTGTCTCGGTTCCTCGTCTCGTACGTGTCGGGTTTGACTTTTGTTGACTTTGACCGTGACGTTGACTTTTGTTGACTTTCACTGTGTTGATAATATAGACTATCTTTTCCAGCTCCAACAATACTCCCCCTTAGTCTATCATTATCAACGTTTTCAAACGAATTTAGCACCGAAAAATCAACATTAGAAAGATCTTCAAATTGAAGCTTTCTGAATCTGATAAGAAAAATTATTCATCTCATAAGATCCCCCTATTTATATGCTCCCCCTTTTTGAGTGCAACCTTTGTGAAGATATTGGAATAGCTTTCCCCAATCTCTAATCTCGAGTGCTTTAGAAGATGTAGGAGGAGGATTCCTAACTCGGTGTCTTCTGCAAACTTGAGGAACAGGTTCTCTGAACAGGTACACTGCTCAACTGATGATCGGCCATCACTTACAGCAAAAACCTGAAACACATTCTCAAACACAATCTCGACATTTCTAATTAGATCATTTCATTT
The DNA here is from genome assembly GCA_025215565.1 of Flaveria ramosissima. Taxonomy (NCBI): domain Eukaryota; kingdom Viridiplantae; phylum Streptophyta; class Magnoliopsida; order Asterales; family Asteraceae; genus Flaveria; species Flaveria ramosissima. Next base: position 44,018,486 of record CM046029.1, on the reverse strand, counting down.
TAAAAATAAACTCGTGTTTATCTGTGTGTGAAAAACAAGCGAACCCGTTTTCGTTTTGAAGGGTTTGCTAGAACACAAAATCAATGTTTAACCATTTAAACTTTCAGAAAACGCAGCGGATATGTAGCTTTTAAAACATATTTTAAAGCTGAAAATTTCATGTTCTTAGTTATGTTTTAAGATGAAAACAAACCCAAATCAAAAAAGGATCATTTATGTGAATGAACAAGCTATGAACATAACGAAATGCACATAAAATCACAGCTATATAAAGCTGTGATTACTACCTTTCTGCAGCTGAATGTCGACCAAGAATGGAGGTGTTAGATGCACCAAAAACGACCAAGACTTCAAGAGAAGAAGCCCTCAAGCTTGTATACCCCAAGCCTTTGAAGCAACCACCACTCTTGCTAGGGAGAGAGCACCAAAAACACCCAAAATGTTCTCTTCTTCTTGTTTCAGCCGTGAGGTTCAAGAGAGAAGAAGATGAGAGAGATTTTGGAGCATGCAAAATGAATTGATGGATGAGAAGTGTGTCTTACACTCTTTCATAAAGAGTGTAAGTTTCAAGACAAGATTTTTCACTTTTCCACACAAGGTGGCCGCCCAAAATGGTCCAAAAGGGGAGGGTTTTCCCTCCTAAACTTGTCTTATATCACACATTAATAAGTCATGTACTAGACTTATTAAAATTGTGACATATACCTTCTCTAATTAAACATTTTAACTAAAGTATACTCACATGTTATTTGTGTTATTTAAACCCTTTTAAATAACAAAATAATAATAAACCCATCAACAAATTATCCTTATAACTTGTTTCATCTCGCAAATAATTATTTAGAAAACCTATTTTTTCTAAATTTGGTGTAATTATTTAATTGTATGAACCCATCATCAATTAAATAATTCTTGGTGATGCAAAGCTTGTTATTGGGTATAACCCGACTTGGATCATTACGTACTAACCGCATCACTATTCTACGTGTCTTGGGCACATAGAATCCTACAATCTCCCACTTGCCCAAGATTCATAGAAGATTGATGCAAGCAGTAAATACCGCCTAACAACAGTTTACTACCCTTAATACGCATGACTTATAGCCATTCAATAACATCATCCCTTTCAAGTACCCTACTTGAAATGATTTAGGTGAATCAATCATCTATCCTTTTGTTACAGATGTCATGTTAAATCCAAGGACACAGAATGATCATTCCTTGTTGATTTAACTTAATCAGGCCTTAGACATCTAACTCTCAACGAATAAGAGGAACAAATTCCATCTTGACTACATACGTTTCTCACAAACACCTCGTGTCAAACCTGAACATACCCTTATGTGTTGTCCACTATTTCAGGAAGTGAAGAAAAAGCTCAAGGTATAATACTTGGTGAATATCAAAACCCAATATGTATCTCAGGTCGGAGGATACCAAATGATATTCGCCTTTACTCAAATTTACTTATGATCAATCAATAAGATTCCATGTAGTAAAATTTGAGATGCGGGTTAGTCCAATATTTGTATCCCACAAATATCTATGAACCTTGGTAGCAACCCATTGCTCTATATTCATCCTTATGAATATCAACCAATCCAAGTTCATAATAATCTTACCTCACACTTGTTCCCACAAGTATGAACGACTACGGACATTTAGAGTAAACAATTTACTCATGGATTAAACATGCTAAATTGGAACATAAATTGAAACATTATAACCAAATAATTTTATTCAAATTATAAAGAGTTCCACATATCCAAATACAAAGTTTACAGATCAAATCCAATCACTAGAATATCGAAGTCCCATGGCACAAGTATGACCTTCATGCTTTGCTTTTTCAAGGAGCTTCGTGAGAGGATCCGCAATGTTTTGATCCGTGTGAACTTTGCGAATACATATCTTTCCCTTTTCAACTTCATCTCGTATGTAGTTGAATCTCCGCTCAATGTGCCTAGTCTTTTGATGAGCACGAGGTTCCTTGATTTGAGCAATCGCACCCTCGTTATCACAAAAGATCTCTAGGGGGTCCTGAATGGAAGGGACAACCCCTAGATCGGCAATGAATTTCTTCAACCATGCAGCTTCTTGAGCTGCCAATGAGGCGGCGACGTATTTGATTCTGTAGTTGATAGAGCCACCACATCCTGCTTGGAGCTCTTCCAAGAGACAGCTCCTCCATTCAGAATGAAAATGTATCCCGATTGTGACCGTGAATCGTCACGATCGGTTTGGAAACTCGCATCCGTGTAACCTTTTACAACGAGCTCCTCGTCACCAGATCCATAGATCAGGAACATATCTCTTGTCCTCCTTAGGTACTTAAGTATGTTCTTAACAGCCATCCAATGACTGTTTCCAGGATTTTGCTGGTAACGGCTTGTCATGCTCAAAGCGCATGACACGTCCGGTCGAGTGCATATCATTGCATACATGATGGATCCAATAGCAGATGCATATGGGATTGCCTTCATTTTATCTTGCTCATCCTTTGAGCTTGGACATTGAGTCGTACTCAATATCGTTCCTCTTTGAATAGGTACGGTACCTTTCTTAGAGTTCTCCATCTTGAACCTTTTCAAGATCTTATCAATGTATGCACTTTGATTCAAACCAATCAACCGCCTTGATCTATCCCTATAGATCTTTATTCCTAGAATATAGGCGGCTTCACCAAGATCCTTGATGGAAAGCCAACTTCCAAGCCAGGTTTTTACACCTTCCAAGGTTGGAATGTCATTTCCAAATAGTAGTATGTCATCAACATAAAATACTAGGAAAGTTACTGTGCTCCCACTAGCCTTCTTATACACACAAGCCTCATCAGCGTTTTTGATGAAGCCAAATTTCTTTACTTCCTCATCAAAACGGTGATTCCAGCTTCTCGATGCTTGTTTCAATCCATAGATTGATTTCTTTAACTTGCATACTTTATTAGGATGTTTTGGATCGACAAAACCTTCAGGCTGAACCATATAGACATCTTCCTCAAGATATCCATTTAGGAAAGCGGTTTTGACATCCATTTGCCAAATCTCATAATCATAATGAGCAGCTATGGCAAACAATATCCTTATAGACTTTAGCATCGCAACAGGTGAGAAGGTTTCATCATAATCAACCCCTTGAGTTTGAGTGAAACCCTTTGCTACAAGTCTAGCTTTATAAGTATCCAAGTTTCCATGCATATCGGTTTTCTTCTTGAAAACCCACTTACTTCCAACTACCTTGGAATTAAGAGGTGGTACAACAAGTTCCCAAACTTGATTGTCATACATGGATTGCATCTCAACGTTCATGGCCTCAAGCCATTTGTCACAATCCAAATTGGACACTGCATCATGGTATGTGGTTGGTTCATCTGAATCTACCACATAGCATCCATCCATGAAAAATCCGTATCTTTCAGGTGGATTACTAGTTCTACCACTTCTGCGAACGTTTTGCGTGTATTGATCAACCATTTGATCATCCTCAACATCCTCATGTTGAGTGCTAGTTTCAACCAAACGTGCATCGGGTTGTGGTTCTTGATCCTCCTCAAGATCCACTGTTCTACTGCTAGTTCCTTCCATAAGGAACTTTGCTTCTAAGAACTCACCCTTTCTGGCAACAAACACCTTTTGTTCCAGTGGATCATAGAAATAATATCCCATAGAATCTCTAGGATATCCAATAAAGATACACTTGGTGGATCGGACTTCCAGATTGTTTGGGGTGGGAGTCTTAACATAAGCCTCACAACCCCAGACCCTTAAGTATGATAGGGATGGAACCCTTCCATGCCATATCTCAAAAGGTGTCCTTTCCACCTTTTTGGTTGGGGCCATATTTAGAATACGGGCCGCGGAGAGCAAAGCGAAACCCCAAAATGATAGAGGTAATGTGCTTCTAGCCATCATAGATCGGACCATATCCAATAAGGTTCGATTCCTCCTCTCAGACACACCATTATGTTGTGGTGTTCCAGGTGGAGTGAGTTGTGAGACAATCCCACAACTCCTAAGATGATCTTGAAAAACATCACTTAGGTATTCACCTCCTCTATCGGTACGGAGAACTTTAATTGACTTGTTGAGTTGATTTTCAACTTCATTATTGAAGATTTTGAACATTTCAAAAGCTTCATCTTTGTGCCTTAATAAGTACACATACCCATAGCGACTATAATCGTCGGTAAAGGTAATGAAGTATCTTTCACCATTCCTAGTCATTGGCTTAAAAGGACCACATACATCCGAATGTATGATTCCTAATAAATCTTTTGCCCTTTCGTTAGTTCCACTAAAGGGTGCCTTAGTCATCTTTCCTTGTAAACAAGATTCACAAACATCAAATGAATCACATTCATTTGTTTTTAAAAGACCATTCTTTTGCAGTGTTTGTAAACGTTTCTTGTTTATATGGCTAAGACGACAATGCCAAAGATAGGTATCACTCAAGTCCAACTTGAGTTTCTTGGTGTTAGTTTGGTACAATGAGCTATTTAAAGTATTTTCATGAACCAATTCATAAATACCATTAATGGGAATAGCTTTAAAATAGAATATACAATTAAAAGAAACATGAATATTTTTCAACAAATGATAATACATATCCAAATTGTTTTAACAGGGCTACAGAGATAATATTCCTAGTCAAACTAGGAGCATACAAAACATTGTTCAAAATCACTTCCAAACCATTTGGAAGTTTCAAGATGTAGTCACCACGGGCTTCAACTTGAACTTTAGCCCCATTGCCCATGTAGAGGCTTACATCCCCTTTCTTGAAGTCACTACTTCTTTTGAACCCTGCAACAAATTGCAAATGTGAGTTCCACATCCGGTATCTAATACCCATGTGCTAGAGGATATCATGTTTAAATCAATATGGATCATGTATATTGTACCTGAGGTCTGCCCGGCATCGCTCTTTGCTTTCAACTCTTGGAGATGGACAGGACAATTCCTTGCCCAATGTCCAATCTCCGCACACTTGAAGCATGGGTCGTTAGTAGCAACCTTTTGCTTTTTCTCTTTTGGTTTGGGTGGTACCCTTACCACCCCTTTCCCTTTTCCCCAAGCGGGTCCCTTACCCTTAGCAACCTTTGCTTTGGGTGCGGGACGAGGCCTTTTATTGTTCCCACCTTCATTGATGGTGAGAACGGGTAAAACCCTTTTACCCATGGCCGCCTCGGCCGTTTTAAGCATTGAGTGAAGCTCACCAATGCTCTTGTCCCAAGCATTCATGTTGTAGTTCAACACAAACGTCTCGAACTTCTTGGTAAGGCCATTAAGGATCAAATCCGTGGCCAATTCCTTCGAGACGGGACAATTAAGCCTCTCGAGGCGGTCAATATGACTTTTCATCTTAAGAACATAAGATGAAACAGATTGGTTGTCGTCCATACGACATGCATGGAGTGCTCAAACCGTTTCGAAGCGCTCAACCCTTGCTTGCTGTTGGAACGTTTCCTTCAGCTGGGTTATCATGTCATAAGCTCCGTGATGTTCATACTCCTTTTGGAGATCCGGAGTCATGCTCGCTAGCATGAGACAAGACACTTGGACGGAGTCCTCAGTGTACTTCAACCAATCGTTGAAGGCCTTCTCATCATCCTCGCTAGGTTGATCGGGGATAGGGTCGTCTAAAACATACGATCTTCTCTCTTGCTTGAGAACGATTCTCAAGTTTCGATACCAATCGATGAAGTTGTTATGATTTAGACGTTCCTTTTGGAGGATCGCTCGTAGAGATTGGTTGGACGCGGATGAGTTATCGGAATTATCATTATTTGAGGCCATCTACAAAATTTAACAAAGTTTTATTTTAGTATTTTCGATATTGTAATTTTAATAATAAATGCCTTTTAAGGTCCTTTCATATTAAAATCTAGAATCCCAACATTACATTTAAATTGTGGTTAGGTGACCTTTATCCCACGTTTTAAATTAATAAGGTGGTCAACGTTTGACGATTGCAACCATTTGCAACTTCTAGAAATATGGGATCGACTTGAAACATCATATGTAAAGTCGGCATGTTAATCCCATCAACACCATTTGGAAACCACATCGTAGGTGATCCATTTGACATGATTTGCAAATCAAGACACCCTACTTACACCCACGTGTGAGTTTGCCAAAACAAGTGGTTAGGTGACCTTTATCCCACAAATAAGGCATTCTCACCTCAAGTCACAAGTTCCCTCAAAATGGTTAGGTGACCTTTATCCCACTAAGAGTTCCCAAGTGACTCAAGTGTTGTGTAAAAGGACGGTGTTGATCTTGTTTGTAAAGAAAAAGTTTAGAGGTTTCAAAATTCTAGTTTAGAAAACTCTATGTACTTGTATTTGCATGCTTTCAAATACAAGGTACCCTATGGTTCTTTGATTAAAACCTATTTTAATCTTTAAAATCATTAAATCATTTTAATAACCTTTTATTAACTTTTAAGAACCATCAATTTTCAGCTTGTTAAGTTTGTTAATGAGTTTGTTATGAATATCCAAATATCAACCAAACAATCAAACAACAAACAATCAACCAAGCATAAACATAAACAACCATATGTGCATATGTGCATAACCATAGCATCTAAAGTGGTCCACACTTGTTTGCCATCACAAGTGTGGTCCATAGGACATTCCTAAGGGTCACAAACAAAGCATATAGAAAACTTCCAAAAGCCTCCCACTTGAAACCGCATCCAAAATGCTCCATGTTTCTTTCATGACCTTCCTTTGGGCTTCCAATGTGTATGTCTTCATATTACAAGATATAAAGTCCTAATACAAGATATCTAGTAAAATGAAAATACACCTAATCTATTTATTACAACCCAATAATAAATAAAATTACACTTGAAACAAAGCACAAACAACAAATAATACAACCCAATTGAATGAATGAATACAACCATTACAAACACCCAAACAACACAAGGTCAATGGCTAGGTTATGCACTAAAATAAGCATCCATTATATCATCCAAAATATAACTATGAATCCCCTTAAAACCAACGAATTTTCAGCCAACATAAACTGAAAAATTCGGGTTTAGATGTTGTCCAAACAACACAACATATCAACATATATATATCTTTCAAGATTTAATCTTAAGCATGTAAAATATAATCTTGAAAGTTGGGGATTCAACAAAACAGAAATATAGCAGCCCCAAATCAGCTTATATATAGATCATTATCATCCTTTAAAACCTATTTTAAAGGACAAAACAAGCAAGTCATCCACATAACCGGCTCTTGATGCCATTGAAGGGTTTGCTAGAACACAAAATCAATGTTTAACCATTTAAACTTTCAGAAAACGCAGCGGATATTTAGCTTTTAAAACATATTTTAAAGCTGAAAATTTCATGTTCTTAGTTATGTTTTAAGATGAAAACAAACCCAAATCAAAAAAGGATCATTTATGTGAATGAACAAGCTATGAACATAACGAAATGCACATAAAATCACAGCTATATAAAGCTGTGATTAACTACCTTTCTGCAGCTGAATAGTCGACCAAGAATGGAGGTGTTAGATGCACCAAAAACGACCAAGACTTCAAGAGAAGAAGCCCTCAAGCTTGTATACCCCAAGCCTTTGAAGAAACCACCACTCTTGCTAGGGAGAGAGCACCAAAAACACCCAAAATGTTCTCTTCTTCTTGTTTCAGCCGTGAGGTTCAAGAGAGAAGAAGATGAGAGAGATTTTGGAGCATGCAAAATGAATTGATGGATGAGAAGTGTGTCTTACACTCTTTCATAAAGAGTGTAAGTTTCAAGACAAGATTTTTCACTTTTCACACAAGGTGGCCGCCCAAAATGGTCCAAAAGGGGAGGGTTTTCCCTCCTAAACTTGTCTTATATCACACATTAATAAGTCATGTACTAGACTTATTAAAATTGTGACATATACCTTCTCTAATTAAACATTTTAACTAAAGTATACTCACATGTTATTTGTGTTATTTAAACCCTTTTAAATAACAAAATAATAATAAACCCATCAACAAATTATCCTTATAACTTGTTTCATCTCGCAGATAATTATTTAGAAAACCTATTTTTTCTAAATTTGGTGTAATTATTTAATTGTATGAACCCATCATCAATTAAATAATTCTAGGTGATGCAAAGCTTGTTATTGGGTATAACCCGACTTGGATCATTACGTACTAACCGCATCAATATTCTATGTGTCTTGGTCACATAGAATCCTACACGTTTGTGCGCAATTTGTATGAAATGCATGAAAAATAATAAAATTGTAACAACATAATATGGAAGACCTAAAAGAAAATTTGAAATGAAAATCTATTATAATTTTTTTAATTTTATATATCAATTTTTTTTGTTTCTTTTTTTTTAAAACCGAGAACTGAATCGATCATGAGATCACATCTTCAAGATATACTTTAGCACAAAGATGAATTTAAACATCGACAAGCAATGAGATCACACTGATAACTGAATCTAATTACAGTCTTTGAATGATTTTGGAATTCTCAAATAGATCAATAAGATTGCTGATATGTTTGTCCACTTAAACTCATGCCCTATCTTTTTCAACAAGCATAAGATGATTCGTTAAGGTTCGATTAAATACTTTAGAATGCTAGGACCCCACAATCATTTGGCAAAAACCCTCACCCAGCCTCAGGATTTCTTGAATTTTGTAACGATTTTTACAGAGCAAGGCTTGTGCATTAGTGTGCAACTATTTATCAACAGAATATTGCATTCTATGATGAATTCATCATTTAGATGATTTGACACTACTTAGACCAAAATGGTGAGAGCTCCAGGTCTATACTCATGTATAACAAAGGAGATGACCATTTAATGATGTGCCGATGAGAGATCCAGGTCAGTACTATCGTACAGTAGAGGAGATCATCACTCCAGGTCAGTACTTCCGTACAGCAGAGGAGATCATCACTCCAGGTCAGTACTTCCGTACAGCAGAGGAGATTAGCACAAACACAAGACACATAAATACACCAATCACGGCTCAAAGATATGGCTTATATGATTTGTATCATGGTGGGTGAAAGATCAATTCTCAATCCAATTTTTGTCAGGACTCAGTTTTTGTGCAGGACAAAATGATTGCGTAAATCCAGACATCCTTAAGCATATATTTTAATTTAAATCATCATACTGCTGTCTACATTATTCTTCAGGCTGAGTCTCCAAGCATATCATTAAAAAATCTGATTGTTTTTCTTTTATTTACAATTAAAAATAAGATGTAAATCAGATAACAGCATTAGTTAGTATCATTTCTCATTTTAAAAACGCAAGTCATGTAAAAACAAGCATTTCAAAAAGATATACAATCATTTATCAATCATCTCAAATCAAGTTTTCAGTTCTCTTTTAATTTTTATTTACTTATACTCTCCCCCTAAATTTTTATTTTTGCAATTTTTTTTATTTTGTTTTTAATTTTTTTTAATTTTTTAATTTTTTTATTATTATTTTTTAATTATTTTTTTATTTTTTTATTTTTATAAATTTTTTTTAAACTGTACAAAAATAAAAATTTATCAAAGAAGGTCTTCCAAACTACACTGATACGAAGATAAGAAATGAATTCTCAAGAAATATGCAGTGATTGTGAAGTGAGAACGGTGATTGTGCATATATATATACAGATTGTGGATAAATTACCATGACCTTAACCTGTTTGTTCTGCCTCAAATTTGAATCAAGAACAATCTCTGTCAGTAAACCGGATTACTAACAGTCCTCCTGAATTGTTCCTGCACTCATTATCAAATTAGTTAGAAAGGGATACCCAGGCCATCGTAGTCCTGGAAGTTCCTTTTTCATCAAGATAAGTAACAAGCTTCTACACACAACCGTTTAAACAATCGGGGATTGTTGTATCCTTCTTTTTAATTTGCCAAATTTGTTTCGTATCAATTAACTTGGATTTGAATTAATTAAATTTGGAAATCATTTTCTGTTTAAGACTGGAAGGAAAAGAATTTGGTTTTAAACCTTTGGTCATTTTCATCTTTGAATCATGTGAAACCGGCTTCACATGAAAAGGTTTGGATGGAGGGTTTTTCATCCAACCATTCAAAGATGTGTGCTTTTTACCTCTTGATCTAGAGAAGCAACCCATGTTGCCTTTACCGTCTGGAACATTCTTTTTAGACTTACATTCGGATAAGCAATTTGTTTTGCCTTTACCATTCGTAGCAAGCCTTTGAGGACATTTCTTTACCACATGACCTTCTTTTCCACACTCAAAACAAGCCTTGAATGGCTTTTGATGCTTGACTGAACCGTGTGATGCAGGTGGGGATGAGGATTGCTTTGAGCTTGTAGCAGATTCTTGCTTGTTTTGGCATTTGCTATGCTGAACAGGGAATGAGATCTTCACTGATTGAGTGGAATGCTTTGCAATTGGAGAAGAGATCCGTATTGGTCTTGATTCAGCTTTTGGAAGCTTTTGAGACTTGACAATGTCAAGAGATATATTGATCTGTGAGGAACCAACACGTTCCTCTGTGTTTGATTCATCATCTGAGCTTATCCAATCTTGTATACCCGAATCTGCTTCCAAAGGATCTTGATTGACACATCCTATTGTGTCAGCTTTGGTTATAGGATTTTGATTGCCTGACGATTCAACAACTATTCCTTCTTTGACAAACCTGACAGGAACAAACGAAGGAATGTTACCTGTTTTGAATTTGTTGAAGAAGGTTGGAGAAGCAGCTGATATTGAATTTGGAATATTAGAGGTAGAATCGTCATTAATCTTCTTATCAGACCCCTGCCTGAGAAATCCCAAACCTACAAGACAATCCTGCACATCTCTAACCTCTTTAAGATTATCGTTGCTTAAACCTGCATTTAAACTATTAGTTTCTGCAGCTTTAATCAAATCATTAGATGGATGAGGTTGAGGCATAGGAGAGTAACAATGGGTGCTAGGAGGAGGATAGACGTATGGATTTTCACCCACTCCCGTTTTAATCCTAGCTCCCCTCTGTTTACACAGTAGCTCTTCCTGTTTCATTCCGGATATGGTCCATCTATCAAGCTTTGTTTCAAGCTTGCTTGTTTCAAATTCAGCCAAAGTGACTCTTTCGTTTAAAAGATTAATTTCAACATTTCTTTCAAGAAGAGTTCGTTTTAAATGATCATTTTATTTTAAAGCTTCATTTAATTTTATTAAATACTTGGCTTCATTCTTTTTATGTTCTGCGTTTATGGTGGTTAAATCCTTTTGGTTATCTAAAAGTAACCTATTAGCTTTATACACACCAAATAAACGAATTTTACAAGCAGAAGAACACATATCCTGAACTGTCTCGTATGGAAGATCCAGGATGACTCTTTCAGCAGTAAGAGCCTTCTCATAGTTACAAACTCTAGTATTTTGCTTCCATTCCTCTTCCTTCTCAGCATTACAAACTTCAGCATTCAACTCAGCTCCACCTTTACCCATTGATGTCTGCTTAAGCTCCTCTTGTACCTCTTCAGTTCCAGGTTTCGGTAAACCGTCGGAATTAGTGCCAGAATCTGATCTCTCTTCTGGTTTCTCTTTGGAGTTTGAAGTAATCTTTGGAGTTAGATATGTTGCTTCATAGTACTCACGACGTTTGATATCCAACTCCATTTCTTTCAGTTTGTTGATCACCTCCATTAGTTTGTAATCCCGAAAACCTCTATCTCTTTTAATCGACTTGTCGTGTGAGCTCCATTCTAATGGGAGGGAATCAAGCAATCTTAGAACTTGTTCATGATTTCCCAATTGGGCATCAAACTTCTTCAGATTACTTCCCACCAACAGAAAACGATCAACAAAATCGGACATCTTTTCATTCTTTAAAGCTGCAAAATTATCAAACCGACATTGTGCAATTGTGAGATCATCTGATTCGAAGGATTTAATCAATTCTGAAAAAGCCATTTTTATTTTTATTTTGTTTAAACAATTAAACGCCCCAAAAATATTTTTCCCAAAAATTGTAAAATAATTCTCCCCCGGGAAAAATATTTTTTTTTAAATGTCAGCTTGTTTTTTTTTTTAATGTTTTAAAATCGTTGAATATTTCTTTATCGATTTGAACTCAATTAATCCCAACTAGGGGGAAAAAGTCATCTTTAACATTCGAATTTCGCTGAAGAAATGATAATTTCGCCAAAATTATAATTTCTCAGAGCTAGTTTCGCTGAGAACTCTAGATTCGCTGAGCTGACAGTAGTTTCGCTTGCAATTTTGGCAGCAGTTTCGCTAGCCAAATGCTTTAAATTGCTTATTTCGCCGACAATGTCGCACAAAACAAGCTTGAACTTTCGTTCAAAGATACTTTCGGCAGCAATTTCGCTTGTAATTCAACCACAATCACTGTTGAACTTTCGTTCAATGAAACTAGTTTTGCAGGACAGCAGAAAACAACTTTAATGAGGATAACCGATGTAGTTTCGCTGGAAGAACTCGTAGTTTCGATGGATGAACTGGTAATTTCGCTGAACGAAGCTGAAAAACTTTTTCAACACGAAATCAATCTGAAAACGCCCAAATCTCAATGGATTTGATACCTGATGATTAACAGAGCTTTCCAAACCAATAACAAGCAAACTTCAATCAATTTCCATACCAATAACACTCAAATTTGATCCGAAATTGATGAAAACATGATTGTGGTATTTATAGGTTAGGGTTTCTCATTAGCATGGTTCAGTCGTGTGATTGAGCCATGCGCTTGATCCATTCGCACGACTGAGTGTTCTGTCGTGCGACTAAGCCAATCTCATTTTACTACCCTAGATCTCAAAGCAGTCGGACTAGACACTCTAGTGGCTAAAGTTGAGGCTCTTGAAATGGATGAGAAATCAAGAAACAAAAGTGTAAGAACTCATGTATCACCATATCACATTAAAAAACAAGAAGTGATGGAAGTGATGGAAGTGATTTCATGTCCAGCAATGATGGTGATAACTCTTGTACTCTGAGTGAAGATGAAGAGGAAATAAGTTTATATGGTTCAAAACCTCCTAAAAAATCTTCTCAAAGTAAGTCAAGAAAAGAGAAAGAAAGAACAGATGATCAAAGAGATAAATCATCCAAAAAACCATCATCCAAACAATCAATCAGAGTCTATCACTGTCATTCTAGACTCTGAAGAATAAAAGGCAGCTTTTGCAGCTTTCAGTTCAAGCTTTCAAGCTTACCTAGGAAGTACATTGCCCACTGCTAACATGTGCCAACAAGATTTAGAAGAACTGCCTCCGGATGTAGTGGAGGAGATGGATCTACAATGGCAAATGACAATGATCGCTTATAGAGCCAAACAATATCTAAGAAGAAATAAGAATTTAGCTGCTGCAAGTAAATCATCACGTATTGGAATTGATAAGTCAAAGGTAAGATGCTTCAAGTGCAATCTCTATGGACACTTTTCTAGAGAATGCAATCAACAAAATTCCAACCTAACACAACATCAGAATCATCAGACCAAACCACCCTTATCAACTCAAATATATTATAGACAGCCAAAACTGACCAACTCATCCCCACTAGCCACCAATTCACCAGCAGGAACTAGCAACTCTAAAGCATCTGGGTTGATCATTCTTCAAGATGGAACTTGTGACTGGAGTTTGTATGAGAAGGAAGTCTTAGAAGAAAATCAAGCTCTAATGGCTCACATGGAAAACAAACTTCCACCCATGGCAACTGAGGTAAGAGACAGGTTATGTTTATCAATATGTGTTGAGAAAGTAGAAAGATATAGAGTCCTGCTCAACAATTAGCTGATAAAGTTAAAGAAACAATGATTTTGAATGAATCTCATGTAAGAGAACTTAAATTATATCAAATTAAAATTAACTCTTTACAAAAGGATTTAGACAAAATTGTTTTTGAAAATTACATTTTGAAAGCACAAGTTGAGCATCTGACCACTTCCTTAACCAAATCCATGGTTGATCATGCATCAACTGAAGTGAAACTTCAGAAGTTTCAGCTCTCATCTCAGCAATATGAGAAATTACTAAATTCTAATATTGAATCAAAGAACAGATCTGGGTTGGGTTATAATGTTGTGGCACCTCCTGTTAACAATAACTATGTTCCTTTGCCTGAATCAATTACAAATAATCTGTCAAAACATTTTGTGCCTGACACCAATATAGAAACTAGCTCTAAGAAACAAAACATTGATAATAAATCTGAGTTGAATGAAACTGAGTCTTCTGAATCAGAAAAGATTAATCAGTTGATTCAGAATTTGACTTTGATGAGTGGGATGACTTGGATGATTCTGATGAACATGATGATGATCTTCTTAATAAGGCTAAGAATGTTGTTTTTAAAACCAATATTCCAAAAGTGCTTGAAGAAACAAACCTGCCATACCCTCCTAAACAAAAAAACATGCTGAAAACCATCTGCAAGAGAATAGCTCAGTTAAATGAAGGTCTTCAAGAGCTAAATCAACAACAAACTTCCTCCAATAAAGTAAATAAGAAATCTGCCTCTACTGAGGAAAGACACAAATCCATGGAAAAAGGAAAGAAAAAGGCATCAGCAGATCATCAGCGGAAGAAGAACCTCTTTCCAGTACGAGATCTGCGGAAAAAGAAAACTTTAGTAGTAGTTAATGTTGATTCAGTAGATGATCTACGGAAGAGGAATTCAGCAATAAACAATCAAAAGCTGCATAAAGTGGAAAAGAAAGAATCTACTCCAAAGCTGAAGAAGAATGAACAACCTCAAAAGTTAGCAAACCATAAGAATGATTCGGAGAAAGAATCAAATGAGAAGTATTGCAAATGTGTGACATGAAAAATCACAATACTAAAGATTGTTACTTCAGTAGCTACTGCTCTATTTGCAATATGAACAATCACATGACTGTTGACTGCTACTTCAACAAAAATTGTGCTATCTGCAACAAAAATAACCATTCCACTCAGGAATGTTATTTCAAAAAAAAAGAACAAGACAAAAGGCACAAAGAAGAAAGAATCAGATAAGTATGAATCAGACACTCAATCTACTGATTGTGAAAAGGGTTCAAAACTGAAGAAGTCTGAACTAAAATCAAAGTCAAAATCAAAGGAAAAAACATCCTCAAGTGCTCATCCATCAAAGAAAAGATCAACTTTCCAGCAATCAAAAACACCTCACAAAAGGGTAGATTTGACTGATAAGGAAACAAAGGATGATGATGTATTCTTTGATAATTTTGAAAAGGGAATTCATATACCTCATTCAAAAACAAAAGATTATGAGTCATTTAATCATAAAGTTTCATATCAAAACCAAAGCCTCAAATGAACAAAATTAAGTTGAATCAAGAAGAAATTAGGAACCAAAAACCTAGTTCATCAACATACCCTTCAACAGAATCATCCTCATCTAAAACAACTCAGAATGAATCAAGCAAAACTAAAACTAAAACTTCAAGACTTATTAATGAAGGAGTTGTTAGGATCTGGTATTTGAACGAAACACCGACTGATTATCGTGTTAATCAAACCAAATAGTGCGGAATCCTATTTGATTGGCGATCCAATCAGTGAGAACACACGTAGAATCAATAACGTATTGAATCTAACGTCAAGAATCGATTAGGAATCGATCTACAGCGTTCTATGAACTTGAAGTATGAACTTGGAGGCTTCTAGACGGCTAGGGTACGTCTGGAGTCAAATTGGAATGAATGCTTCCGTTTTTCCACGAATTAAGTGGTATTTACAGGTTAGGGTTTCTCATTCGGGCTAGTGAACCATTAGCATGGTTCAGTCGTGCGATTGAGCCATGCGGTTGATCCATTCGCACGACTGAGTGTTCTGTCGTGCGACTGAGCCAATCTCATGTTACAATCATACGACTGATCCAGTCTCCTGGTTCAGTCGTGCAACTGAGTCATTCGCCTGAAGTTTTTCATGCGTATGGTCCATTCGCATGGGCCATTCGCATAAGAACTTCATAGTGCTAAGTTTGAATGTATTCATTAATATAACATTATTTGTATCAATTCAAACAATCACAAACCTATATAACCAAGTCAATATCAACTCATTAATGAAATATTAAACATTACAAATCACAACCAAACATTCTCATTTCATTAATATCCCAACCATTACATAAGTGTAAGACAATCAAGACACATTACATTCATATCAGGATCTAGGTACATATGTATCAACAAACCCCCCCTTGGACCTAGATCTATCTAATATCCTACCTTCTGCATAACCTCTTCATACTTCTTGTACTTTTCCTCTCTTGTGACCCTGCGTGTATCTCAAATGCAAAGCAGAGTCGTATGACATTTTGGAATTGGAGTGCTTATACAATATCTTGCGTGTCATAGAACAGTGGCCACTAGTATAATGTGTATACATCATTAGCAGACAAGTTAGTGAGCCACATCGGTTCAAACACCCTGATGGTATCCATTCGTCCCTCTTTATTTAGAACTATGACCGCCTCCCCGGTTCTCCAATCATAGTACCACCATTTAAAGTGTGGAGTGAAGTCCTGTGGCATTTCCCTGAGAGGGATTCTTGACATTGTTCTTGGGGGACTCCACTTCAGCACTATCTTGGGCTTACCAGTTATGGGATCAACTTCAGAACGTCTGATATACCTCGTAGGTTGTTGAGGTTTGAAGTTGACCCACCTGGTGTGGTACTCTTTCTTCAGGGCAGCCTCAAACCAGCCTGACATTTTCCTCAGGTCAGCATATAGTAGCTTCAATTTAGCCAGCTGGTTGAGCTCAAAATCAGGTAGAGTCTTTAGATCATGTGGGAATCTAAAGTACTCAATGCCCTTCTCCCTCTTTATGGCATAACCATTAAGATCCTCAAAATGTGCCCACACAATAATCTTGCCTGACACCTTGTGATGTTTCTTCACTTTGTAGAGTTTGGTGTAGACATTCTGTTTAGGAGCGGTGCGTTGGGCTCGGATTTCCTCGAAACATGCAGCCCATTCTGCCTTTCTGATATCAACATCGGCGTTTGAGGCTTGGGCTTGTCCTTTAATCTTCTCAGACTCTTGCTCCATCTGAGCCAATACCTCAAATGTATCACTGACGAAGGATTCACCCAGATTGGGAACCACATTTCCCTCGTTGTCAGCGTACTCAGGATAATGCCTTGCTGTGACGTCTTCGATTTCTATCACATCAATGTCGTTCAGCTCTTCGTCACTTGTAGACTCAAAAGTTAGAGCATCCATAATGAACTCATCTGGATTCAGCTTGAACATCTCAGCCAGTTGCTTATTTGTAAGATCATGAATTATTTCCCCCTCTTCAAGGGTATAACTCACTAATCTCCTGACGATCCCTTGCAGATCAAGAATCATAGTCAGTTGAGTCTTGACCTGCTGAAGGGGAGCAACATCATATTCGTCCCTTCGAAAGTTTGGATCTGCTTGATTTAAACATGTAACACATCAAACATTAGTTAATAATCAAAACAGAAATACATGAACCTTATATAAACATTAAGTACATAAGTTTAATACATGATTCAAGTACAAAAGCTATCAAATACATAAACGTCTAATCATTACTTTTGTCCTTAATAGGTGGATCATCACTAGGTGAGGCAGAAGAAGAAGCTCGTTGGTCTTGATTTCTCTTCGATCGTCTTTCTTGACCCTGAGCTGAGGCAGATGTAGCTGCATCTCCTCCTTCATCATCATCATCATTCTGCCTTTCCTTTATCTTGTCTTCATCATTCCCTTCATCATCATCACTCTCTTCATCTTCATCCTTATCCTCATCCTCATCATCGTCGTCACCATCATCAACACCATCTCTTTCCTTTATCTTCAGAGGCTCATCTTTAGTTCCTTTGAGCTTGAACATGATAGTTTTTTTGGCATCCTCTAACTCCTCAATCTTCTTCGTTGATATAGCTTTATGCTCCTGGAGTTGTGCAATCTCTTGGCTCTGAGCAGCCATTTGGTGTGCCTGCTGCTCAATCAGCTGAGCCTGCTGAGAAATCTGCTGGGATTGTGCAGCTGTAAGATCTGCCAACTGACGAATCTGAGCTGCCTTCTCATCATCGGCTGCCAGCAGCCTCAGCACCATACGGTTCAGTGCTGAGAGCTATTCCTCTACCCCACTAGGAGGTGAAGGTGATCCAGATAGATGGGTGGGATGTGATGATGGCCCGGCCTGGTGGCTAGTGGTGATGGTGGTGGTAGTGGTGAAGATTGGGTTAGGTCAAGATGATAGTGGTGGTGGATTGGGTGTGGTAGATATGGTGGTGGATTGGATGTATGTAGTGGTGGGTGGTGTGGTGACAGTGGTAGAGGGTATGGTAGTGGTGGTAGGAGTTATGGTGGTGGCTGTGGTGGTGATCAAGGTAAACCTTCTTCTCTTGCTCTTCATGCCATGAGGCTGAGCCATCCTCTTTTTCCTAGTTCCCTTTGAGGAGAATGCTCCCCCTTGGCTATTGGGAGGGTCCGGGGTATATGATGGATCTGTATCAGCAACTGCAGAATCCCCGGACTCCCCATGGCGTCCACCAACTGCCCTAATACCTATCTCAGTGGCAACCACCTTGCTGCCCACTGTACGCACCAGAGGTTCTTCATCTGACTCCTCCTCCTCTTCCATTTGGAAGTCAGGGTGAATAGGAGCTGATTCGGGGCCACCCTGAACATCTCCTCCCTGATCAGCATCAAGATCATCGTCATCGGAGTCATCGGAGGGTAGCGCAATCTGCTCAACGTCTGAGTCACTGTCTTCGTGGCGCCACTTCCTTCGAGCTGGCGCAACATAATCCTCACGGGCCAGATGCCCAAACAGTCGCCTGACAGGGGGTTTCACCTGCTTCCCCCTGTACACCTTCATCCTGCCTAAGGTGGTATCATCCATCACCTCAAGCACCACGACATCTTCCTTCTCCTTCGGCAAGGAAGGGAGCTTCTGGTCAATAATCATCTGCATGAATCGAGGGTACATGCAGAAGCCCTCCTTCCCTTTCCCCTCAATGTTCTCCACCAAGTAGGTGAAGATCATCCTGGAGAAGCTGAACGGATGGTTCAGCACCAACGCTACATATGCGTTCTGGATTTGATCTGACATCTCATCAAATCCACCCTTCCTAGACGCTATGCACTTCAGCAGCACATGAGCAAGGTACTTGAGCTGGGGACACAGGTTGCTCTTGTTGAGCACCCCTGCGTTGATGTCCCCAGAGTACTTAGCTCGTAGGAAACATCCTCTGACAGTAAGGGGGTGTAGTCTAGTGGGACAGTCAGCATCGTCCCCGAACTGCAGCACAATCCTGAGATCCTCCTCCGTGATCTCAATAGCCTCTCCAAAGATAGTACTCTTGATACAATGAGGCTCAGAAGATCTGTCAACGACTGCACCTTCCCAGAAGGCCTGCTGTATAGAGCGATACGGTTTACATGGAGCAGATATAGCATGAGAAATCCTCGATCTCCTAAGAAAAGTGATAATGCCAGAAAAATCTGAAGCATTTCTGGATGTAAGATCCAGATGAGCAAAAATGTTGTGCTTAGTACTCATGGTCCAGCGACTCGCCATCTATTACACAATGAAAATAAACATTAGTATCCATTGGCTAAAAATGTCTTGAATCACTTGGACTTGAAAACATTCTTTTCTGTCATGCGAATGATGTGCGACTGAGATCAAGTCGTGCGAATGAGCAGTGCGACTGAGATCCAGTCGTGTGAATGACCCCATACGTACGACTGAGTGTAGGACTAGACTCATACGTATGTAAACTCATGCGTTTACACCAGTCGTGCGACTGAACTCATACGCATGGTTCAGTCGTGCGGTTTAGCTATTCGCACACCTCAGTCGTGCGACTGAAGTTCATCAACATTTCCATTCGCATGATTTTCTAATTGTTCAATTCAAATTCAATTTTTTCACCAATTTTGAAGTTTAGACGTCGTTTTCTGGTTCATTAGACTCGCAATCCATTAGTTTATCACCTAACAACTTTGATTTCATTAGTTTACTTAGTTTCGTTAGGTTATTTGTCCACACATGTTTCGGTTTTTCAAATGAGTCCGATTTTCCAGATTAGGTCTCAAATTGAATGAAATAACGATGGATTTGCACCGCAAAGTACCTTTAGAATCAGTGCAGATAGCCATTACACGAAAATCAAGGGTTTATAGTGATCAAACGAAAATTGGGCAGAGTAACGCTAAGTCGTGCGAATTAGGGCAAATTTGGGAGTGATGAGTCTCTGCGACCGACTCCCCCTCTATTTATACTAAACCTGAATTCAATCGTATGACTGGGCTCATACGCTCATTTCATTCGGGCGAATGGGTCTCAGTCGTGCGATTGGTTTGGTCGCCCCCCTTCAGTTGTCTGACTGGAGTTCAGTCGTGCGACTTATTCATTCGCTCACTCTTAATTGTCCGACTAGGTCATTCGTATAGGCCATTTGGCTGAGTGGTCCATACTCATATCCATTCGGCTATAGAAGGCATGAGTGTGGTCCATTCGTACGATTGGCCCAAACTCATGGTCCAGTCGTGCGACTGGGTCATACTTATGAAATTTTCTGCATTTTTTACCATTTGACATTTAAACCCTTTTAAACTAGAGAATTAACATTATAAGCATTTGATCATCTCAGACATGATCATTTTAACTTGAAAAACTGTTGATCACCTCATACGTGATCCTTTTACACACTTTGTCACCTCAAACGTGACCCCTTTTATCTTTTGAAAAACACATGTGGTCACCTCAGACATGACCCTTTTAGGTGATTTACTCCCTTACTGAATTCCATGATGTAGTCCGATATCAACCAAACTGAATTGACTACATAAATAGAAAATTAAACTGAAATACAAAAATTAAACTTGTTTTGACTTTTTGTGAGGTGTAAATCCTAAGATAGAAATCTACTGGATTCGGTTCCGGAATAGGCAGCTTCAATTTAGTTTGACCATAACTGGACCAAATCAATTTTGGAATCATACAGGCAAGTCAAATCATTTGGGACATGTTATCAAAACCTTTTGATGCTCATTTCTTAGTGTTCATCCAGAGTCGTTAGCAACTTTAGGAAGTCATACTGATACTATTAGATTCCCACATTGATTTGGACTTTCAAGAATTGTAGCCACGATGATTGTCAGTATATTTGTCCTCTTAAATCCATACACAAACTTTTGACACAGATTGGTGATAGTTTAAGGTTTAATTATTTCAACCAACATTTATGGATCCCATGCTTATATGGTAATCAACATTCCTCAGGAGCTTTTGAGCGGTCTACGGGTATTTTGACAAGAAGAGACTATTCTTAGAGCTTTCAAAGAGAAGCCAATCCTTAGGTCAGTGCCATCGCACAGCAGAGAGGTGGCAAACAACAATGAATTCTAGAATATCTAGGTTATGCTTAACCTCAGGTCAGTGCCATCGCACAGCAGAGAGGCACACAACCTATCTTCTTGTTAGAGCATCTTTAATTTTCTTTTGCACATAATGCACCAACAACATAAGTTATTAGCTTGATAGCATTTGCTTTTCAATTTTTTTCCGTACTTTGCTCTATTTATGGTCATCCGCTCACATTTGTGGCGTTTATTTGCTCGTTACCCCTTATTGGAATATTGTTGATTGTGTTAACCAGTGATAAGATAAGACCCCACAGTCAGTTGAACAACTTAGTTTGATCTTGAGATCACCAGTCAGGTGTAATCATCTATTGTGTTAAATCTACCAACAAATCATCTGTGGTCTAGCAACCTCTAGGTCTACTTTCGTTGTGTTATCTTAGTAGTTACCAGTTTTTCTATCATATCTCCTTTTATATTGCTCAGACTACACAGACTTATACTTTGAATTTTGCATCTTGTCTAAATTAAATTTTAAAGTCCCACTTGATTTGTTTCTGTGTACTATCATTTTCCAAAGTATTTAAATCGATGTCACAGATACGATCTACCTTCTATCAGCTAGCCTCTCCTTCTCCCTCGTTTTTTTAACGTTACTGGCTGACCTGTTCTCTCCCTAAAATTCTAAAATCATAACCGATTTACATATTTTAAGATTTTAATAGACAGCTAAATAACATGTATTTAATTTAAACAAAAATAGAATAAATAAAGAAATAAAAAAGGAAAAATTAGACTAAACTGCATCGGACTACACATGGTCATCATCTGGAATGACATCACTTTTCTTTTTAACGTTGTTGACCTCTAACAGATATAGAAAACGTGGTTTGTCAAAAGCTTTTGTATAGAGGTCAGCGCGTTGAAAATCTGTATTTATTTTTACCACATCGATTAATTCTTTCAAAACAGTCCCGTATAAAATGATATTTTATACCGATGTGTTTGGTCTTAGGATGTTGTACTGGATTTTTAGTTACTACATTTGCTGTTGAAACCAAATGATTTGTGAACAGCAACTTGCAGCAGCAACGTATTCGGCTTCACAGGTTGACAATGCAACCGAGGTCTGCTTCTTACACTGCCAGGTCACTAATCTCCTCCTAAAGACTTGACACCCTTCTGATGTAGACTTGTAATTCATCTTGCAGCCCCCGTAATCCGAGTCACTATACGCCGTAAGCTCAAAATCATCATCATGAGGATACCACAACCCAAGTGTGGGTGTGCCCTTCAGATAATGAAATATCCTTTTGACCCCGATTAGATGGTTAACCTTTGGCTTAGCCTGATATCTAGAACATAGACATGTAGCATACATGATGTCAGGTCTTGAGGTAGTGAGGTACATGAGAGATCCAATCATTCCTCGGTACATTGTTGCATCGACCAGATTCCATTTTCATCGGGTGCTATATCATGGTTTGTAGCAATTGGAGTCCCAGCTGCAGAAGCATTCTCCATGTCAAACCGACCTGAGAGTTCTCCCACATACTTGGTCTGATGTAGAAAAATTCCTTGGGTGGTTGATCCACCTGTAACCCGAGAAAGAATTTCATCTCCCCCATGGCACTCATCTCAAACTCCGCCTTCATTACTGCTTCAAATTCTTTGCATAATTCTTCGTTCTTTGAACCGAAGATTATGTCATCGACATAAATCTGTACTAGCAGTAATTCTCCATCTTTTTCTTTGATAAACAGTGTGCAGTCAATGACTCCCCTGCAAAAGCCGTGTTTCATAAGATGAGTCTAGAGTTTCTCATACCAGGCCCTTGGAGCTTGATGAAGCCCGTATAAAGCCTTGTCGAGTTTGTAAACTCTGTCCCGATGATAAGGATCTTCAAATCCCTCAGGTTGACTGACATAAACTGTCTCTCGGATTTCACCATGAAGGAATGCACTCTTCACATCTAATTGATAGACTTTGATCTTCATATACGATGCATAGGCAAGGAAGATGCGGATTGCTTCCATCCTTTCCACGGGTTTGCAAACATTCATTGAATCAAGGCCTCGAAAAATGTCGCAATCCCTTTGGTGAAGCACCTAGGTCAGAGCCTTGCTCTTGATAATGACGCCTTGGTCATCCGTCTTGCATTTCAAGACCCATTTGGTGCCAATGACCTTAGCACCTTTAGGTCTATCTACCAGAGTCCATACACCTAACTTCTTGAAGTGAAGAAGTTCTTCTTGCATGGCACTCACCCATGCCTCATCATTCAGTGCTTCACTGACGTATTTTGTCTTAAACTGCGAGACAAAACAACGATAAGCACCGTCGTGAATGTATCCTTTTTCCATTACCAAGGCATAATCAGCTGAGTACAGCTGATTTCTGGTCTGCACTCCTGATCTGACATCCCCAATGTCATTGTCTAGGGGATGATAGACATTTAGACGTGATCTTGGAGTGGTAGGGACAACTACCTCAGAGTCAAGATTGTGAACATTAGGTTCTGCATCTGAGGTAGTAGGAGTTTGAGGTTTCGAAGTCGAAGAGGCATCACTGTTAGATGCTTGTGGACTTGCAGGAATTGGAACCTGTCCCTCCTGATGGTTCTTGTCATCTTCTTCAGCTTCATCTTCTGAGGAGGAGTCACTTTCTGCGTGTGCTCCCCCTGAGTGGTGAGATGATTCTCCCTGTGAACTCGATGATGTTGAATCTTGTGACGGCAAGTTCAGGATATCATACATCATCCGTGTAGCTAACTCGTCATCTGAAGAGGAGATAGGTATGTTGAAGGACTTGAAGAATCCATCATAGTCGAAAAAGTAAGCGGGTCCTTTTCCAGTAGGTGGTGTGGTATATCTCTGAACATCAACATTACACCAGACTTCTACTAAACCCATTGAGTTGTTGTAAACTCTCTTGTTCGGTATGTTGTATCCTAGGAAGACACCTTCATCAGCCTTCTCGCTGAATTTTCCTTCTTGAGTCTTCTTCAGAAGTGTGCACGGCACGCCAAATGGTTCGAGATACTCCAGATTAGGTTTACGTCATTGTAGTAACTCGTAACATGTCTTGCCATGGCGCTTGACTACCAGAACTCGATTTAATGTGTAGCATGCATTTGCCACTGCCTCATTCCAGAATTGGATAGGCAGTTTTGAGTCTGCTAGCATTGTCCGTGCTGTCTCTATCAAGCTTTGATTCTTTCTCTCAGCAACGCCATTCATCTAAGGTGTGTAGGCAGAAGTGAACTGGTGCACAATTCTCTTTTCCTTGCAGCATGCCTCCATCCACTAATTCTTGAACTCGGTCCCGTTGGCTGAGAGTACCTGTCTTACCTTCAGCTTGTAGAGAGATTCCAGTGTGTTTACTAATTCCTTGATGACTCAAATGTTTCTGATTTGGACTTCTGAAACATTACCCAAGAGAATCTTGAGTAGTCATCAGTAACAACATAACAGTACAAGTCACTTGCAATGCTTTTTGTACTGTCTGGACCAAACAGATCCATGTGAAGAAGTTCAAGAGGAAGCTCGATAGAATGAACTTTCTTTTCCTTATGAGACTTCTTCGTCTGTTTGCCTTTCTTGCATGCTACACAGAAATCCGGAAGTTGGAAATTTTTTACGTTAACTCCTCTCACGAGATCCTTCTGGATCAAGTGATTCATCTTTCGTTGAGTAATGTGTCCCATTCTCCTATGCCAGGAAATGGAGTCCTTCTCAGTAGCTTTTGATAGGAAGCACTGAACTTCATAATCCATTGTAGAAGCCGTTAAGAGATCCAAAACATAAAGGTCTTTATATCTTGAAGCTGTCATCAAAACTTGGTCCTCCGGAATCACATAGTCTTTCTTTAGGACATAACACTTCTTGTTGTCAAATATGACCTTAAATCCTTTGTCACATATTTGGGAAATAGAAAGTAAGTTGTTTTGAAGTTGTTGAACGTAGTTCACTTTATCAAACTTAACTTTCTGATTTCCAACCTCTCCCTGAGCTGTGATATAACCTCCTTTGTTACCAGCAAAAGAAACATGCCCTCCTTTTATTTGTTTGATGTTTGATAAAAGAGCACTGTTTCCTGTCATGTGCCTGGATGCTCCGCTATCTACAATCCACGTGTTGGTTTTAGCACTGTAGCGAACACCCTGCACATTCAATTTAAATCATTAGTTTAGGTTAGGAACCCAAGCCTTTACTGGCTTGGGTTTCCCAGAGGCATCACACATCATGAATTCAACCCATTGACCCTTAGAAGGTGAGGGTAGCTCAGGTGACTTCTTGTCATCATTATCGGACACTGTGGATGACTTTTCTTTCCATAAGACAGAGTTGTGTAAGGCTTGTTTGTGATAAACATACGACTGGCTAATGGGTTGAACTTTGGGTTCACTAGTTCTTCTAGGTGGAGTTAAAGAACTCCTCTTCGAAGACCTAGGTTTTGAATCCTGAAGTTCAATTTTCTTCCTAGGTGTCTGATAGTAAGGACAATAAGAAGCAATGTGTCCACACTCTCCACAATTGTAGCATGACCTGCTATCAACTTTATGGTTAAACTGTCTATGTGGAGATGTGTGTGACACTCTAGTGACATCATTATGTTTGGGTTT
Source organism: Flaveria ramosissima (assembly GCA_025215565.1). Lineage (NCBI taxonomy): Eukaryota > Viridiplantae > Streptophyta > Magnoliopsida > Asterales > Asteraceae > Flaveria > Flaveria ramosissima. Next base: position 43,992,519 of record CM046029.1, on the reverse strand, counting down.
TGACTCTACTTCTTTTGATGTTTTCTCTTGTTTAACAAACTTAATTGTTTTAACATTCTTAACATCTTTTCCATTTTGGTTAACTGGACTGTGACATGAGACTTGTGATAGGTTAATATTAACAAACTTTTTAGGTTCAGATTTGACTTTGTTTGACCCTGACTGTATATTAACCTTTTCAAATTCTTTTTCCACATTAACACAAGGCATTTTTCCCTTTGCCTTTGAAGTGGCCTCCTTTTGTTTTGTTCCAGATTCAATTGTAGAACATGAGGAATCTGGATCACTTACAAGGGGAGTAGACACCACATGATCCTTGATGGGATTGTTATTTATTGGTTTACTCTTTATGTTCATCAAGGTCTCAGGTGGTGGTGGAACCACTTTATTACCCAACCCCTCCCCATTGTTACTCTCTCTCACTAAGTGTTGGACAATATGAGATGAACTTGTCCAACTGTGCAGTTTTTGCTTTAATGAGTTGACTTCTACTTCTAAAACTGCTTTTTGTTTATTAGTGTCTTCTAAGGAGTTAAGATAGTACCTAATGTCATTAGCTTGGTTAAAGGCTACTACTTCAGTTTCCCTAAGCTATTTATTCAAAAGGTCTATCTTTTCTTTGTAACTATGCTCATTTTGTTTTAACACTCTATTTGCCTCAGTGCACAGTTGCAAATCCTTTACTAAGCTATCATTATGATCTGATAACCTAGAAAATTTCTGATCTATGCTTTCTCTAAATTTATTACAATCAGAACAAGCATGATTTTTGAAAAGATTGTCAGTAGTACTTACCTGAGGGGGTTCTGATTAATCAGCCATCAACGCAGCATCTGATGTCTTTGGCTCTGGTGATTCTGTCTTTGTTTTAGACGTACCTTCTTCAGGTTTGTAGCTGACCTCAGTTGCAGTCTCTTCACTGTTTGACATTGCTAGCTCAACTGCAATATCTCCTTCACTCGCGGAATCATCATCTAAGTCTTCCACGCTCGCAATATTGGATTCTCTTGGAGAGACAAACCGAAAGCTCCAGTCCTGTCCTTCATCATCATCGGCAGTCAAGGCTTTTGAATCCTTGCTTGATGAAGTAGAACTGCTAGCTTGCTTGTCTTGACGAGTGAAGGACGAGAATGGATTCCCGTTTCCAGTCTTCTTTGGCTTCACACACTCTCTTTTGAAGTGCCCCTTTTCTCCACAGTTGAAGCAGGTCACCTTGCTCTTGTCAAAACCAAAAGTAGTGTCCTTAGTAGCAACCAAGTTTTGTCCGGTCTTCTTCACAAACTTCTTCGCTCTCCGGACAGCACTTGCTAAGGCCCACATAATATCCATCCTCTACAGTTAAGTCTCATCTACCTGCTCGTAGTCCTCGTCTGCCAGATGGCAGTTTCCAATTTTTCCAGCAACAAGTCCATCATAGGAATGGACCACTGCTGCTAAGAGATCCATGTGCTCTCTTGCTACTTCTACCGTCACGTTTCCGAGATTCTCGGTCTTCAGTCTTGTAGCATTTGCTTCAGATCCAATGTATTGGGTACTAGAGGACCCTGACGTTTCTGATCCTGAAGGAAAGGCTTGTGAAGGACCAGATGAGCTTGACACAAAGGCAGTCTGAAGAGGTGCTCCAGACGTCTTAACTTGTGGAGTTGCATTGTACAAAGCTGGATTCGGAGTGTACGAAGACTTTTGAGCTTGTTATTTCATCCTTAGTGCTTCTTCTCGCAGCTTTAGAATGAAATCATTGATGTCCAACCTTGCTAGCAATCCATTCTGTCTCAGATTTGAAACAAAAGAAGCCCAACTTTCTGGCAACCCGTCTGCAAAATTTGACACTTTATCTTCCATGGTAATTGTGACACCATGTGTGTGCAGCTCGCTCATCAAATGGTAAAATCTATCAATGACATCGTCTAAACTCTCATTTCCCATCGATGAGAAGTTGTCAAATTCTTTCTTCAACTCCTTAGCTTTAATGGCCTTCAATGAAGCATTCCCGTCATATCTTTTCTCCAGCTCATCCCATAACTTCTTGGCTTGCTTATTCTCTGAGAATTGATGAAAAATATCCTTAGGGATAGACTGTGTTAGCAATGCATATACTCTCTTTTCAGCATTATATTTGACTTTCTGTGCATCAGTCATTCCTCCTAAAGTAAGTTTCACCCCATCAGCTCCTACCGGCATACTGTACCCCGTCTCAATAGCTTCCCACATATTAGGATCTACTCCATTTAAGTAGATCTCAAAACGTTGTTTCCAGTGGGGAAACTCATCTAATGTTATAAACTTTGGGGGTTTATTGTGATTCCCCACCTCACTCTCCAGTAACAGTAAGTTCTGAATACGTGAGTCCTTCCCGGCTGTAAACGCTGAAAACTGATCCTCCATCTTGATTAACTTTAAGTCTCTTAAACAACCTGTTTAACTGGTGCGAATGGAGTGGTGCGATTGGGCTACTCGTGCGAATGAACTATGCGACTGGTTCAATCGTGCGGCTGAACTAAGCGAATGGTCCAGTCGTGCGAATGAAACTGATGCGGATGAACAATGCGAATGGTTTGCTTAGTCGTACGAATGAAGATACGACTGAGTCCAACGTACGTCTGGGGGATGCGAATGAAGTCCAGTCGTGCGATTGGGTCAATCGTGCGATTGAAGCTGCTGTATTTCGAAAATTTCTAGGTTTAACGTGTTTTGGCTGTAAAAACCCGAATTTTCACCAATCCTAATCGCCTTATGCCAGAGAAACCAAAACTTGATGAGCAGGGGACGTCCAAGACAACGTTTGACATAAAAAGATTGTGTTTTTAGTGAAAAAACACAACCTTTGTATCAAAATTGATTGAATCACACGTAATCAAGAGCCAATGCTCTGATACCACTTGTTAGGATCTGGTATTTGAACGAAACACCAACTGATTAACGTGTTAACCAAACCAAATAGTGCGGAATCCTATTTGATTGGCGATCCAATCAGTGAGAACGCACGTAGAAACAATAACGTATTGAATCTAACGGTAAGAATCGATTAGGAATCGATCTACAGCGTTCTATGAACTTGGAGTATGAACTTGGAAGCTTCTGGACAGCTAGGGTACGTCTGGAGTCGAATTGGAATGAATGCTTCCGTTTTTCCACGAATTAAGTGGTATTTATAGGTTAGGGTTTCTCATTCGGGCGGCTGAACCATTAGCATGGTTCAGTCGTGCGATCGAGCCATGCGGTTGATCTATTCGCACGACTGAGTGTTCAGTCGTGCGACTGAGTCATTCGCCTGAAGTTGTTCATGCGTATGGTCCATTCGCATGGGCCATTCACATGAGAACTTCATATTGCTAAGTTTGAATGTATTCATTAATATAACATTATGTGTATCAATTCAAACAATCACAAACCTATATAACCAAGTCGATATCAACTCATTAATGAAATATTAAACATTACAAATCACAACCAAATATTCTCATTTCATTAATATCCCAACCATTACATAAGTGTAAGACAATCAAGACACATTACATTCATATCAGGATCTAGGTACATATGTATCAACAGGAGTAACTATTCTAGACACTGCTCACAAACCCAAGATCATTAAGACTTGGGTAGTCAATTCTAACTGATTTATTTCTGAATGCAGGAACAATATTGGAGAGCTGATAACAAGTGGTATGTTGACAGTGGTTGTTCCAGGCATATGACAGGAAACTATTCACTTCTCCATGATTTCAAACGTAAAAATGCTTCTTATGTAGCATTTGGTGGGGATAAAAAGGGAGGTAAAATTGTTGGTGAAGGAATGATAACAAACGGTGTGCTCAAATTTGAGAAAGTAAATTATTGTGAAAATTTACAGTATAATTTACTAAGTGTGTCTCAAATTTGTGATTATAATTATACAACATGGTTTGATAATACTAACTGTTACATTCTTAAGCCAGGTTTTTCTGTTCCAGAAGATTGGGTCCTCCTCAAGGCAGCAAGAAAAGGAAACACTTATGTTTTGGACATGAACAACACCTCACTCACAAAACATGAAACATGCCTTCTATCTAAGTTATCAGAAGATGTATCTCAATTGTGGCACAGAAGGCTTGTCCATTCTAACATGAAGAACATGAACAAATTGGTGGAAAATGACTTAGTCATTGGATTGCCAATCAAAGAGTTTCTTTGCTCAACTCACTGTTCTTCTTGTTACAAAGGAAAATAACATAGAGTGTCACATAAATCTAAAATTATCAATACTAATACCACACCACTCAAATTTCTTCACATGGATCTGTTTGGTCCTACCAATGTGATGAGCATTGGAAAAAGACAATACTGTTTGGTGATAGTTGATGATTTCACAAGATTCACATGGGTCTTTTTCTTAAAACAAAAGAATGAAACATCAGAAACATTAATGGATTTTGTGATCAACATTGAGAATCAACTTGATGCAAAAGTTAAAATTTTTAGAAGTGACAATGGTATTGAATTTGTCAATTTTGAACTGGATTCCTTTTGCACGAGCAAAGGTATTGCAAGGCAATTCAGTGCACCAAGAACTCCACAACAAAATGGAGTTGCTGAAAGAAGAAATAGAACTCTCATTGAAGCAGCCAGAACAATGCTAGCTGATTCACAATTGCCCATCACCTTTTGGGCAGAGGTAGTGAATATTGCATGCAATGTTCAAAACAGAACATTAATTGTCAAAGAACACAACAAAACTCCTTATGAGCTCTTGTTTAAAAGAAAACCATACATAGGATATCTTAGAGTTTTTGGATGTCATGTATCTGTTTTAAACATAAAAGAGTCATTGGGAAAATTTTCAGAAAAAGCATATGATGGTTTCTTTGTTGGATATTCTTCAATATCTAAATCTTATAGGATCTATATTCCACAACATGACATTGTGGAAGAAACTCCTAATGTATCCTTTGATGAATCTGTATTCACCAAGTCAGTTAAAGGTTGATCATGATTGTTTGACATAGATGCTCTAACTGAATCATTTAACTATGATTATTTGAACACTATAGGATCTGGTGAAGTATTTTATCCATTTGTTCCCTCATATGAATGAAGTAACATTATCTGTTGATACTCCAAGGATACACACATCCTCAGGTGGAAACACTTTAGCAGCAGCTGCTGATACTGCATGTGGAAATGAACACTGTGCATCTGGAGATGTGAATGTTGTCCCTAAAGCAGATCCATGCTCTCAAGTGAATACAACAAACATTGGAAATGTTTCAAGTCCTCACTTATCATCCAGAGAAGTTGTTGTAACTCATACCGAAGAGTTAAATGATTCCGGAGTTCCTATAAATCCTACGGAAGAGCAAACTGATTCCGGAGAAGTTCCTATAACTCCTATGGTAGAGCAAACTGATTCCGGAGAAGTTCCTATAACTCCCACATAAGAGCAAACTGATTCTAGAGATGCCCCTACAGCTCATGCAGAAGACACTCATGATCCTACACCACATGTTGAACATTTTGACTACTTCCTAAACTCTCAACCTAGGTTGGATCAGTCTGAGCTAATGGAAATTACTAACCTGGAATCATCTATTCCAGTTTAATCAACTCCATCAATGAGAATCCATAAGACTCATCCAGTCAACAACATAATTGGATATTTTACAATGAGAACTACAAGAAGCCAAAGTGGTACTGCCAACCTTTGTCTCTTCAGTTGTTTTCTTTCACAAGTGGTTCCTCCAAACATCACTGTTGCTTTAAAAGACAATAGTTGGATTGAAGCTATGCAAGAAGAGCTTCAACAATTTAGAAAGCAAAAAGTATGGTCTCTAGGTGATTTACCTGAAGGCCAACATCCTATTGGAACAAGATGGCTATACAAAAACAAACTGGATGATAGAGGGATTATTGTAATAAATAAAGCAAGGTTGATTGCACAAGGATACACACAAGAAGAGGGGATAGACTATGATGAAGTTTTTGCACCAGTTGCAAGAATTGAAGCCATAAGAGTGTTCCTAGATTATGCATCATATAAGAAGTTCACTGTGTATCAGATGAATGTCAAGTGTGCATTCCTATATGGGAAAATTGATGAGGAAGTTTATGTGTCAAAAACCCCTGGTTTTGAAGATCCTCATTATCCACATAGGGTATACAAGCTAGATAAAGCCTTGTATGGTCTTCACCAAGCACCAAGAAAGTGCTATAAAACACTATCATCTTTCTTGTTCACGCATGGCTACAAAAGAGGAACCATTGATCAGACACTCTTTCTCAAACAAGAACATCAAGATCTCTTAGTTGTCCAAATATATGTTAATGACAATATATTTGGCTCAACTAATAAGAGATTGTGTGTAAATTTCAAAGAGCTGATGAAATCTGAATTTCAGATGAGTTCAATGGGTGAATTAACTTTCTTTCTTGATCTTCAAGTTTATTAAAAACAGGATGGGATATTCATCAATCAAGAAAAATACATACATCAAATTTTGAAGAAATACAATCTTGCTAATGTATCCTCATGCAAAACACTAGCATCAGCAATTGATAAGATTGTACCTGATTCTTCAAGAAAGTCTATTGATCAAAAATTATATAGATCAATGATAGGATCACTTATGTATCTAATTGCCATTAGACCTAACATTATGTTTGATGTGTGTGTGTGTGCTAGGTACCAATCTGATCCAAAGGAGTCTCATCTGAACGATGTGAAAAGGATTTTCAAATATCTCAAAACCAGGACTTGGTCTTTGGTATCCAAAGGATGGTGACTTTACACTCTACTTATACTCACATAGTGACTATGGTGGATGTAACAGTAACAAAAAATCCACAACTGGTGGATGTAAATTCATTGGACCAAGACTAGTATCATGGCAGTGCAAGAAACAAACCAATGTATCTATATCCACAGCTAAGGCTGAGTACATAGATGCTTTAGCTGGTTGCTCTCAAGTCCTTTGGTTGCAAATCCAATTGCTTGACTATAGTTACAACTTCCTTCTAACTTCAATTTACATAGACAATTCTGCTGTTATGTTTATAACTGCTAATCCTATGCAACATAGTAAACAAAACATATTGAGATAAGATATCATTTTCTGAGAGATTGCTCAGAAAAGGGTTTGATTAAGTTATTCAAAGTGGATACAACAAATCAGCTTGCTGATTTATTCACTAAAGGCTTTGATTCAGTCAGATTTAATTTTCTAATTGAGTATCTGGGTATGATTAACTTAGATTAATCAATTTGAACAAACAAAATACTATGTGTAATGCTGCTTCAGCATGACATATGCTTGGGAAATGATAGTACACTATATCTTTGCTTATTCCTGAATTCTTAAATATCATTAAATCTGAGCAAGTTTCTTGATATGTGAGTAGGTTCATCTTGAGTGGATACTACACTTAGTGCATGCCAAACATAATGCAAAGTGATTGTTTGTGGGAAACTTCATCTTGAGGATACAAAGTGAGTCTTATTCTGATGTGAACAAATCACTCATCTAAGCACACTATGTACCGACACTTTATAATATCTATCTTTGCAAATCATACTCCCTCTGTTTTGTGTAAACAAAGACCTGGGTGTATGATCACCATACTGTAAATCAGTTATCAAAGGTGAAAATATCATGATCCTCATTATCCCTCTGTTTTGTGTAAACAAACACCTGGGTTAAAGGCACCTCTGTTTTACGTGAGTAAAGACATGGTGACCTGATGATGATCATATCTAAGCTCTCACAAGAATCCTATGTGATTAATTGTATATTAATCTAGAGCTTTTACATCAATGCATTAATGAGATGCCCAATGCATCTTAAGATAGAACTTATAACTTAAAATACATAGTTATTAAGTATGAAAAAGTGATGATTTGACTTGCAAAGGGAGGACAAAATCTTCGTGAATTGAATGTGAAGCCAATAACAGTTATTTCCTAATCAATATAAAAACATGATAAACATCATGCCTAGTTGATACATTAGCTCTTGTATGGATTTAAGTGGACAATATACTTGCAATCAGAACTATGTTCAGGTATCAATTCAACAAAATTACTCATCAGGTTGAGGCTTAGTATTATAGTATGATCCCATCATATGTGTATATATGATTCTGCATCATCATACAGTTAAATAACTCTCTGGATATTCTTCTTAGAAATTTATGATAAATGCATACTGTGATCATTAATCACAAATTTAGGGGGAGTAGAATTCATGAAGATAAGTTTATCAATCAGGAGCTTTGTCTATTTCATTATCAATTTGAAGGAATTGGAATCTGAGCACCAACTTATTTTCTGGATACATGAAGTTTTCTTTAAAATCATTTATACTTTCTTGTGCTCAATTGCAATGAATACAAAGTCAACAAGGTCCAAAAACAATAAATGGTTCTAAGCAATGAACTTGGACCATACAACAAAATAAGTTTCTCTGCATTGTGCCATCTTAAGCATCAACCGAAGCTACAGTGTGGAAAATTTAAATGTTTATCCGTAGATTGGTAAACTTCGGATGAGCAAAGATCAACAAATATAATTTAATTTCATATTTTGGTAACCTATGAAAATTTAAGTTATACTTCATCAGCAGATGTCATTAAGACTTCCGGAGATGATTTATGGAACTCGTAGATGATCTGCGGAAGAACTTAGAACAAAGAAAAATTGTTGAGGGTCCCACTTCATTAAATAAATAAAATTAATGTGTCTGCGAAAGTATAAATGATGTTCTTTGACTTTAAAATTCATTATTCGCTTTTTCAGTTTACTTTTTCAGACCTAGAAAAAACACACACTCAACAAACTTTTCCCCTTCGATAACATTCAAATATTGCCAAATTAAAACATTAAACAAACATATATCTCTACTCTCAAATCACTGTGTTCAAGGTAAAACATGTCGTAATGTTCAATAATGAACCATTTGATTCTTGGTTAATCTCACAACTGTTCGTATTCTCATATCAATAATGTGATTCTAACGAAATCTTCTCTATATGGACAGATGGATAACCGATTTGCGAAAGAGACAATGTATGTGCTTTCTTAAACCCTGACGACCCTGTCTCAGAAGGTTGTCAAGACATTATCCGATATCTAAGAAGATCCAGGCTGTTCTATGCCTTTTCAGCAGAGCCCGTGATTCATCAATCGCACATCACTGATATTTGGAACTCCGCCCAAATAGAAGAAGATGGTCAAGTTATTATGGCTGATGTGAAGAATCAAACACTAAGAGTGGATGAACAGACAATAAGAAGGGTTATTGAGTTGGGAGATGTAGAAGCTGGTCACCCTGATATGTTCGAGAATGAATACATAGAGAAAGTCTTTCTTCTGATGGGGTGTGATGGTGACATCCAGAAGGGAGAAATAAAGAAAGGAAGACTCTGCAAGCCATACAGATTTCTCTGCCACACTTATCTTAAGTGCATCTCAAACAGGAAATCTGGACTTGACAGATTTTCAAGGCATATCTCTTCAGGCATTATTGGTGTCTTTGAGGGAAGAACCTACAATTACTCAATGTACTGTTGGGTTTGTTAGAACACAAAAACATAGTTTAACCTTTTAAACTTTTCAGAAAACGCAGCGGAGGTATAGGATTATAACAAGTTTATAATCTGAAATTTTCGTGTTCTAAGTGTGGTTTTAAGATGGAAAACAAAACCCAAATCAATAGGATCTTAAATATATGAATGGAACAAGCTATGAACCTACAAAACGTGCATAAAATCACAGCTTGAACAAGCTGTGATATCTACCTTTTCAGCAGCAAAAACGACTTGAAATGATAGGTTTAGATGCTTGAAATCGACCAAGAGCTCAATGTAGAGATCCTCAAGCTTTGTATACCCCAAGCCTTGATCATACACCACTCTTGCTAGGTAGTGTCACACCAAGAATCAACTTCAAAAACCCCCAAACCTTGCTGGTTGTTCCGTGAACAAGAGAGAGAAAAGAGAGAGTTTTTGAGAGTTATTTTGCATGTATCAATTTATGGAATGAATGAGTGTCTACCTAGTTATTGTTGGTGTATTCTCAAGACAAAAAGGTCCAATGAGGTTCAAGGGAGGGGGCGGCCAAAGGACACTTTCAAAATGGTTTTTCCCTCCCTTTAAAACACCAACATAACTTAATAGAATTCACATTATGTCACACACATTAAAATGTCATTCTAGACTTATGTTAAATGTGACATATCCCTCTTAATTAACAAATTAATTAAGTTACACTCATATATTATTATTGTTATTTAAAACCTTTTTAAATAACAAGAATAACAATAATTCATCAACAAATTATCCTTATAATTTGTTCCATCTCTCATGCAAGTTATTTAGAAAACCCATTTCCAAATTTGGTGTAAATATTTTATTGCATGATCACATCATCAATTAAATATTATTTGGTGTTTGCTAAGCTTGTTATTGGGTATAACCCGACTTGGATCATGACGTACTAACCACATCAATATTCTAAGTGTCTTGGGCACACAGAATCCTACAATCTCCCACTTGCCCAAGATTCATAGAAGATTGATGCAAGCAGTAAATACCGCCTAACAACGGTTTACTACCCTTAATACGCATGACTTATAGCCATTCAATAACATCATCCCTTTCAAGTGCCCTACTTGAAATGATTTAGGTGAATTAATCATTTATCCTTTTGTTACAGATGTCATGTTAAATTCAAGGACACAGAATGATCATTCCTTGTTGATTTAACTTAATCAGGCCTTAGACATCTAACTCTCAACGAATAAGAGGAACAAATTCCATCTTGACTACATACGTTTCTCACAAACACTTCGTGTTATACCTGAACATATCCTTGTGTACTGTCCACTATTTCAGGCAGTGAAGAATAGGCTCAAGGTATAAAACTTGGTGAATATCAAAACCCAATATGTGTCTGAGGTCTGAGGATACCAAATGATATTCGCCTTTACTCAAATTTACTTATGATCAATCAATAAGATTCCATGTAGTAAAATTTGAGATGCGGGTTAGTCCAATATTTGTATCCCGCAAATATCTATGAACCTTGGTAGCAACCCATTGCTCTATATTCATCCTTATGAATATCAACCAATCCAAGTTCATAATAATCTTACTTTCACACTTGTTCCCACAAGTATGAGCGACTACGGACATTTTAGAGTAAACAATTTACTCATGGATTAAACATGCTAAATTGGAACATTAATTGAAACATTATAACCAAATAATTTTATTCAAATAATAAAGAGTTCCACATATCCAAATACAAAATGTACAGATCAAATCCAATCACTAGAATATCGAAGTCCCATGGCACAAGTATGACATTCATGCTTTGCCTTTTCAAGGAGCTTCGTGAGAGGATCCGCAATGTTTTGATCCGTGTGAACTTTGCGAATACATATCTTTCCCTTTTCAACTTCATCTCGTATGTAGTTGAATCTCCGCTCAATGTGCCTAGTCTTTTGATGAGCACGGGGTTCCTTGATTTGTGCAATCGCACCCTCGTTATCACAAAAGATCTCTAGGGGGTCCTGAATGGAAGGGACTACCCCTAGATCGGCAATGAATTTCTTCAACCATGCAGCTTCTTGAGCTGCCAATGAGGCGGCAACGTATTCTGATTCTGTAGTCGATAGAGCCACCACATCCTGCTTGGAGCTCTTCCAAGAGACAGCTCCTCCATTTAGAATGAAAATGTATCCCGATTGTGACCGAGAATCATCACGATCGGTTTGGAAACTCGCATCCGTGTAACCTTTTACAACGAGTTCCTCGTCACCAGATCCATAGATTAGGAACATATCCCTTGTCCTCCTTAGGTACTTAAGTATGTTCTTAACAGCCATCCAATGACTGTTTCCAGGATTTTGCTGGTAACGGCTTGTCATGCTCAAAGCGCATGACACGTCCGGTCGAGTGCATATCATTGCATACATGATGGATCCAATAGCAGATGCATATGGGATTGCCTTCATTTTATCTTGCTCATCCTTTGAGCTTGGACATTGAGTCGTACTCAATATCGTTCCTCTTTGAATAGGTACGGTACCTTTCTTAGAGTTCTCCATCTTGAACCTTTTCAAGATCTTATCAATGTATGCACTTTGATTCAAACCAATCAACCGCCTTGATCTATCCCTATAGATCTTTATTCCTAGAATATAGGCGGCTTCACCAAGATCCTTGATGGAAAAACAACTTCCAAGCCAGGTTTTTACACCTTCCAAGGTTGGAATGTCATTTCCAAATAGTAGTATGTCATCAACATACAATACTAGGAAAGTTACTGTGCTCCCACTAGCCTTCTTATACACACAAGCCTCATCAGCGTTTTTGATGAAGCCAAATTTCTTTACTTCCTCATCAAAACGGTGATTCCAGCTTCTCGATGCTTGTTTCAATCCATAGATTGATTTCTTTAACTTGCATACTTTATTAGGATGTTTTGGATCGACAAAACCTTCAGGCTGAACCATATAGACATCTTCCTCAAGATATCCATTTAGGAAAGCAGTTTTGACATCCATTTGCCAAATCTCATAATCATAATGAGCAGCTATGGCAAACAATATCCTTATAGACTTTAGCATCGCTACAGGTGAGAAGGTTTCATCATAATCAACCCCTTGAGTTTGAGTGAAACCCTTTGCTACAAGTCTAGCTTTATAAGTATCCAAGTTTCCATGCATATCGGTTTTCTTCTTGAAAACCCACTTACTTCCAACTACTTTGGAATTAAGAGGTGGTACAACAAGTTCCCAAACTTGGTTGTCATACATGGATTGCATCTCAACGTTCATGGCTTCTAGCCATTTGTCACAATCCGCATTGGACATTGCATTATGGTATGTGGTTGGTTCATCAGAATCTACCACATAGCATCCATCCATGAAAAATCCGTATCTTTCAGGTGGATTACTAGTTCTACCACTTCTGCGAACGTTTTGTGTGTATTGATCAACCATTTGATCATCTTCAACATCCTCATGTTGAGTGCTAGTTTCAACCAAACGTGCATCGGGTTGTGGTTCTTGATCTTCCTCAAGATCCACTGTTCTACTGCTAGCTCCTTCCATAAGGAACTTTGCTTCTAAGAACTCACCCTTTCTGGCAACAAACACCTTTTGTTCCAGTGGATCATAGAAATAATATCCCATAGAATCTCTAGGATATCCAATAAAGATACACTTGGTGGATCGGACTTCCAATTTGTTTGGGGTGGGAGTCTTAACATAAGCTTCACAACCCCAGACCCTTAAGTATGATAGGGATGGAACTCTTCCATGCCATATCTCAAAAGGTGTCCTTTCCACCTTTTTGGTTGGGGCCATATTTAAAATACGGGCCGCGGAGAGCAAAACGAAACCCCAAAATGATAGAGGTAATGTGCTTCTAGCCATCATAGATCGGACCATATCCAATAAGGTTCGATTCCTCCTCTCAGACACACCATTGTGTTGTGGTGTTCCAGGTGGAGTGAGTTGTGAGACAATCCCACAACTCCTAAGATGATCTTGAAAAACATCACTTAGGTATTCACCTCCTCTATCGGTACGGAGAACTTTAATTGACTTGTTGAGTTGATTTTCAACTTCATTCTTGAAGATTTTGAACATTTCAAAAGCTTCATCTTTGTGCCTTAATAAGTACACATACCCATAGCGACTATAATCGTCGGTAAAGGTAATGAAGTATCTTTCACCATTCCTAGTCATTGGCTTAAAAGGACCACATACATCCGAATGTATGATTCCTAATAAATCTTTGCCCTTTCGGTAGTTCCACTAAAGGGTGCCTTAGTCATCTTACCTTGTAAACAAGATTCACAAACACCAAATGAATCACATTCATTTGTTTTTAAAAGACCATTCTTTTGAAGTGTTTGTAAACGTTTCTTGTTTATATGACCAAGACGACAATGCCAAAGATAGGTATCACTCAAGTCCAACTTGAGTTTCTTGGTGTTAGTTTGGTACAATGAACTATTTAAAGTATTTTCATGAACCAATTCATAAATACCATTAATTGGTATAGCTTTAAAATAGAACATACCATTTAAAGAAACATGAATATCATTTTCAATAAAAGATAATACATAATCATAATGTCTTAATTGAGATACAGAAATAATGTTCCTAGTCAAACTAGGAGCATACAAAACATTCTTCAAAATAACTTCCAAGCCACTTGGAAGTGTTAGGATGTAGTCCCCACGAGCTTCAACTAAGACTTTAGTTCCATTGCCCATGAAGAGGCTAACATCCCCTTTCTTGAAGTCCCTACTTCTTGTGAACCCCTGCAACAAATTGCAAATATGAGTTCCACATCCGGTATCCAATACCCATGTGTTTGAAGATGTAACATTAAGATCAATATGAATCATGTATATTGTACCTGAGGTCTGCCCGGCATCCCTCTTGGCTTTCAACTCTTGGAGATGGACAGGACAATTCCTTGCCCAATGTCCTATCTCCCCACACTTGAAGCATGGGTCATTTGTAGCAACCTTTTGCTTCTTCTCTTGTGGTTTGGGTGGTACCCTTACCACCCCTTTCCCTTTTCCCCATGCATGTCCCTTACCCTTGGCAACCTTTGCCTTGGGTGCGGGATGAGGCCTTTTGTTGTTCCCACCTTCATTGATGGTGAGAACGGGTAAAACCCTTTTACCCATGGCCGCCTCGGCCGTTTTGAGCATTGAGTGAAGTTCACCAATGCTTTTGTCCCATGCATTCATGTTGTAGTTCAACACGAATGTCTCGAACTTCTTGGTTAGGCCATTTAGGATCAAATCCGTGGCCAACTCCTTCGAGACGGGGCAGTTTAGCCTCTCGAGGCGGTCAATATGACTTTTCATCTTAAGTACATAAGATGAAACAGATTGGTTGTCGTCCATACGACATGCATGGAGCGCTCGAACCGTTTCGAACCGCTCAACCCTTGCTTGCTGTTGGAACGTCTCCTTCAGCTGGGTTATCATGTCGTAAGCTCCGTGATGTTCATACTCCTTTTGGAGATCCGGAGTCATGCTCGCTAGCATGAGACAGGACACTTGGACGGAGTCCTCAGTGTATTTCAGCCAATCATTAAAGGCCTCCTCATCATCCTCGTTAGGTTGATTGGGGATAGGGTCGTCTAAAACATACGATCTTCTCTCTTGCTTGAGAACAATTCTCAAGTTTCGATACCAATCAATAAAGTTGTTATGATTTAGACGTTCCTTTTGGAGGATCGCTCGTAGTGATTGGTTTGACGCGGACGAGTTATCGTGATTTTCATTATTGGTGGCCATCTACAAAATTTAACAAAGATCAATTTTAGTATTTTCGATATTGCTAATTTTAATATTTAATGCCTTTTAAGGTCTTTTCATATTAAAATCTAGAACCCAACATTACATTTAAATTGTGGTTAGGTGACCTTTATCCCACGTTTTAAATTAATAAGGTGGTCAACGTTTGACGATTGCAACCATTTGCAACTTCTAGAAATATGGGATCGACTTAAAACATCATATGTAAAGTCGGCATGTTAATCCCATCAACACCATTTGGAAACCACATCGTAGGTGATCCATTTGACATGATTTGCAAATCAAGACACCCTACTTACACCCACGTGTGAGTTTGCCAAAACAAGTGGTTAGGTGACCTTTATCCCACAAATAAGGTATTCTCACCTCAAGTCACAAGTTCCCTCAAAATGGTTAGGTGACCTTTATCCCACTAAGAGTTCCCAAGTGACTCAAGTGTTGTGTAAAAGGACGGTGTTGATCTTGTTTGGAAAAAAAAGTTTTAGAGGTTTCAAAATACAAGTTTAGAAAACTCTATGTACTTGTATTTGCATGCTTTCAAATACAAGGTACCTTATGGTTCTTTGATTAAAACCTATTTTAATCCTTAAAATCATTAAATAATTTTAATAACCTTTTATTAACCTTTAAGAACCATCAATTTTCAGCTTGTTAAGTTTGTTAATTAGTTTGCTTTGAATATCCAAATATCAACCAAACAATCAAGACAACAAACAATCAACCAAGCATAAACATTAACAACCATATGAGCATATGTGCATAACCATAGCATCTAAAGTGGTCCACACTTGTTTGCCATCACAAGTGTGGTCCATAGGACATTCCTAAGGGTCACAAATATCATAAAGGTTCCAAGAACCTCCCACTAGAAACCGCATCCAAATGCTCCATGTTTCTTGTGTCTTTGTGTCCATCTTTGGGTCTTGATCTTGTACATCTTCCTTTTACAAAATTGTATCCTAATACATTTTTCTAGTAAAGGAAATGAACCTAATCTATTATTACATAACCAAATGAATGAATAATTACAACCCAAATGAATAAACACAAATATTACAACCAAATTGAATGAATAAAACAACCACTTGAATCATCCAAACAACACAAGGCCACAAGCTAGGTTATGCACTTTAACAACCAATGATTAAATCATCAAAATATATCATTAATCCCCACTTAAAACCTTCAAATTTCAGCCAACATAAACTGAAATTTTGGTTTTAAATATTGTCCAAACAATCAACATATCAACATACATATCTTTCAAGGTTTAATCACAAGCATGTGTGATGTAACCTTGAAAGTTGGGGATTTCAATAAGACATAATATTTCAGCCAAACCAGCCTATAACATGTCTAATATCATCTTTTAAAACCAATTTCAAAAGATGAATCAAGCAAGCCATCCATATAACCGGCTCTTGATGCCATTGTTGGGTTTGTTAGAACACAAAAACATAGTTTAACCTTATAAACTTTTCAGAAAACGCAGCGGAGGTATAGGATTATAACAAGTTTATAATCTGAAATTTTCCTGTTCTAAGTGTGGTTTTAAGATGGAAAACAAAACCCAAATCAATAGGATCTTAAATATATAAATGGAACAAGCTATGAACCTACAAAACGTGCATAAAATCACAGCTTGAACAAGCTGTGATATCTACCTTTTCAGCAGCAAAAACGACTTGAAATGATAGGTTTAGATGCTTGAAATCGACCAAGAGCTCAATGTAGAGATCCTCAAGCTTTGTATACCCCAAGCCTTGATCATACACCACTCTTGCTAGGTAGAGTCACACCAAGAATCAACTTCAAAAACCCCCAAACCTTGCTGGTTGTTCCGTGAACAAGAGAGAGAAAAGAGAGAGTTTTTGAGAGTTATTTTGCATGTATCAATTTATGGAATGAATGAGTGTCTACCTAGTTATTGTTGGTGTATTCTCAAGACAAAAAAGGTCCAATGAGGTTCAAGGGAGGGGGCGGCCAAAGGACACTTTCAAAATGGTTTTTCCCTCCCTTTAAAACACCAACATAACTTAATAGAATTCACATTATGTCACACACATTAAAATGTCATTCTAGACTTATGTTAAATGTGACATATCCCTCTTAATTAACAAATTAATTAAGTTACACTCATATATTATTATTGTTATTTAAAACCTTTTTAAATAACAAGAATAACAATAATTCATCAACAAATTATCCTTATAATTTGTTCCATCTCTCATGCAAGTTATTTAGAAAACCCATTTCCAAATTTGGTGTAAATATTTTATTGCATGATCACATCATCAATTAAATATTATTTGGTGTTTGCTAAGCTTGTTATTGGGTATAACCCGACTTGGATCATGACGTACTAACCACATCAATATTCTAAGTGTCTTGGGCACACAGAATCCTACATGTACATCTTCAACTTCTTATGTGATCACGTCAAAGTACAGAAGGCTGACAAGATGTATATGTTTCCAAGGTTTCTGCAACTAATCATCAATGCTGATCTGCCTGGGACTACTGTAGAGAGTGATGTGTTTGTTCAAGCTCACCTAGGTAGATCCGTACTAAATAAAATATCCGGGAAGTATGAAGGAGGAGACATGCCCATGTTTGATCATGTGGTAGATGCTCATGCAACATTCCTCAAGAGCTTCTGTAGGAAGATCAACAGGAGGTTTCACCAACCAACTCCTTACAAGCCACTCACTCACCAGATCTATCACCCATACACCATCAACCTCAACCATCCCTACCACATTCACCTACGATCCAAAACACAGAACCAATCTCTCTAATTCACCCTCCATCACCAAATCAGCTCGAAATACAACTTTTTCAACAACCTCCAAATCCAGAAAATCCATCCACTGAGAGCATTTACATCAGGGAGACAGAGTTAGCCTCACAAGCAAGTACAGTTCAACTGTCTATCACCAAAACTGAATCCCCTGTTCTCTCAAATGAAACTAAACCAGTCTCTCTTGTCACTGACCATCAGCAACAACAACAACCACATCAAGAACTGGCAGATCAAGCCATTGAGTCCAGTTCAAGCTCAACAAGTGTAGCCCCTGAAGAAGTAAATGATGATGAGATTACTGCTCAACATAAGGAAGAAGAAGATAAGTATGAGGATGTGATTGCCTATGATGAAGATGACATCAGTGATGCTGACATTCCATTGAGCAAAAGCTATCTAGTAGCTGAATACAACAAGCTAGTTGTAAAGTCCAACAAGAGAAAGGAAAAAATTCAAAAACTATAAGGGGTAATCAAAGAAACGGATGAGCTGCGAATAAAGCAAAAATCAAGAATCAAAAGACTAAGAGAATATGCTTAGTGCAATAATGAAGTGATTGATGCCTTACTTCAACAAGAGTCTGAGCTCAAAGAATCAGTAAAGGTTGAGAAGAATGAAAATGAGAAGCTAAGGCTGAAGGTTTATAAAATGAATGACTCCCTCTATGATCAATCAGCTCTGTTGAGAAGAAAAGAAGAAGAGATTGATTAACTGAAGATGATGATATGTACTCTTGAATCAGATCAACTAAAGAAACCTGCTGAATCTTTGAAGCAACTTATTCAATACTCAATGAAAACGAAGTATTTGGGTTCAACAAATAAACAAACAAACAATATTGAAGAGACACCCAAGAGGTCAAGGCATACATCTTCAGAGCACACTCCTTCAATGAATGTTTCAACATCAAAGCAAGTTGTTCACGATGAATCTGAGAGTGATGATGAGTGGAAAGAGTTGACTAAAGAAGAAACCAACAAAGATAAAGAAGAATCACCTACTGATGTTCTTCTAACCAGAAAAGACATTATGGAAGAGAGGCCCGAGTCATCTGTGTTTATAACCCTGATCAATCATGGGTTCCCATTTGACATGGTTGAAATAATGAACTTAACTGAGATGAAAGATATGCTGAAAGAGTTTGAGTTTGCTAGATTCATAATTCCAAATTGTGACTATGAAGAATTCACCACTTTTCATGCCATTCAGAAAATCAAGAAAGATCTAGGAAACTGTGATACAACAAAACTGAGCAAGTACAATATGGTATGTTGGCTACATGGTCACTTAAAGGAAGAAGTGTTGCTGAGCTGAGAATGATAGAACATGTAATGTCTGTTGAACTTGATACTGGAGTCATATTCAAAATTGAAGATCCAAAGCCTGGTCATTACAACAAATCTCCAGGTGAACCAGTAACAGTTGAAAGCAAAGCACAACACAAAGAAAATAACAAACTTATCAGAGAACCAAGAGCAGTCATTCCTGGCAAAGTATGGCCATTGGGGACAACAGTCAGGGAAATCACAGAGCAGAAGTCTACATTGATAGAATTGTTTGACCACATTACTAGTCCATCCTCTATGGAAGACAACATAATCATGGCATGGAAGTATGATCAAGAATGGGACTGTGCTATCATCAAGAGAACATCTGGAAGGATTCAATACTTCCAAGATATAGCATCAGTACTGTGCCTACCTGAATGTGATCTCAAAGATTTTCAAAGCTTGATTATATCTAACTATCCTGTTCACCAAAGAGGAAGAGACTTCTCTGTGTTAGTGGGAAAGCTAAAAACAAAATTCAGGGATGATGTGTTTAAGGAAGCAAAGAGAGAGGATGATGAGCACAGAAGAAGGTTACAAAGAATGAAAAGACCAAAATCTAACTTCTCTACAATGGTGGATGATGAGTTCTTGAAGAAGGTTGGATGTCAAAGCAGTAAGTCAGCTAATGTTAAATGCATAGATGGGAATCAATATACATATCCCATAACAGATTGGGGATATGTTGAGAAGACCAAAGAATTACTGCTGCTAAAGAATGCAGAAGGAAAGAAAGCTGAAAGAATCAGAATATTTGACCCACTAGAGATCAAACTGCTCCACCCTAGCTATACTTCATACCTTCACGACAAATTCTTCCCAATGCTAACTGATGAACGGGCTTAGAATGACTTGTGTCTATATGTGCACATGATTCAAGTTGTGGATAAGCTGCATGCCAAAGCATACAATAGAAGAAGGTATAATGCTTGGATGCTGAAGGGAGCCAACATTGAAGATATATCAAAACTGAGAATCTCAGAAGAAGATGAGCTGGAGATTATTAACACTCCATGTGTTATGGAAACCCTCACTACTGAAGAAGTGTATTGGGGTTGACTTTTGAGACACTCCAAAGGTTATGCAGAATGGAGATCAAGTACAAATACAATGATCAAAAGGATGTAGTATCATATTTCAACAAGAAAATGGTTTCAAGATTAAAGGAGCTTTTGGTTTTGAAGAAATGATTTCAAGTATCTAAGCCTAAGGGGGGTAATTGTTAGGTCTAGGATTAGTAGATCTAGTCCATTTTATATAGGCTTAGTACTTGAAATAATATCTGTAATGAATGGTTGTAATTCATTATTGTGTATGCATTATATGTATAGGTTAACCCATATATATATATATATATATATATATATATATATATATATATATATATATATATATATATATATATATATATATATATATATATATGTTGATTTATGTATGTTTGCAGTTACAAACATTATACTTAGTCAATTTCAGAAATTGACCAAGTGTAAGAAACATCTACGGATGAACATTTTGTTCTTCCGTAGATATGTTTCTTACAAGTAAAATGCATCCAAAGACCTTCTGCGGATAAACAACCAGCTCTGAGGATGGAAGAACAAGATTGCTTTGGAAGAACAAAGTACCCTTGGAAGAACAAGGCTCCTGCGGAAGAACAAACATCTACGGAAGACAATATTCCCGCGGAGTCCAAACACTTGTATAGTACAAGTGTTACAAGTCAACAAGTCAACAAAGCAATTATGCGAATCCCAAGAAATCCGATGATTCCTTAAAAGAAACAATTCAAATCCCAAGAGATCCGGTGTTTCCTTAAGAAAAACATCATTGTCTATATAAATGGATCCTAGGTTTCGAATCAACAATGGCGACGGCAATACGACAATTCCACAACAGAAAACATCACATCAAATCACACAACCAAACTTCAGCAGCTGTCACATCATTCATCACAAAATTTAATATCATTCGTTCATTATTTGTAATCATGAACTTGTTTTAATGAAATACATTTGAATTTAAACTTTGTTCATTCATTGTGTTTCTTTCACTATGTTCTTGAATTTTTATTGATATTGAAATTTATTACAAACAATTAAACCAAGCCAACGTTGTTTCCGCAAACGTTGACTTGATTTCAACCAATGCTGATTATTCTTGAATGCGATCCTCGGATTCACACAACATAAGAAACCACATAAGCCAACACTTGAAAATAGCATATCTAATCCCCTCGAGTTGTTACATACTGATACTGAGACAGTTCAGTGCTGCAAGGACCTCTCAACAGAATGGTGTGGCTGAATGAAAGAATAGCACCCTCATTGAAGCTGCTCATACAATGTTGATTGAATCCTCCTTATCCATCATGTTTTAGGCTGAGGCGATGAATTGTGCTTCATACGTTCTGAACAGGATGTTGATAGTCAAGGACAAAATGAAGACCCCTTATGAACTGTTTCATAAGAGAAAGCCTTTAATTGACTTCTTTCGACCATTTGGCTTCTCAAAAAGCTTATCAGGTATATAATAAGAGAACATGTATTGTTCAAGAGTCATTTTATGTTGATTGGCAGGATTCTAATTCTTCCAATGTTCAATCTGAACCAGCATGGTTTTTTGACTCCGATACGGTGTTTAACTCTTTTAATCTTCCAATTTTCGATGATGATGCGTCTATCTCCATTGTTCAAACAAACATCATTCCTCCAGCTCCATTACCTGACATTCCTCAAGCCCATCCCACCACATCTGCAAACAATACTACATAAGTGATATTGCATCTTCTTCATCATCATTTGATCTTCCACCTCCACCTGTTTTCTGCATCCCTTCCCTCATCACCTACATCTACCTCATCTCAGCCGATACCACCCATCTCTCCAATTGAATCTACCTTACCATCTTCCTCACCTTCATCTACCCATCAACAACCCCTCAGCCAACCGTCTTCAAATACCTTACCCATGCCCACTGATTTCAAAACTTTGAAAGATCATCCCCATGGAGTTCGCACGTGGAGTCAATCTAGCTTGATTAACGTATGTCTATTCTCTTGTTTTATATCCCAAATCGTCCCAAAAAATGTTCATGCAACTCTTCAGGACCCTTGCTGGGTTGAATCGATGCAATTAGAGCTGCAACATTTTAGGAAACTCAAAGTGTGAACCCTGGTTGATCTTCCACCAAACAAATGCCCAATTGGCATGAAATGGGTGTTCAAGAACAAACCCGATGAACGTGGCATTGTGGTAAGAAACAAGTCCAGATTGGTGGTCCGGGGCTTTGCTCAAGAAGAAAGGTTAGACTACACCGAAGTCTTTGCTCCTATCGCCCGTCTTGAAGCCATCAGAATCTTTCTGGCTCTTGCCGCCCACAAGCAGTTCAAAGTCTATCAGATGGATGCCACATATGCATTCCTTTATGGAGACATTGACAAGGAAATATATGTGTGTCAACCACAAGGTTTTGAGGATCCCGACTTTCCTGACAAAGTTTACAAACTTGATAAGTCCATTTATGGTCTTCATCAAGCACCTCGGATCTGGTACGAGACTTTAACACAGTATCTCTTAAGCAATGTTTCTCTCGTGGCAACGCCGATATGACTTTATTCAAGAAGGAAGTGGATGGTGAGATGCTGATTGTACAAGTCTATGTCGATGATATTATTTTTGGCTCCACCAATCCGAAGTTATGTCGGGAGTTTGAGGAACTCATGTGTGGTCGTTTTGAAATGAGCATGATGGGGAAAATGTGCTTTTTCCTTGGGCTGCAGGTTGAACAAAAGCCAGAGGAAATTCTCATTCATAAGGAGATGTATATTAAAGAAATTCTGAAGAAATTTAAGATGAATGACGCCTTTCCTGAAATGACTCCATTTACTGCTCAAACATGCCTCACTACTGACGAGAACGGGAAACCTGTTGATCCTCATCTCTACAGCTCCATGATCGGTTCCCTTATGTATCTTACAGCAAGTCGTCCCGACATCACCTTTGCTGTAGGATATTGTGCTCGATACCAATCAGCCCCGAAAGAGTCTCATGAAAAGGCTGTAAAACGAATCTTTTGTTATCTTGAAGGCTCTTCTCGTTTAGGGATTTGGTATTCTTATGGTGGGAATTTTGACTTACATACTGATGTGCTCCAAATTATACATAAAAATCCTATCAAAAGCACATCAATTATTCCTTAATATCTTCCTTAAAATGATGAAAATGTACTTAAAAGTGTTAAATTGTGTTTTCAGGTGTTTAAAAGGGCAAGATGGACAAAAGGAGTATATTTAACAAGAAATTGAAGTGATACGAGCTTTGGACTCTAAGCATGGGGCCGTGCCTCATTAAGCACGCCCCCATGCCTTGCCAGAAACACACCCCCGTGCTAAATTAACACACCCCCGTGCTTGGACATCAGATAGGACAAAAAGTACTGTTCCCTAAAAGTAGACACGGGGCCGTGCCCCATGAGGCACGGGGCCGTGCCCCACCTCCAACACGGGGCCGTGCCCCA
Source organism: Flaveria ramosissima (assembly GCA_025215565.1). Lineage (NCBI taxonomy): Eukaryota > Viridiplantae > Streptophyta > Magnoliopsida > Asterales > Asteraceae > Flaveria > Flaveria ramosissima. The sequence continues at coordinate 43,968,548 of CM046029.1, read as the reverse complement.
TTTAGCACGGGGCCGTGCCTGACACAACCTGCATGTACGAGCCGACCAACTTTCGAAAGCATTGTACTAGTACGGGCCGTGCCTTTTAGGCACGGGGCCGTGCTTAAACACTCCGGAAAGCCTATCAATAGAAGCCTAAGCTCACCATTTTTGGCAAGCTTAGGTGGGAGAGTTACTCTGTAGAATTCTCTCGGGAATCAAGACTTCAAGATCATTCGGAGGCTCGGGAGGTGCATACAACACTTGGAAGAAGCTTGGGATCACCTAAACGTCATCCATTGTGGATTATCGGTTTGATTGTTCCATTTCACCAATTATCACTTATCTATCTTCTTTGTTATATGTTGTTATGTTAAAGCTCATTATGAGCTAAACTCTATTTATCATCCTAATCGGATGAAACTTATGTAATTTGTGATGAACTAATGGTGTGATAAATATTATGTTAATGTTATGGTGGTCTTGGGAAAACTATTGATGGGTAGCATCTACATTTGAACGGGAAGTTATAACTTCATGGTTTATGATTGTGATTGTCATACAAGGTTGAAAACCGTATGATTAACTTTCATTCGCGAAACCGGTCTTCATAATAAATCCATGGCTAATGAACTAGAAATGGTTATTAGAAATCATATCATTTTAACTTTCTGGTCATTTGCGGGTTCCCTTTTATTAGTTCGGAAACTGTAATTGTTATGGTTTTCTAAAATTAATGGTATGTTAGGAAGGAACCTGATCAACTCTCTTTTTAACATTAAGTTATGTTTTCAGAAATCGTATGTCAAATAGGACACAAAAGATTCACCAACATTACTAGGGCTTTGATCTGAGCAGTAAACTCAGCCTGACAGGATCAAGTCACTACGGCAGCAGGATAGACGAGAATCGCGCCATCTCATCTTATAAACATTAACATAATTACATTAAACAATATCTTTAAATCACATCACCAATTCATCACAATTACATAAGTAGAGTCTAATTAGGATGATAACTTTTATTCCCTGGTTTTAAATCCAAACGCTTCAATTCTAAGTTTACTTTCTTTCTATTATTGTTTATTTTTAAACCCTAAAAATCTTTCCAAATGCAAGTTATCACTTTCTTTAACAAAAACCAAATCTGATAGTCAAACATCAAGTTTGTTGAGTAGGCAAGGTGTGTCCACGGATTGATACTCGGTTGTTACCAACATTATATTACCTCACGACAGGTACACTGCCTTTTGTGTATGTGGTTTAGTATCAGTAACAACCAATTAAAACTGAATCTGTGCAATAAATCTTTATCAAAATATATATACTATCTGCACCCATTAAGTTTTTGGCGCCGTTGTCGGGAACACACGGCAGTTTGAAAGACAAACTAAATTTTTCACTATCTTGCATATAACATGTTAATATATTTTTGTTTAAACTTCATTTTTATTTTTAGGTAGTTTGCCTTAGTTAGTTTAGTTTCCTTAAGTTTTTAAGTTAGTGTATGTCTGACTCGTCTAGTTCTGAACTTGTTCCGCCTCTTCCGGAACCCGAACGACTTTTCCGTCAAAGATTGCGCAAAAGATCACAACAAGAAGCACCAGTCATTGAAGAAGACATTTTGGAAGATACACTATCTGAAGAAGACATGGCTAACCAAGACGAGGAAATAAAGATGACACACTATGCCACACCGTCAATAGATGGTTATGAGTCTAGTGTTGTCCAACCAGCAATAGCGGCCAATAATTTCGAGATTAAGTCTAGTATTATCCAACTCATAGAAAACTCTGCTTAGTTACATGGGTTAAAAGACGAAGATCCTAATGCTCACATCTCACGATTCCTTCGTATCTGTGCGACCTTCAAAATCAATAACTGTTCAGACGACGCCATTCGACTAAGACTTTTTCCATTTTCACTTCGAGGCGGAGCCATCGATTGGCTTGATTCACTTCCGCCTGGATCCATCACCACATGGGCGGGAATGGCTGAACAATTCCTTTTGAAATACTTTCCACCTGATCGCACTGCCAAACTAAGAAGCAGCATCACAAGTTTCCGGCAAGATGACGATGAATCATTACACGCAGCATGGGAGAGATATAAAAGTCTCCTTCGTAGATGCCCACATCACGGACTTGATCTGTGGCTGCAGTGTCAAACCTTTTACGATGCGATCAGCGGAGCTCACAAGCAACCGGTAGACCAAAGTGCGGGAGGAGATTTCCGAAGTGTCACGCCAATAGAAGCATATCAAGAGTTAGAAAGAGCAGCTAAGAAGAGCTTTGCTTACAATCCCTTAAGAACCAAACCCAGTTCTAAAGGTATTCATCAAGTAGACTCTGAAACCCTAATTGCAGCCCAATTAGAAGCTCTAACCAAAAAATTTGAACAATTGCAAAGCGAGCTAAAGAAAACTCCAACACGATGCAACACTTGTGGAAATTCACACAAGACCAACGAGTGCCCACAAGGCATCATGATAGTTGAAGATGTTGACTACGTAGGAGGCCCAAACAACTCATAAAATTCAAATTGGAGAAGCAACTCGAATTACAAAGATGCTGGCAATAACCAACAATCGTATGGATTCAACCGAAGGCCACCTTACCAACAACAGAAACCACCATATCAAGGTCCAAGCAGTAGTAACCAAGACCGTGGAGCATCATCAATCGAAGACTTATTGGAGCAATTGTTGTTAACCACACAAGCCACGGATGAGTACATCCGGAAATCTGATCGAAGAAATGAGGAGAGGTTCCAAAGAAATGAAGCTGACATCAAAAGCAACAAAGCATCATTACAGACCATAGAGCACCAAGTAGGTCAAATAGCACAACAACTCTCTGAAAGACCTCAAAGAGCTTTGCCCAGCAACACTGTGACAAACCCTAACGCTCAAGTCAAAGCCATCACCACCAGGAGTGGCAAAACCACTCAAGGTGATGCACCCGCATTACAACCCATCCTTGAAGAAGTAGAAACTGAAACTCCAAGTAATGCGAGTGATAAGCAAAAACAACCTGTTGTTATTGAAGAACCAGCAAAGAAATACATTCCACCACCACCTTATGTTCCACCACCTCCATATCCAGGTCGTTTGAGACAACAAAGAATGGAGGCACAATATGGCAAATTCCTTGGGTTGTTCAAACAACTCCACATCAATCTGCCCTTGGTGGAGGCCTTAGCACAAATGCCAAACTACGCTAATTTTCTAAAAGGTGTCTTGTCAAACAAAAAGAAGCTGGAAGAGTTATCACACGTAGTTTTGAATGAGGAATGCTCTGTAGTTCTTCAAAACAAACTACCTCAAAAGATGACTGATCCAGGAAGTTTCACCATACCTTGTCTAGTAGGAAATCTTTCTGTCAGTAATGCGTTAGCTGATTTAGGTGCAAGCATTAACCTTACGCCTTATGCGGTTTTTGAAAAATTAAACCTAGGAGAACCTAGACCTACCCGTTTGAGCATCCAGTTAGTTGACCGTTCTGTCAAATATCCGAGGGGCATCGTTGAAAATCTCTTAGTTAAAATTGACAAATTCGTATTTCCCGTTGATTTTGTGATCCTTGACATGGATGAGGAAAAAAATGTTCCTCTTATCCTAGGTTGACCTTTATTAGCGACTGCTCGAGCCCTCATTGATGTTTGTACAGGCAAACTCACGCTTAGAGTAGACGAAGAGGAAGTAACTTTCGATATAGGCCAATCCATGAAACACCCTCAACATCATGATGACTCACTCTATTACATTGATGCTTGCGATTCGATCATAAGCCGTCATTTGAAGGAAGCCCTTCAAAATGAAGCTTGCAACACTCAATTAATAGAAGTCCAAATCACCGAACCCATCTTTGAGATCCAAATCATTCCAGAACTTGAAGTTGATGAAACATCATTTCATCAAGAAGCATTTGAGATCATCGAGCAAGATTTAGAACCAAAAGCCAAACCTTCTATTGAAGACCCTCCAGTCTTAGAGCTCAAAGAACTTCCATCTCATCTCGAATACGCTTTTCTTGAAAACACATCTCAACTTCCTGTCATAATCTCATCCGCCTTATCAATTGATGAGAAGAACAAGTTGCTCAATGTGCTTAAGGCACACAAACGAGCAATTGCATGGAAAATCATGGACATCAAGGGAATCAATCCATCCTTTTGCACTCATAAAATATTGATGGAGGAGAACTTCAAATCCGTCATTCAACCTCAAAGACGTTTAAATCCGAGCATGCAAGAGGTGGTGACGAAAGAAGTAATCAAACTGCTAGATGCCGGTCTGATTTACCCTATTTCTGATTCGCCTTGGATCAGTCCCGTCCAAGTTGTTCCAAAGAAAGGAGGAATAACTGTTGTAACTAACGAGAAGAATGAGCTTATTCCCACTCGTACGGTTATAGGATGGAGAGTTTGCATAGACTATCGCAAACTCAATGACGCCACAAGGAAAGATCACTTCCCTCTTCCTTTCATCGACCAAATGCTTGAGAGATTGTCTGGAAAAATGTTCTATTGTTTCCTGGATGGCTTCTCAGGTTATTTCCAAATTCCTATTGCTCCCGAAGATCAAGAAAAGACGATATTCACCTGTCCATATGGCACATTTGCTTATCGGCGAATGCCCTTCCGATTGTGTAATGCTCCTTCTACATTTCAAAGATGCATGGTAGCAATTTTTCATGACATGATTGAACACTCAATGGAAGTTTTCATGGATTATTTCTCCATCTTTGGAAACTCATTTGAGCAGTGTCTTGAAAATCTGGAAAAGATGCTAGTTAGATGTGAAGACTCCAACCTTGTTTTAAATTGGGAAAAGTGCCACTTCATGGTTACGAAAGGAATAGTGTTAGGACACAAAATCTCTCGAGCGGGGCTTGAAGTCGATCAAGCCAAAGTCGACACTATTTCTAAACTTCCACATCCCACAACTGTGAAAGACATCAGAAGTTTCCTAGGACATGCAGGATTCTACCGTCGTTTCATTAAAGATTTCTAAAAAATCGCTCGACCTATGACTCAACTTCTGGAGAAAGACGCGCAATTCGTATTTTCTGATGAATGCATTAGTGCATTCAAATTGCTTAAGGAGAGACTGGTAACTGCTCCAATCATGGTTTCCCCAGATTGGACGCTACCATTTGAACTCATGTGCGATGCAAGCCATTTCGCGGTAGAGCTGAATTAGGACAGAGGAAAGACAAGCAATTTCACCCAATTCATTATGCGAGCAAAACCCTAAACGACGCACAAGAAAACTACACTACCACCGAAAAAGAACTTCTTGCGGTAGTTTTCGCATTCGACAAATTTCGCTCGTATCTCATCCTTTCAAAGACAATTGTTTACACCGATCATGCAGCCCTTCGTTATTTGTTCAACAAACAAGATGCAATTGATTCGTTGGATTCTTCAGCTTCAAGAATTTGATATCAAAATTCGTGATAAGAAAGGAGCGGAAAATCTAGCGGCTGATCATCTCTCACGTCTTGAGGATTCAAGTCCTTCACAAACTGAGGAAGCCAAAATAAACGATAATTTTCCTCACGAATTCCTTATGCACATTCATTCCTCAATCGATGAACATCCTTGGTTTGCCGATTTTGCAAATTACTTAGCAAGCGGAATCATTCGCAAAGGAATGACTTATCAACAAAAGAAGAAGTTCTTTACTGATAACAAACATTACTATTGGGAGGACCCATATCTGTTCAGAATCGGTGCAGACGAACTCATTCGAAGATGCGTATACGGAAGTGAAGCAGAACAAATTCTAAGAGACTGTCATGAAGGACCCACAGGAGGACACCATGGAGCAACCTTAACAGCCAAGAAAGTATTCGACACTAGATTTTACTGGCCCACGATCTTCAAAGATGCTCATAACATGGTACGCACCTGTGATGCATGTCAAAGAGCAACCAATATCTCAACACGGGATGAGATGCCTCAGAAACCAGTTCAAGTATGCGAGGTATTTGATATATGGGGTATTGATTTTATGGGGCCATTCCCGGTATCATTTGGCAATCGTTACATCTTGGTAGCAGTCGATTACGTTTCAAAATGGGCTGAAGCTCAAACCCTGCCTACTAATGATGCCAGGAACGTTGTCAAATTCCTTAAGAAACTATTTTCTCGTTTTGGTGCCCCCAAAGCTCTGATTAGTGACCGAGGAACTCATTTTTGTAACAATCAGCTTGAAAGAGCAATGGCACGTTATGGAGTTCACCATCGCTTTACAACTGCTTACTATCCACAAGCGAATGGGCAAGCTGAAGTCACTAACCGAGGGATCAAATGAATCTTTGAGAAAACTGTAGGTCAAAATCACAAGGACTAGTCTACCAAGTTAGATGATGCATTATGGGCTTTTCTAACAGCCTATAGGACTTCCATCAGCACAACACCGTTTAAACTAGTTTATGGGAAGTCGTGTCATCTACATGTAGAACTAGAGCACAAGGCGTTTTGGGCACTTAAAGCAGCAAACCTGGACCAAGACATTGCAGGAAAGAATCGATTCCTACAAATTCACGAATTGGAGGAATTGAGGGAACAAGCGTACGAAAACGCTAGGGTTTACAAAACAATTTCATGTGGGAGAACGTGTCTTATTGTATTACTCTCGTTTACGTTTATTTCCCGGAAAACTGAAATCACAATGGTCTGGACCATATACGATCAAAAACGTGTTCCAGAATGGTGCTATTGAAATTTATAACCACACAGGTTTAAGTTTAAAAGTAAATGGTCATCGTTTGAAACGGTATAACAATGGACCAACCATGATTCCTTTGGAGGAATTACACCTCCGCCCCGACGAAAACTAAGTGTGGGGAAGGGTCATGCCGAAGACCCGAAACTTAAACGCGGCACCTGTACATAAATTTTCTTACTTTTTTAGCAAATTTTAGGACTTCACAAGCACAAGCACGGGGTCGTGCCTCATCAAGCATGCCCCCGTGTCTCTGACAAAATTTTTCCACGATCTCCGCTGACGACTCTGGAACGTTGCAGGCCGAATTTATGACGAATTCTGACAAGCACGGGGCCGTGCCTAGCCAAGCATGCCCCCGTGTTCACTTTTCACGACCTGTGTATAAATACCACACTTGTTCCATTTTTTCATCACACTTATTCCTGCTTAAAAACGTCTGAAAAAATGAAAGAATCAAGTCACGGAAACTCAAACTGGAATCCTGCAAAGAAACCGCATTCTGAAACGCGAGAGCCAACGACTCAAGAATATTTCTTCAAAATGCATGAACTAATCAAGCAATTGACTGAAATGAACCTCGTTGCTTCGCAACGCTTAGCTGAACTTATCCAAAAAGGTCAACAGATGAGCGAGGAACTCATTTCCATTAACCGGCAGTTTGCGGAATTGAGCAACTGCACTTCTCACTATCCCATGCCGAACCTTCCACACGAATGTGTGGAGGTTTCTTTTAGAAGCATTTGGTGATGTGTTAAGTGCGCTGTTGCGCGTTAAAGAGTCTGGTTTTGCTGTTTAAGATTCTCGGATTTTAACATATCGTGTAATCGTAGGACCCTAGGAAACGTAATTTTCAATTTGGCTTGTGTTATTTAACCATAGGACTATTTTCGTATCTTTTCTGATGATTTGGAAGTGATAAAACTTAACCGGGAAAATTACATAACACGCGAAACTGAAAACGGAACAACAAAAGACTGAAACCGAACGCTACCTCATGAGCACGCCCCCGTGCCTAAGGAGGCACGCCCCCATTCTCGACAAGACATGACACCACCTGACATTTTTCAGCCTTTTGTCTTGTTTCCCATCAATTTTGCATGTTAAAAACCAAACTCATTTGCCTGCAAAGTCGTATCCACCTTCAATTCCATCTTGTTTTCCATTTTTCTTTCATCTATTCAAGTGTTCTTGCAAGAGTAATTGACCAAGAGGTTAGTATGCTAATTCCTATAATTATGAAAGTCATTTACATGTAGTTAGGTGATTAGGTCTCTAAACCACCGAAATCCTAGCAATTATGTGTAAACACTTATTCTTAAACGTTTTATGGAATGATGAATGCTTTTAACCTACTTGTTCATGTTTATTCTTGTAGTAGATTAGTGTTAATTAGTGTGTTTAGTTAGATATTAGTATGTTTAGTTAGTTAATTAGTTGTTTTCTTTTGTTGTTAACAAGACTATCTTCATAATTCGTGGTGAAAACTTTGTTAATCATGTTCAAGTTACAAGAATTCTCAAGTGGTGTAAAACAATATATATATATTTTGAGTATCTTGAATTATTAACAAATGATTGAAATGTTAAACGTATAATCTTTGATTTTTAATGCAAGAAAATGTTAAACCCGTGCTTAATCTACGATTTACAAACAATACCACGATTACTCAAGTCAAGATTTCATGCCTAAACATGTTAACCGCACCCCCACGTTTTACAAAGCGCACCCCCATGTTCAAAAATTTTTCCTTGGATGATAAATTCTTAACTATTTTTGCACATGAATTGAATCATTATGATGTTATGTCTTGAAAAACATATAATTGTCACTAACATCATGAAACTGCTTAAGAAATTTGTCTTGTATAGATTAACTTATTTTTTAAAATTTCAGGATCATGGATCATCCCTACTTACATTTTGAAGGGAGCCGCGAGAGATGGTGTCATGATAGACTTCAAAGATTGCTACAAAGGGTCGAAAGATCCCACTTACAAGAGGATGAAGAAACACTAGCGGTAGTCGGACAGCTAGAAAGATATAATAATTTATTAAGTGTGCAGTGGAAACGTTTATTCTCACAAAATAGACCTTCCGTTTATGAACTAACTCTTGAATTTTTAGCATCTTTTAAATTTAGCATGATAGACTCTGACCCTTGGGATGATAGTGCAGTTTCATTCAGACTAGCTGGGAATTGGCATAAAACATCCGTTGCCTTGTTCGGTGTCTATCTCGGAATCTACACGGAACAAGAAATGGAGGAGGAGGCAATATCTGGAATGCCGGCGTATCATGCCTTCCCGGACGAGGAAAGTAAAGACGCGGAAAGTGGTGCAATGAGGAAAGCATGTTGGGAGCGGATTGGAACCGGAGGGTTCAACTCGAGCAAAACAAAAAGCAGTCAGATACGAGACCCGCTGCTGCGATACATTCATCAGTTACTCAGTCATTTCATAACAGCTCGTGGTCAAAGTGAGGGAGTTGTTAATTTGAGGGACTTGTTTATTTTATATTGTATGGTTAATCAGTTGCCATGTAATATTGGGTATTTGTTTTGTAATCTTTTTGCCAGGAATGCGATTGCAGGTGCTCCAACACCTATGTTTGGAGGAAGTTAGATTTTGAACTCATATGAAAGCTATGGTTATAACATTGCGGGAACCGTAGGAGTGATGCCGGGACTGTTAGACTTGAGCATTTGTACAAGTATGTACATGGTGACAAGCCTATCAAATGGGCAACCGAGATTCATGGATAAGAAGGGACAAATCTTGGATCCGGTGGATCCCGAAGAAATTATCATGGACCTCAACATGCCGATACAGCCGGAAGGAGCCAGAGCTGGATCTTCAAGTTCACGTACAAGGGAATTCCCAACCATGTTAGACCTTTTGTGCCAATCTATCTTTTAATTTATGTCGTTTTGTTTTTATTTTGTGTGTTTAGGATTTTAATGCTTTCAATAAATTGGTGATATTTCAGGTGATACCGAGGATTCTAACAACGCGAGGGCAACCAAACACAAGTGAAAAATTCATCATCTTTAGGGGAGTTATTTCATTACCCTTTCTCGATCTTGAATATGTTAATCACATTGAGGACAATGTGAATTTTAAGTGTGGGGATGGGAGTAATGTATTTGACTTTGCTAGAAAGGTCCAAATTAAATTTTTTAAGAAAAGATCACTTACCATGTAATTTTTGGGACAAGAAACCAAAAATTTTATATAATTTTTGATAAACCAAATTATAAATATACGTTTTCGGGAAATAAAGAAGTAAATCCATGACGTCCAAATAAAATTGAAAATGTTTTTTTTTGTGATATCCTTAAAAGCAATAATCTATTAAAATATTTAATCATGTAAAATGAAACACTTTTACCCAATTCCATCTGTATGTGAGTTTATTTTTGAGCCTTAAACAAGTTTTTGCAAATTGCAATTCTACGTTCATTCTGGATTTAATTGAGGGTGCCATATGATACGTGTGATTAGAACTTGCTTTGGGTATACATTTCAAGACCTTAATTAGTATTTGTTGCATAAAAATGAGTTAGGCACTAGGAAACCTTAACCATTCAAGCCCCAACCATTGTCTTTAATTTTCCTTACCCGAATGTCAACCCTAGTTAGCCCCGTTGAGCTTAAACGTTTTTAACTTTCAATCACCCGAGTCACCAAGTCACTTAACCAAAAAGCCTTCAACAAAACCCGTTTTCGTTAAAGACACGTTTTTTGCTTAAGTTTAAAAAAAATTGGTCTTTTACCGGCAGACCTTAAAGAACTGGAATGCATTCTTTTGATTTCAATTTGCTTTGTTGCCTTCATCACACAAAACCGGGACTTCCCCCAGAAATCCGCGAACAAGTTTTCAATCTCACATTTGACGAAAGAAAGAAATGGCGAAAAAAGGAACAATTTCCGCCATTTTGTGGGAGTTCCAAAAGTGCTATAAAGAGACGGGCAAAAAGATATGAAAGATGCCCGAATTGTGGAAATTGGTCCCATAATAGAAAATGCAAAAAGAATCAAACTGAATCTCAATACGAATACAAAGAATTAATCCGATTGGGTGCTATTAGGCTTCAAGCCGAACGATCCTTGAGAAAGGAAAGTTTTGTGTATCTTCAGGTAAAAGATGAAGTGCGATTCTTGAAAGCAAAATACGGTCTTGACAATCTGACCTTAAATGAGTCCTCAAGCTAGCATATCCCTTCTAGCTTGAAGTATTGTATAGGGAACCTTTATTGCTTTCCTTGTAGTTTATGTTAGAAAAATAAGCCAAGACCGTCGTCTTTAAAAATTAGCCACTTTTTCCAAATATTCCATACCCGAGCCCGAGCCAAGTTACAACCCATCAAAGACCTAATGATTTATGCAAGTAAAATATCTAAGTAGGTGGAGATTTGATCCCTTAAACAGCATATGATTTCACACGAATTCATACTAGGCAATTGAGTGTATTAGTCATACTTAATCTTGATTATGACTCCATATATTTAGCCGAGTATGAGTGCATCTTGTGAGAAGTGTGGATTTTTACATGATAATAATCTTTACTAACCAACCTATTGCTTGCTAGGATATCATTTTACATGTGCTTAGAATATTTATATTTGGATGAAAATAATATTTACTTGCGTATTTCTCGAAAGACATGTTTATAATTTGATTTATTTGGTTTTTGGTGGAATTGTCATTTTAAGTGATTTTTGCTTGAGGACAAGCAAAGTTCAAGTTGTAGGGATTTAACAAGTTTATCAAAGTCCATATAAGCTTGTTTATATGAAAACGCAGCGGATAAATAATTTTAAAACTTGTTGATATGCTGATTATTTAAACTCTTTAATAAGCAAAACCCAAACCATGGATCCATATACGAAATGCATACAATAAGACAACCATAGGATGTTTAGAAGATAACCTTTCCAAGCTACTAGAAACGAGTTTATGGAGGTGCTAAGGATGAACTTTATGGCTGAATCTTCAAGCAAGAAGACCTCAAGAAAGCTATACCCCAAGCCACCAACAAACACCTTTGGAAGCTAGGATCCTCAACACTTGTTCACAGCCTTGAACACCTTGTTCCAGCCGAGTTTTTGAGCCCTTTTTCTGCCTTCTCTTGTTCGAAAATAATCAGGGAAAAAGGGAGAGAAAACTCTTTGTGTTCTTGAGAAGTTGGAGAGCTACTACTTCAATGTTTCATTTGTCTATTAATTAAGTAAAACCACCAACCAATGATGGTCCATTTTCAGCCATTTTGGCCGAGAGGTTGGGGGTCCAATAAGGGGCTTCCCTTTTAAAACATCCAACCAACTTAATTGCAACAAGTTTTATTAAATCCTTTTAAACAAACTTGTATTTTAGACAAATGACAAAACATGTTACATTGACTTAATAATGTTACTTAACCTATTAAATAACAATATATAGTACTCTTTCTAAATAAACCCATGTTATTTATTCATTTCTCAAGAGCATTTTTCATTTAGAAAGCCATTTTTCTAAATATATTAATAGTGTTGATATTTATTTAGTTGATCAAATCAATAAATAAATATTGCAGGTGTTTGTCTAGCCTGTTATTGGGTATGACCCGACTTGGATCATATCACACTAGCCACATCAATTTAATATGTATCTTGGGCAGATCGAATCCTACAATCTCCCACTTGCAAAAGATTCATAGAAGATTGATGCAAGCAGCAAATGACGCCTAGCAACGGTTTGCTACCCCTAATGTATATGACTAAGTGCCATTCAATAACATCATCCCTTTTCAAGTACCTTACTTGAATATGATTTAGGTGAATCAATCATCCACCCTTTTGTTACAGATGTCATGTTAAATTCCAGAGACACAGAATTGTCATTCTCCAATGATTTAACTTTAACAGGCCTTAGACATCTAACTCTCAACGAATAAGAGGAACAAATTCCATCTTGACTACATATGTCTCTCACAATCACCTTATATCATACCTGAACCTAGCCTTATGTACTGTTAATTTTACATAACAGCAAAGACCTAAGTCAAAGTATAATACTTGGTGAATATCAAGACCCTATATGTATCTCAGGTCTGAGGATAAAATGATATTCGCCTTTACTCAATATCTCTTATGACTAATCACTAAGATTCCATGCAGAGACAACTGAGAGCGGGTCTGTCCAATATCTATATCCCATAGATACCAATGAACCTTGGTAGCAACAATTTGGTTTACATTCATACCTTATGAATATCAACCAATCCAAGCATTATAGTCTTACATTCATAGTTGTTCCCACAAGTATGATCGACCACGGACGTTTAGAATAACTTGCTTATTCACGGATTTAAACATGCTAAAAGGATGAACAAATGAAAATTATAAACATATAATTAAGTTAAAATCATAAGTTCAAATATCCAAATACAAAATTTGATCAAGTCCAATCACTAGAATATCGAAGTCCTAAGGCACAAGTATGACTTTCATGTTTTGACCTATCTAGGAGCTTCGTGAGTGGATCCGCAATGTTTTGATCGGTGTGAACTTTGCGAATACATATCTTTCCTTTTCAACTTCATCCCTTATGTAGTTGAATCTCCGTTCAATGTGCCGAGTCTTTTGATGAGCACGAGGTTCCTTGATTTGAGCAATCGCACCCTCGTTGTCACAAAAGATCTCTAGGGGGTCTTGAATGGTAGCAACAACCCCTAGATCAGCAATGAATTTCCTAAGCCACGTAGCTTCTTGAGCTGCCAATGAAGCGGCGATGTATTCTTATTCTGTTGTAGACAGTGCCACCACATCTTGCTTTGAGCTCTTCCAAGAGACTGCTCCTCCATTCATAATGAAGACATATCCCGACTGTGATCGAGAATCATCTCGATCAGTTTGGAAACTCGCATCCGTGTAACCCTTTACAACGAGCTCCTCCTCACCAGATCCATATATAAGAACATATCCTTAGTATTCCTAAGGTATTTCAAAATACTCTTAACAGCCATCCAATGACTATTACCAGGGTTCTGCTGATATCTACTTGTCATGCTCAGAGCACATGACACGTCCGGCCTAGTACATATCATTGCATACATGATGGATCCTATAGCAGATGCATATGGGACTCCATTCATTCTTTCTTGTTCAACCTTTGAACTAGGACATTGAGATGAGCTCAATATAGTCCCTTTGAATAGGTACCAAACCTTTTAGAATTCTCCATCTTGAACCTTTTCAAGATCTTTTCAATGTATGCACTTTGGTTTAAACCTATCAACCGCCTTGATCTATCTCTATAGATCTTTATTCCCAAAATATAGGTGGCTTCACCAAGATCTTTAATGGAAAAGCAGCTTCCAAGCCAGGTTTTTACACCTTCCAAGGTTGGAATGTCATTTCCAAATAGCAGAATGTCATCGACATATAATACCAGGAAAGTAATAATGCTCCCACTAGCTTTCTTATACACACAAGCTTCATCAGCGTTTTTGATGAAGCCAAATTTCTTTATTCATCATCAAAACGGTGATTCCAACTTCTTGACGCTTGTTTCAATCCATAGATTGATTTCTTTAACTTGCATACCTTGTTAGGATGTTTTGGATCGACAAAACCTTAGGTTGTTTCATATGGACATCTTCCTCAAGATATCCATTAAGGAAAGCAGTTTTTGACATCCATTTGCCAAATCTCATAGTCATAATATGCTGCTATGGCAAACAATATCCTAATAGACTTTAGCATTGCCACAGGCGAGAAAGTTTCATCATAATCAACCCCTTGAGTTTGAGTGAAACCTTTCGCTACAAGTCTAGCTTTATAAGTATCCAAGTTTCCATGCATATCGGTTTTCTTCTTGAAAACCCACTTACTCCCAACTATCTTGGACTTAAGAGGTGGTGTAACCAATTCCCAAACTTGGTTATCATACATGGATTGCATCTCAACGTTCATGGCTTCTTGCCATTTGTCAAAATCAGGTTTTGACATTGCATCATGGTATGTGGTTGGTTCATCCGAATCTACCACATAGCATCCATCCATGAAAAATCCATATCTCTCAGGAGGAATACTAGTTCTACCAGATCTGAGAACGTTTTGTGTATCTTGATCATCCATATGATCATTCTCAACATCCTCATGTTGATTGCTAGTTTCAACCAATTGTGTATCGTCTTGTGAATCTTGAATCTCTTCAAGTTCCACTGCTCTTCCACTAGTTTCTTCCGAAAGAAACTTAGTCTCTAAGAACTCTGCCTTTCGAGCAATAAATACTTTCTGCTCTGATGGATCATAGAAATAGTATCCAATACAATCTCTAGGGTATCCAATGAAGATACACTTTGTGGATCGGGCTTCTAGTTTGTTTTGAGCGTATTGCTTAGGATAAGCCTCACACCCCAAACTTTTAAATATGATAATGATGGAACCCTTCCATGCCATACTTCAAAAGGTGTCCTTTCCACTTTCTTGGTTGGGGCCATATTTAAAATACGGGCCGCGGAGAGCAATGCGAAACCCCAAAATGATAGAGGTAGTGAACTTCTAGCCATCATAGATCGAACCATATCCAATAGAGTTCGATTCCTCCTTTCAGACACACCATTATGTTGTGGTGTTCCAGGTGGAGTAAGTTGTGAGACAATCCCACAACTTCTAAGATACTCTTGAAATTCACTATTCAGGTATTCACCTCCTCTATCTGTACGAAGAATCTTGACCCTTTTGTTGAGTTGATTTTCAACTTCATTCTTGAAGATTTTGAACATTTCAAAAGATTCATGTTGTGTCTTAACAAGTACACATACCATAACGACTATAGTCATCGGTAAAGTAATGAAGTATCTTTCACCATTCCTAGTGTTGGTTTAAAAGGTCCACATACATCCGAATGTATGATCCCTAATAAATCCTTTGCCCTTTCATTAGTCCCACTAAAAGGGACCTTTGTCATTTTACCTTGTAAACAAGATTCGCATATATCAAATGAAACATTTTCATTAGTTTTAAAAGACCATTCTTTGGAGTTTTTGCATACGATTCTTATTTATATGACCAAGGCGACAATGCCAAAGATAGGAATCATTTAAATCTAATTTGAGCCTTTTGGTGGTTGCTTGGTACATTGAGCTATCATATGTTGTGTTATTATGAACCAATTCATAAATACCATTACAAGGTATAGCCTTAAAATAAAACACGTGATTTAAAGAAACATGAATATCATTGTCAACGAACTTGAAATCATAATCATATTGTCTTAAACAGGAAACAGAAATAATGTTCCTAGTTAAACTAGGAGCATACAAAACATTTTTTAAAATAACTTCCAAACCACTTGGAAGCTTCAAAATGTAGTCTCCTTGGGCTTCCACGTGAACCTTTGCACCATTGCCCATGAGAGAGACTTATTCCCCTTTTGCATAATGCTCACTTCTTTTGAACCCCTGCAACAAATTGCAAATATGAGTTCCAAATCCAGATCTAATACCCATGTGTTAGAAGAAATAACATTTAGCTCAACATGTATCATAAAACATTGTACCTGAAGTTTGCCCCGCGTCCCTCTTCGATCTCACCGCTTTGAGATAGACCGGACAATTGCTGTTTCCAAATGGCCTACTTCCCACACTCAAAACACGGGTCATCATGAGCAACCTTTTGCTTCTTTTCTTTCGGTTTGGGCGGTTCCATTTTAGCTTTACCCTTACCCTTCCCTTTGACGTGTCCCTTCCCTTTGGCAACATTTGCCCTAGGGTCGTGGAGGTGCCTTTTCCTACTACCACCTTCATTGATCGTAAGGACCGGTAGAACCTTTCTACCCATGCCTGCCTCGGCGTTTTGAGCATTGAATGAAGCTCACCAATGCTCTTGTCCCATCCATTCATGTTATAGTTCATAACGAAGCTATCAAACTTCTTGGATAGGGAGTTGAGGATCAAATCCGTTGCCAAATCATTGGACACACAACAGTTAAGCCTTTCAAGGCGATCAATGTGGCTCTTTATCTTGAGAACGTAAGATGATACCGACTGGGTCTCGTCCATTCGACATGCATGGAGTGCTCGAACCGTTTCGAAGCGCTCCACCCTTGATTGTTGTTGGAACATTTCCCTCAACTGGGTGATCATGTCATAGGCATTGTGGTTCTCAAAGTCCTTTTGCAAATCAGGAATCATACTCGCTAGCATGAGACATGAGACTTGCGCAGAGTCTTCGGTGTACTTGACCCAATCGGCAAAGGCCTCAACGTCATTTTCATCGGGTTGATCGGGAATGGGATCGTCTAACACATAGGACTTCTTTTCTTGTTTGAGAACAATTCTTAAATTTCGGTACCAATCCATGAAGTTCCCATGGTTTAGACGTTCCTTTTCAAGGATGGTTCTTAGAGATAGGTTAGGGACGGTCGGGATTGCATTGTTGTTAGCCATCTACAATTTTACAAAATTCAATTTTAGTACTTTTAATATCAATATATTTTGATTATTAATACCCTTTCGTCTCATAGACAATTAATAGTCAAAATTTAGAATCCAACGTTACATTTAAATATCGGTTAGGTGACCTTTATCCCTTTATTTAAATTAACAAGGTAGTCAACGTTTGACAATTGTAACCTATTACAATTTCTAGTGTATGGGATCGGTTAAACATCTTATGTTTGTTTGGCATGTTTATTCCATCAACACCCTTTGTACGTCATGCTTCGGTGATCCTAATGCATGATTTCCAAATTAAGTCGTCCTACTTAGACACACGTGTGGATTTGCTAATATTAGTGGTTAGGTGACCTTTATCCCATAAATGTGGCAAACCCACCTCAAAACCATAAGTACCCTTTAATGTGGTTAGGTGACCTTTATCCCACATTAAATTCTCAAATGATTCGAGTGTTGTATAATAGGATGGTGTTTGACTTGATTTAAAAGGGGTTTATGTTTCACAAAATTCTAGTTTGGAAAACAATTTTCATACCTTGCATTTGTATGCATTCAAATGCATGGTAGTTTATTTGAAACTTATTTCAAAATTCCTTTTAATAGCCCAATTAATTATGAAAACAATTTTCATTAGGTAAAACCCATTTTATTACTTATTGATTTCTAAGGAACCAATTTTATGTGAGTTGTTGATTTCGAGTTGTTAACTATCCAATTCCATAATAAGATAAGATGAACGTAAATCAACCATACATGCATAATAAAACAATCACAAGTTCATAACCATAGCCAATGGATTTGGCAACACTTGTTGGCCAAAACAAGTGTGCCAAGAGGGTCAAAAATAGAGCATAAACATGACACAAGGCATTGAGATGGTGTGCTCCCACTTGATCCCGCATCCTAATGCATCAAGTGTCCATTTTGTGTTGTCACCATTTTGCTTTATTTGGGCTTTCTTTTGGGCTCCAACTTCAGCTCCTAGCTTCCTTGGGCCTTCATGCTTTGGGCTTTGGTTATTGGGCTTAAAACCAATCTTGGGCTATGAGGCCCATTTGGGCCTAAAATGGCCCAAACCAAAAACCAAAGTCTTCTTGAACTTCTTTTACAAAATATATCCTAATACATTTTTTACTAGTAAAAGAGATACAACTAATTTACTTATTATTACAAACCATCATAAATAATAAATAGATTACAAACCCAAATAAATAATCATACAACATCACAACACAAAACACATCCAAATACAAGGTATTGGCTAGGTTATGAACATCTATATACACATCCAAATATGCACATAACAATCGATTTTGGCAGCCCCTTTTCAACCATATTCTTGGCCAACATAAACCAAGAACTAATGGGTTTGGTCCAAACAAACAAACAATCATGACCCAAATTTTAAAGATCCTAATATGCATATAAAATAGTATCTTTAAAATCAGAAAAAGGGAACCAATCCAGCCCTCTAACTCTCGGCCATATGGTGTCACACACCACAAAACCGTGAACTAGAATGTCATATACATGTATGCATTCGTATAAGTGGCTCTTGATGCCATTGTAGGGATTTAACAAGTTTATCAAAGTCCATATAAGCTTGTTTATATGAAAACGCAGCGGATAAATAATTTTAAAACTTGTTGATATGCTGATTATTTAAACTCTTTAATAAGCAAAACCCAAACCATGGATCCATATACGAAATGCATACAATAAGACAACCATAGGATGTTTAGAAGATAACCTTTCCAAGCTACTAGAAACGAGTTTATGGAGGTGCTAAGATGAACTTTATGGCTGAATCTTCAAGCAAGAAGACCTCAAGAAAGCTATACCCCAAGCCACCAACAAACACCTTTGGAAGCTAGGATCCTAAACACTTGTTCACAGCCTTGAACACCTTGTTCCAGCCGAGTTTTTGAGCCCTTTTTCTGCCTTCTCTTGTTCGAAAATAATCAGGGAAAAAGGGAGAGAAAACTCTTTGTGTTCTAGAGAAGTTGGAGAGCTACTACTTCAATGTTTCATTTGTCTATTAATTAAGTAAAACCACCAACCAATGATGGTCCATTTTCAGCCATTTTGGCCGAGAGGTTGGGGGTCCAATAAGGGGCTTCCCTTTTAAAACATCCAACCAACTTAATTGCAACAAGTTTTATTAAATCCTTTTAAACAAACTTGTATTTTAGACAAATGACAAAACATGTTACATTGACTTAATAATGTTACTTAACCTATTAAATAACAATATATAGTACTCTTTCTAAATAAATAAACCCATGTTATTTATTCATTTCTCAAGAGCATTTTTCATTTAGAAAGCCATTTTTCTAAATATATTAATAGTGTTGATATTTATTTAGTTGATCAAATCAATAAATAAATATTGCAGGTGTTTGTCTAGCCTGTTATTGGGTATGACCCGACTTGGATCATATCACACTAGCCACATCAATTTAATATGTATCTTGGGCAGATCGAATCCTACACAAGTGTGGGGATGTTTGATGTGCTCCAAATTATACATAAAAATCCTATCAAAAGCACATCAATTATTCCTTAATATCTTCCTTAAAATAATGAAAATGTACTTAAAAGTGTTAAATTGTGTTTTCAGGTGTTTAAAAGGGCAAGATGGACAAAAGGAGTATATTTAACAAGAAATTAAAGTGATCCGAGCTTTGGACTCCAAGCATGGGGTCGTGCCTCATTAAGCACGCCCCCATGCCTTGCCAGAAACACACACCCGTGCTATATTAACACACCCCCGTGCTTGGACATCTGACAGGACAAAAAGTACTATTCCTTAAAAGTAGACACGAGGCCATGCCCCACCTCCAACACAGGGTCGTGCCCCATTTAGCACAGGGCCGTGCCCGACACAACCTGCATGTACGAGCCGACCAACTTTCGTAAGCATTGTACTAGCACGGGGCCGTGCCTTTTAGGCACGGGGCCGTGCTTAAACACTCCGGAAAGCCTATAAATAGAAGCCTAAGCTCACCATTTTTGGCAAGCTTTGGTGGGAGAGTTACTCTGCAGAATTCTCTCGGGAATCAAGACTTCAAGATCATTCGGAGGCTCGGGAGGTGCATACAACACTTGGAAGAAGCTTGGGATCACCTAAACGTCATCCATTGTGGATTATCGGTTTGATTGTTCCAATTCACCGATGATCACTTATCTATCTTCTTTGTTATCTGTTGTTATGTTAAAGCTCATTATGAGCTAAACTCTATTTATCATCCTAATCGGATGAAACTTATGTAATTTGTGATGAACTAATGGTGTGATAAATATTATGTTAATATTATAATGGTCTTGGGAAAACTATTGATGGGTAGCATCTACATTTGAACGGGAAGTTATAACTTCATGGTTTGTGATTGTGATTGTCATACAAGGTTGAAAACCCTGTGATTAACTTTCATTCGCGAAACCGGTCTTCATAATAAATCCATGGCTAATGAACTAGAAATGGTTATTAGAAATCATATCACTTTAACTTTCTGATCATTTGCGGGTTCCCTTTTATTAGTTCGGAAACTTCAGTAATTGTTACGGTTTTCTAAAATTAATGGTATGTTAGGAAGGAACCTGATCAACTCTATTTTTAACATTAAGTTATGTTTTCAGAAATCGTATGTCAAATAGGACACAAAAGATTCACCTACACTACTAGGGGTTTGATCTGAGCAGTAAACTCAGCCTGACAGGATCAAGTCACTACGGCAGCAGGATAAACGAGAAATGGCGCCAGCTCATCTTTATAAACATTAACATAATTACAATAATCAATATATTTGAATCACATCACCAATTCATCACAATTACATAAGTGGAGTCTAATTAGGATGATAACTTTTATTCCCTGGTTTTAAATCCAAATGCTTCAATTCTTAGTTTACCTTCTTTCTATTATTGTTTATTTTTAAACCCTAAAAATCTTTCCAAATGCAAGTTATCACTTTCTTTAACAAAAACCAAATCCGATAGTCAAACATCAAGTTTGTTGAGTAGCCTAGGTGTGTCCACGGATTGATACTCGGTTCTTACCCACACTATATTACCTCACGACAGGTACACTGCCTTTTTGTGTGTGGTTTAGTATTAGTAACAACAAATTAAATCTGAATCTGTGTAATAAATCTTTATCAAAATATATATACTATCTGCACCCGTCACATACCTATTCTGATAGTGATTCTAATGGCTCCAGGTTAAACAGAAAGTTGGTTACTGGAGGCTGTCAATACTTGGGAAATTTTTCTGGTCTAATGGCAAAGCAAGAAACAGGCCACTGTTTATCTCTTTACAGGAGAAGCAGAATACATTGCTGCCTCTAGCTGTTGTTCACAATTGCTCAGGATACAGCACCTGATGATTGACTATGGGATTAACTTTCTCCATACACCACTGTTTAGTGACAACGAAGCAGCTATTGGCATTGCAAAAAATCATATTCATCATTCTCGAACCAAGCACATCGAGACACGGATTCATGCAATCCGTGATGCTCAGGACAAGGGTTTTATTGATACTATTCCCATTGACACTAAAAATCAAAAAGCAGATCTTTTCACTAAAACATCTGATAAACCTAGTTTTTATGAATTGATCTCTATGTTAGGTTCAATATCATTTTAAAACCCATTTTCCTTCAAACTACGTTATGTACATATTGTTTATACTTCTCTCTTTATTTTATTTCTTTTCTTTTCGTTCAGTCCGCTCCATTGTTCTTCATCATTTTCCACATAAAAAAATAAAATAAAAATTTAATATATATATATATATATATATATATATTAAAAATAATAATAATAATAATAATAAATAGAAAATATGATAGTGACATATAGTCAAGTAAGAAATTTCTACATCTTGCTTATTCGTAGAAATTTCGGGGGAGAATATATATTAAATGTTCTTTTTGTTTTCCTTTGCAGAATAAAATGAGAAGCCAAAATGATGTAAAGGAGGTTAACGATATTGTGTGGGATATGCTTGATAGGTTCAGCCAGAAAGCAAAGTAAACAGTAATCTAGTAGCTTAATTAATAGAGCAAGAAACTTGATGACTCAGATAATCCCCTTGACATTTTTGGCTTTCATAAAGTTTCAAGTCCTTGTTCAAAATGGGTTGATAATGTGATATCTCTCTTTTGAGTTATTCTTATCTAAAGTATCTTTGTGTCAAAATCTTCCACCCTATCTCAAAAGCTATATGCTTTCTCATCTTTGTATCTAAGATGCTCACTGTTGTACTCTATCTGGTGCTTATCTCCTCTGCTATGTGTGAACATTGACCTGGAGTGATGATCTCCTCTGTTGTATGATAGTACTGACGTGGAGCTCTCATCGGCACAATATGATGATCTTCTTTTTTATACGTAAGTATAGACCTGAACCTCTCATCTGTAGGACTCAATTGATCAACTCCTCTGTTATACGTAAGTATAGACCTGGAGTTCTCATCATTTGATGTCTATAAGGGCATTGTTTCTGAGAGGAAGAGTCATGCAGAGTGTGTCATTTGTTGTAAGGCCCCGTTCCTGGAGACCTCACAGTTGGTCATTCACAGCATTAAATACATTAAACATTATAAATTTACAAACTTAAGCAGCGGAATCATTTTAACAAAAACCATTCATTTCATTTCATTAAACACTGTTGTTAAGCAATACACTATTGTTTGATCGAATACAAAAGAACTGTTTAATTGCATTACAAAACAACAACAATAATAGGTATGAATGGATGTCAGTCTTTCCCTACCGAGTAGCTTCACCCTCGTGCCATCCTCAGCAATATTTACATGCCCACTGAAAATGTATAAAATTCAACGTTGTTGAGTGAGTTCTAGATTTAAAAGTAATAAAATACTTTCTGTACGGTATACATATGAAAATACTCTTTTTATGAAAATTTCATCTCTTTATACATGAGCACGCATTAACTATACAATCAGATAATGCTTTATCTCTTTACAATGTGCCTTGTTTACTCTTTACTCTTTTGTTTTTATCTTTCACTGTCTATGGGGACTGATGAGCAATACCCTAAACTATGTGCGCGGGGGAAATGGTGCTGGGCCTTCTTTTTCCCACAAGGGGCTCTACATACTGTATACAAGGCTGACCCGGACACCTAGGGTATGCTGCAAAGCTCCGCCAGTCTCAATTGACTGGCCCCGTGTGCATCTGAAGGTAGCTAACCCACATCACGGTTGAGCTAACGAACTCATGGTCGTGACCCTCCTATAAGCTTGCAAGACTTGTTAACATTTTAAATTAAGTTCCACTTCTCTTCTTTATTACTCTTTCATTTTATTATTAGCAATACTTTACGTTACAATAATAAACACACCACGTAAATTCACATACTACTAATACTAATAAGAATAATAATATTAATAATAATTATAAGGTTCATATAACAATCATAATTATGCATGAAACCCATCATTAATAAACTCAAGTCATACCTCGGTCAAAACCCTAAGAGCACAGACTCCCAAACATTCTGCAATAAACTCTAAGGGTTAGGTGCTTTGACACTATTTAGGCGCATGGGCCCTGTTTGGGCGTTTTGGAAACTTAGGCGCATGGATCATTTCAGACGGTTGGAAACTTAGGCGCATGGGCCTCTTGGGCGCATGGGTCATTGAGGCGCATGGGCCACTTGGGCCATTTAGGCGCATGAGCCACTTTGGGCGCATGGGCCACTTTGGGCGCATGGGCCTCTTTGGGCGCATGGGCCTCCTTGGGCGTATGGCTATACTTGGATATTTCTAAGGCAAATCTCAGACGTATGGGCTACTGTTTAGACGTATGGATTACACTTAATTCCTTCTAAGGCATTTCTAGGCGCATGAGCTTTATCTAGGCGCATGGACATTTTGTTCAACATATTTCCAGTATGATTTTGAACCCGTTCCTCATACCTATATGTTCTAAGCTTAACATGGAAATTCTAAACATGAACAACCTATAAGCATCTAAGAATCCACATCCAAGATACATAATACATACGGGTAAACATACATAACATTGTAAAAACGTTTTAAATACATTTTCAGCCCCAAAGATGTTTTAAACAAGTAGAAACCGGGGTCTAGAAACTCACTTGGTGCAACTTTGGGTGTTTCTTCCTTCTACCCCTTTTTGCAACTGAGTTCAAACACCTAAGAACACACCAAAACACATACACACGAACACACACAAGCATATAAGCACATAAGCATGAAACCAAGACAAAACCCAACATGAAAACTTAAAAACATCAAATTCTTACCTTGAATACAATCCTTTTCTTTTCTTCTTCTTCAAAACCGAGAGTGTTTTCTGCTCTCTTCCTTTCTCTCTCTAAAACCGAATGAAAAGATGATATGAAAAGAGGGTGGGCGGCCATGCCCACCTTTACACCAAGTCTTCAAAGATTTTGTCCTTTTGGACACTTTTAGTCCCTCTACTTGGGCTTTATTGCTTGTTGGATCTAGAAAGGCTGGTGCAACCAAAACCAAGTCACTTAGAAGATTTTGGTACAACAAATAAAGGACTTCCAAAGCTAAGTGTTGAACTTCCGAAGGAAAAAGGAGCTCCTCTGAAAACAAAGTGTAAAACTTACTTCCGAAAAAAACTCCAACTTCTGAAGACAAAGAACCTACTTCCGAAGTTCAAGACTTAGACAGAAAGATTCCGAAGTACAGAAGTCCTCAAGCCTCGGAAGTATAGAAGCCTCTTCCGAAGTACAAGGGGCTTCGGAAGAACTTGTTCTTTCGAAGCCAAGTTACCTTCGAAAGACACTGCAATTATCCAGTGGACATAAGTATGGTCTCCCTGACACTCCGCTGCAAATCTCTGAGATACTGCATAGAGTTTTCTCAAAAGCCATGTAGTTGACCATAGTTTAATCCACTATTTACCTTTTTATCTTAGTACAGTTGCCATCTTTAGTTGGTGACAAAAGGTAAGTCATGGACATGTCATGACTACCATATCTTAGATAATACTTTATCTAAGATACCTTAACTTTAGCATTGTAGTATATGCTTTAGTCTTAGGTTTCCAGCTGGTATCAAAGTATATCCGGCTGTAGGATCTAGTATATGTAGTTTCTCATTGTAACTCATGTATTATGCTTGTAAGAGTCTTGTAATATCTTGAGTTGAGAAGTAATATATACAAGTGCCTTGAAAATTTATTTCTGTGTGTTCCTTTGCTACTTATTATATTATTATCAACTCTTGTAAAAGACTTTACTTCATCTGATTTGAATGTTTCTATAAGTGAGTTTGAGAGAAATCCAAGTGTCTAAGTGACAAACCCGATCCTTCAATTGGAATCAAAGCTTTTTAGGCTCTTGATTGTGAGATCTTACCATCCTAATCAACCTTGTTTTCACTCCTCCTTATACCTCACTCAAATTGGCCCTCACTGTGAAGTAGAGATGGGGACGATGACCAAAGCACCCATCATCACCCTTGAAAACTTCAGGTCTTGGAGCAGAAGAATGGAATGCTTCATCAGGTATCAAGACAGCAAGATGTGGCAATCCATTGTCAATGGCCCGTATAAGCCAAAAGTAGCTGGTGGAAACGGTGCCATGATCTAGAAAGTTGTTGAAGATTATTCTGATGAGGATAGGAAGAAGCTTGACATCGACAGCAACGCTATGACTGTTCTAATGACTGCAATTCCAAACTCTATCATGGTGGGGTATAAGCATTGCAAGTCTTCTAAAGAACTGTTTGATGCGCTTGCTCAAATGTACTCAAGCTCAAATGACTCCAAGAAGGACTCACTGAAGCAGCAGTTCGAGAACTTCACCTATGTTGCTGGAGAGACTCTTAGCCAGCAATATTTTAGGTACATGGATCTCATATCTTCCCTTCAATCTGTGGGAATTGCTCATGAACTCAGAGACCTTACAAGAAAGTTCATGAGTGCATTACCCAATGAGTGGACATTCTACTGTGTCTCTATCAAGAGAACAGAGAATCTGAATACACTCACCATGACCAAACTCTATGGGATCCTTGATAGATACCGTTTGGTAATGGAAAGTAAGAGGGGTCATCAGACAAGCAGACCCTTGAGTCTTCCTGCTACCAACGCCATAATGGTTGCTGAAGGCTCAGTAATCTCCCAGCCTCAACAATATCTGACTTACACCCAGCAGCCATCTTGTTCTTCTGGGCCATACATCACATTTCCTGAGACTCCAAGGTCTCAACAAGCTCAGCAAAGCTCCTTTCAGGACGGCTGTGCTTTTGTCTCAGGAAGTGGACACTCAAATGACTATCAATACTGCTTTGATGATCTAGAGTGTTTCAGCCCGGATGATGTGGAATACGTGAACATAGTCCAACAAATGGCTCTTCTAACTTATAGAGCAAAGAAGTTCTTTAAGAGAACTAGAAGGCAATTTCCCCAGAACCCAATCAACAACAAATTTGGGTTTGACAAAACCAAGGCCAAATGTTACAACTGTAACCAACTTAGTCATTTTGCAAGGGAATGCAAGGCTCCCAAGTCCAACCCGGGAACCCCAAAGGCCTCCACACATCCCTCTACACCAAAGCCCACCGGAAAGTCAACTGAAACAGCTGCAATGGCTCAAAAAGTTGACTGGAGCTTCATGGTACAAGATGTGACTACTGCTCAAGCACTCATGGCCGGAACAAATGAAAATAAGGTATATGAACATCTCTGTACTCCTGCCTGTATTGCTAAGGTTAAATTGTATCAGGACTCCAATATGGAGTCAGGGAAGGTTTCTCATTTGGACCATATCAAATGGTTCAAGTGATGAAAAAGGGAAAGCTTGTTTCCGAAGCAAGGCTGCTTTCGGAAGAAGATTCTACTTCCGAAAGGAAAAAGGCTTAGGAAGCTAAAGTTGTCAAGACTCAGAAGAACAAAAGTCCCCTTGAAACCATCCAAGAAGAAGACTGCTTCGGAAGAAAAGGTGGTGAAGGCTTCTTCCGAAAAGAAAGAAGCTTCAGAAGAATGCCAAGCTACAAAAGCTTCAACAAGCTCATCCTCCATGATCAACCAAGGGATGGAATTGAAGATCAAGGAAGATGCTGTAGCCCAAACCTCTTATTCAAAGACATCCATTGAACCCCCATGCATAAATTTTGGTTCAATTATGTCATTATCATTGGAAGAACCCAAGACCAATAAGGCTTGGGTTTCCAATCAAAACTAATCATCTCATCTTATGTGCAGGGACATCCATATGACAAGAATAACAACATTTGGATTATAGATAGTGGATGCTCCAGGCACATGACAAGGAACAGATCTCTCCTTCAACAATTTCAACATTATGATGGAGGTCCTGTCCAGTTTGGAGGTGAGGCCGGAGGATATATTTCTTGCAGATGAAGTATATCCAATGGAAAGTTAAAAGTTGACAAAGTTAATTTTGTCAAACAGCTTGAACACAACCTGTTAAGTGTTTCTCAATTCTGTGATCAAAAGCATCAAATGCTCTTCATAGAACATGAGTGCATTATCCTCAAACCTGGGATGACAATTCCTCAAGAATTGTTGCTTCTTAGATCTCCCAGAAAAGGGGATATGTACAAGCTAGATATGAACAATGCTTCCCCTATAGGAGAAGTATCATGCTTTCTTTCCAAAGCTGATGGTGATGAGTCAACACTATGGCATAAACGAATGTGTCATGTAAATTTTAAGACAATGAATAAATTGGCTAAAAATAACTTGGTACATGGTTTGCCTAAAAAGCATTTTTTCTGCAAAGATAACTGTGTTGCTTGCCTGAAAGGGAAACAACACAGGGCATCTCATAAATCCAAAGTTGTTAACTCCATCACCACCCCATTACACTTATTGCACATGGATCTATTTGGTCCCACAAGTATAATGAGCATTGGAAGGAAATCATATTGCCTTGTGATTGTTGAAGATTTTACTAGATTTACATGGGTATTCTTTTTAAGAACCAAAGATGAAACTGCTGAAACTTTGAAATCTTTATTTTTAAAATAGAAAATCAAGTTGATCACAAGGTTAAAATAATTAGAAGTGATCAAGGGACTGAGTTTAAGAACCTAGTTCTTGACTCATTTTGTAACTCAAAAGGGATTGCCAGACAATATAGTGCTCCCAGAACTCCTCAACAAAATGGTGTAGCTGAGAGGAGGAATAGGACACTTATTGAGGCTGCTCGCACTATGTTAGCTCATTCAAAGCTGCCTCTAACATTCTGGGCAGAGGCAGTCAGCACTGCATGCTATGTGCAGAACAGAGTTCTTGTAGTAAATCCACATGGAAAAACCCCTTATGAGTTATGGAACAAGAGGCCAACGTTCATTGGCTTTCTAAGGTCCTTTGGCAGCAGGTGTACCATACTTAACACAAAAGACAATTTGGCAAAATTTGCTGAAAAGTCAGATGATGCTATCTTTGTTGGATATTCTTCTTACTCTAAAGCTTATTGAGTTTATAATATTAAAAATCAACAATTTGAGGAATCTTCCAACATTGTACTCAATGAGCACACTCCTTGTGTTAGGGGGAATGGCCCTGATCATATCTTTGATTTAGAATTGTTTCCAAACTATTCTAAACCATCTTGTGAGAATGTTTTAGCTGGAACAGGTGCTGAAAATGACTCTGATGAACATCAACTGTTTGAGCTTCCCAGACCTATTCTAAGTTCTCCAAGAGTTGCAGCAGATCAAGTTCCAACTATTGAAAGATCTGACAGCATAACCATCTCAAGAGATAGTGGTACTTCAACAAGGAGTTCACCTGATGACTTTCAAATCTCTTCAGGTGACCCTACACAACACCAAGCTGATGAGAGCAACATCTTGAAGGAACATGCAACTGTTGATGATGCTTCACAACAAACAAATGATGATGTTTCTCTTTCATTCAATCAGTCCTCATTGAATGAGTTTGAAACAACAGCTGGACCAAGTATTCAAGCTCCTGAGCAAAATATGTCCAATTCGGATTTATCTTTGCAACTGGAGGTGATTCCTAGACTTAGGATTCATAACACTCATCCAGCTGAGAACATCATAGGGGAAGTCTCTGAAGGCGTGAGAACAAGAGGACAAACTCACAATAGGAATGTCTGTTTGTACTCATGATTTTTATCCCAAATGGAACCCAAGAAGGTGGAAGATGCCTTAAAAGATAGTAGCTTGGTTAAATCAATGCAAGAGGAGCTGCTTCAATTCAAAAGACAAAAGGTTTGGAACCTATGTCTGCTACCATCTGGTCAAGTACCTATAGGCACTAAATGGGTTTACAGAAACAAGAGAGATGATAGAGGCTTGATTATCAAGAACAAGGCAAGACTAGTGGTTCAAGGATACACTTAAGAGGAGGGAATCGATTATACTGATGTCTTTGCACCTGTTGCAAGACTTGAGGCAGTTAGGATCTTCCTTGCTTATGTCGCATCCAAGAATTTCACTGTCTACTAGCTTGATGTCAAGTGTGCCTTTCTATATGGGGATATAGATAGGGAAGTCTATGTATGCCAACCTCCAGGATTTAAAGATCCACAGCATCCCAACTATGTGTGCAAATTGGATAAAACTCTATATAGGCTGCACCAAGCACCTAGGTTGTGGTATGAGACATTGTCTCAGTTTCTCCTGAAGAATGGTTACACTAGAGGTACCATTGATAAGACTCTTTTTATAAAAAAGTCTGGGAAGGACATCTTACTCGTTCAAGTCTATGTTAATGATATCATATTTGGTTCTTCAAATGACCAAATGTGTAAAGACTTTAAGAGCATTATGAAGAAGAAGTTTGAGATGAGTTCCATGGGAAAACGGACTTTTTCCTTGGAATTCAAGTAAAGCAGATGAAGGAAGGGTTCCTTATCAATCAATCTAAGTATGTCAATGATATCTTAGAAAGATTTGATATGAAACATTGTAAAGCAGCAAAAACACCTATACCCAGAAACCACAATCTCTGCCCTGATTTTGAGGGGGAGGATACTGATCAACATCAGTTAGAGTGATTATTGGTTCTCTGATGTATCTCACAGCAAGTAGACCTGATATCATGTTTGCAACTTGCATTTGTGCAAAATATCAGGCTGCTCCAAAGGTGTCTCACCTAATAGCTGCCAAGAGAATTCTTAGATACCTCAATGAGCACCTAAACTAGGTCTCTGGTATCCAAGAAATAGTGATTTCAATCTCTATGGTTACTCTGACAGTGATTATGGTGGCTGCAATATCAACAAGAAATCAACATCCGGTGGATGTGAATTTCTTGGTGGAAGGATCATCTCATGGCAATGCAAGAAGCAATCATGTGTCTCTAGATCAACTGCGGAAGCTGAATACATTGTTGCTGCTAGTTGCTATGCTCAGCTGTTGTGGATTCAAAACCAGATGATAGACTACGGATTCAACTTCATGAGCACTCCTATCCACATTGACAACAACAGTGCTAGATCCATTACTGAAAATCCAGTGAAGCACTCCAAGACTAAGCACATTGATATCAGGTATCATTTCTTTAGAGATATTCATGAGAAAAATCTTATCATGCTAATCAAAGTTGACTCAAATGAACAATATGCTCACTTGTTCACCAAAGCCTTTGATGAACAAGATTTAAATAACTCATTACAGCTATTGGGATGATAAACCTTGATTAGTTGATCTCATTTGAAAACCTTTTAATGTCTAAAGTCTTATGTCATAACAATCTAAGCCCTGTTACAAAAGATCTTTTTCAAAATTTTATCTAAGTATAAATTCTTCCAAAGAGAAATTAACCTTCGGAAGATATCTCACATATCTTCCGAAGCAAATTTCTCCCAGGATAATTTTCTTCTCGGAAGAGTGTTAAGTCTCGGAAGAAGCGATTGATTTCATATCAGATCTACTTCCAAAGCTTTTAACACACTCCATTTGAAAAGCAACATATACTCTCGGAAGTAATCAATTTACCTTCGGAAGTAAATTTGCCTTTGGAAGAACATTACCTTCGGAAATGTTTTATACTCGGAAGAAAAGATTTTACTGTGTAACGGAAATCTTTTGGGCCCCACATTGTAAAAAGTAAAGATTTTGTTAATGATGTCAGATTATTTAAATGGACTAACCTTACCGCCCATGTCACATCATCCACTGAAACCTCACATCGTCTTATCCAAACCCCCTTTAAACCGCCATTCCACCTATTTAAATACCTCCGGCTAATCACTTACATCCTTTTTACCAAAATTACTGCCCTAAAAGCTTTCTTCATCTTCAATTTACCCTATTCCGAACTATCTTCCTGTAACCTTCTTTAATGGCACTTAACCCTCAGCACAACCAAGTCGCACTCCTTAACTCTTCAAGGGATGTTGACTTCTCAGACATCATCTCCTTTCTAACCCAATCTTCTTACTACACCGCTCTAATTGTAAACCCCACAATTTACTCAAGCCATATGTTTGAATTTTGGGCAAATGGTCAGATTGAAACCCTAAATGGGGTTCGTATCATTCGATCGAGCATCTGTGGCCAGGAGTTGGTCATTTCTGAACAGATCATCAGGGAGCATCTAGAGCTTCATGATGAGGGCGCTCCAACTAAATTCCCCAAAGTAGATCTGGATAATTCTTATCTCCAAATGGGATATGGTAGAGATGTTAGCAGGTCAACTGTCTACAAATTTAACTTCTCTTACAAATGGAAGTTCCTGCTGCATGTGGTTCTTCACTGCTTGTCCAATAAATCTGGGGGATGGGATCAAATCCCATATGAACTTGGGTGCCTAGTTCGTGGGTTGGTGAAAAGCCTCCGCTTCAACTATTCAAGATTTGTGCTGACTAACCTCATGGGAAATCTTCAAAGGGACACATTCTTCATGTATCCCAGGTTTCCTCAGCACATAATCAACTGTGAGCTGGACCAGAGCAAGCTTGTCTGTGCAGCTCCTCTGACTGCTCCTCAAATGAGGCCGACCATCTTCAAGACTTTGAAGAGAGTGTACACCAACTTCACTGGAAGAGATACTGCACTTCTTCCAGGTATGATTGAGCCAATGGCTCCTGGTGACATCCCTGTTAAACCCACAGGTGATGAACCCACACCAGCAACTACCCTCACTTTGCCAAATCTACCTTCTCCACCCATTACCTTTACTTATCAGAGACGTCCCAAGCGAACCCTTGTTCAATCTTCTCTGATAGAACAAGCTCCTCATGTTCTACCCAAAAAGGCTAGAGTGGAACAAAGGGCTCCCACTCAGCCTGAGGTCCAACCATCCTTCACAATTGACCTTAATATGGGTCTTGAGTCTCCTCAGTCTCAGACCCATGAGCCCGAAACCCAAGCTGAAAGCCCTCAGGGAGAGTCTCTATACTCCCCTGAGCATCCAAAAAGGGACAACCCTATCATAGGCTCAATGCCTTTAGACATTAATCAAAGTCCCGGGTCATTAGGTTTCACTTCCATATCCTTTACTGACCTTTTAATTGGAGCTGATGAAGATATTATGTCTCTTAAGGGCAATGAAGTTGATCCACAACACCCTCTCAAGGATCAACAGAGCCCAGAGAGACCTCTTATCTCTAGCCCCCATTAGCAAAACTTTACTGAGGTGAGTCCCACTGATGTGGAGGGGACTCATGTAGATTCAGCTACCACTACTGAAGGAGCCTCAATGGATCCTCAGGACAATGGTAACATCACTAAGACTGAATCTACGGCAACCATGCCCTTTGATGACTCTAAAAGAGACATATTTGTGAAAGGATCAGATCTAGTTTGATCAATTAGATTAAGATTTGCAGCGAAATATAACACGAATTAGACAAAATTTAAGCAAGAATAGTATGAATATTCAATCAAACAGTGACGATCATAGAGAGAGAATTTTATGCAAATGGAATATTTTCATTCACGCAAAAGCTTCGGTTACAAAGCAATTAGGCCAACATTCCTTTTATAAAGAAATGTGACGTCAGCTGATGTCACTTGATAGTGACATCTAACTGATTTATACAAACAATTGAAAATATACTAAACTACTGAAGATGTCCACAACAACTAAGGACACCTTCACAAAAAGCTAAGTACAAGCTACAATTACAACTACTGAAGTTATAACATTTGAAGTGTAAGAACTTCAGATGTAAAACTACTGAAAAGTAAATCATCACAACTACTGAAAAGAACTACTTCAGCTGTTGTGACAACTTCTGAGAACTTGGTCTTCAGACTTTGTCTTCAGCAGAGGTCTTTAGACTTTATCTTCAGACTTTGTCTTCAGCTATTGTCTTCAGACTTTGTCTTCAGACTTTGTCTTCAGACTTAGTCTTCAGCTATTGTCTTCAGACTTTGTCTTCAGACTTTGTCTTTAGCAGATGTAGATCACTTCAGTTGTTATGATGTCTGTGGGACTTACAGGTTTTTTTGATCTGGCTCATTGGTTCTTTTGGTCCAACAAACTCCCCCTGAACCAATGCAGCCAAAACCTTTAAGATTATTGAAATACCACTTATTGGTAGAAACATTTTCTGGATTAGCTCAGAAATTACCAAAATAAGCTCAAGCCAAGGAAGAGGTTTCAAAAATTTTGATCGGCAAAGGATGAATGGGAACTCTGTATTGGGGAATTGGACACAGAGCTGTTACCCCATTCATGAAACCTACTTCCCAATGATGAGTCTGTAAGACTCTCTAACATAGGCCTCAAGTAGAACAACTTTTTCTTCCATTGTGAGTTCTTCAGCTTCACTTCCAAAGAAGAACACAGGCCCATAATACTCTGATACGTATTT
The DNA here is from genome assembly GCA_025215565.1 of Flaveria ramosissima. Classification (NCBI taxonomy): domain Eukaryota; kingdom Viridiplantae; phylum Streptophyta; class Magnoliopsida; order Asterales; family Asteraceae; genus Flaveria; species Flaveria ramosissima. The sequence continues at coordinate 43,934,602 of CM046029.1, read as the reverse complement.
AACATTCATTCCATTCTTTAGCTCCACAGTAGTTATTTCTCTGTATGCAAACTCATCAGGATGAGTACCTTCAAGTAACAACTGGAGCGCATTTCTTATTATTTCTTCAAGCTTCTTGTAGATCAACCCCTTCTTCACCATTTTGTTTTCTAGTAAAGTTTGTGGAGTCATCTTAGACTTGTAAGCTCTCTTGAAGTCATCAAGTATTTCCCAGGGTGACACTACAATGGCCAGCATTATCACAGCATCTACAGTCTTCTTTACTTGGCCATTGTATCGACTTGGAACATTCTTTCTATAAATTCTGTCACTTACTCTGGGGTCATGCCAAATTCTCACTCTCTCTTTCTGATATTGAAATGTGAATCAGAGAGCATACAACCTCTGAGCATGTTTCTTCATAGCTTGTATGGATGAAGACTTAGGAAACTCTTTATCAACCATCCTTAACAACTGCTCATCATGTTGTTTTTACTATTCTTCTTCTTCAAGTTTGACTTTTACCATTTGCCTTTGGGTGTCAGGTGTGATTGTTGTTGGTTGACTTCTGGGCTCAGGCATCTTTATTTTAAGAACAACAGAGATTGGCAGACTATTATCCTCATCATCTTCTTCTTCTTCCATCCTCAACACCCTTCTCTTCCTCTTGGGTGCATCATTGGTGGTTGATTGAGTAGGTTTCTTGGGTAAAGGAGTTGGTTTTGAGGGTTGTGAAGTTGGTTGTTTTGGTGTGGGAGATTGTACAGACTGCTCTATCATCTTGGTTGTGAGGGAGGCTTAGGATAACTTTGCCATATCAGACCTTTTCCCAGCACCGGCTTCATCAAGAGCTTCTATGATCAATCCTTTGTTGAATGCTTCAGAAGAACAGATTTTGGTGGTTATCTCCAAAATACTGTCTCTGGACCATGACTTCACTTCAATGATTGGTCTTCCTAAATGTTTTGACAAGAATCTTATCATAGCTTCCAGCCTTTCCCTTTTTTTCTCATTGCAACTGGCCCATCTATTCTCAATCTCTTAAATCTCTAGCCGTGTGATCTCAGAGTCAAGTTTGGCTGTGTCAAAACCTTGTCTGAAGAGTTGATTAATGATCTTATCCATAGATCTGCTATGTTGCTCATCAGCTTCTTTGATCAGTTCTTCTAACTTTTTCTCATCTTCAGTCTGTTCAACACTTTTCTTTCTCTTGTAAGTTATCATCTCCTTTTCTTTCTTCTCTTTTGCTTCTTCCTCTTCAACTCTCTTTCTTTTGTCTTCTTTCACTGACTTAGACTCCCCCTTTTTGGTTGCATTGGGTTCAGGGGTTTGAATGTTAGAAAGTCTCTTAGAAACAGCATCATCAACTAGGTTTTGAAGATTTGAGGAAATCCTCTCATCAATGGCTTAATGCATAATGTTAGTAATGATGGGAGTGATGAGAGGTAAGGAGGATTGAAAGGCAGCAACCATTTGCCCAGAGGGGTTCTGTCCCTGAGAAATGGTGCCTGAAACAGAGGCTGGTGGCATAGTTGTTGAGAGTGGCTCAGTGTTTGGGGGAGCTTTAAAAGAAGCTGCCATCTGTGGGTGAATTGGAGCAGATGGACTTGATTTTTGAGACAATTTGGCAAGCAATTCTTGTAGTCTGCATACCTCAGCCTCAAGAATGGTGTTTTGGGCTAAAACATCAAAGAAAAAGCCCAGGTCTTCATCAGTCTTTGCTGAATCAGCTGACCTCCTGAGTAAATCCATGATGAACATGTGCTGAGTGTAGATCAGTATTCACATGTGCCCTTATTTCTTGGAACTGGGGACTTCCTGCCTCAGGAGTATGTCCTTCATTGCCAGCTGCCTCTTGTGAGGTCTTAGAGATGATACCACCTTCATCCTGTTCAGGTGCTGAAACAGGAGAAGAGGTAGCCTCACCAGATGTTCGAATCTCCTCCTCTACACCGGGAGATTGAACTTTGTAATCCCTGTGCTGTGGGTTGTCAACCATATTATAATCCTCTCCCTCAACTGTTGAGGGTTTCCCAGTGGTAATAGGTTTCTGGGGAGGGGTAGAGGAATGTAGTGGAGTCAGCACATGTGCAATAACCGCAGTTGGGCTTGTAGGGGTGGTTTCAATGGGAGATAAGGGTGAAAAAGATTGCACCTAAAGTGAATGGTGCTCTTCAATGGCAATCTTCTCAATTAAGAGAGATTCCAGTAATGTGGTTTCCCCATTTTTGGTTGCATCAGGATCCTGTTGAGAGGATACCTGAGCGGTTTCAGCTGGTAGAGTCTTGGAAACTACAAGGGGATTACTGCCAGTAGTTTCATCCTGCGTTTGTGTTGCAGGGGCATCATCAGGGGACTCAACTCCCTGAGTAGCCTTTTTGGTTTGTTTGGATTTTGGTTTGGAGGGGACTTTAGATCTGGAGGTGGAGGCTGTGGGTTCCTTCTGCTTGGGTTTTAGCAGTTTGGCAGCCTTTTTGAGTTGTGGGTTGGAGTTATGCCTGGAGTATACCTCAGGCAAAACAACCATAGCAGGGACTCCAAGGCCAACAATGCCATCAGATTTTAATTGATTAATAATTATGGCCATAAGAAACCTTGGATATAATATCCATCTGTTAGCCACAGGTTTCATTGCTAGATCTTTTAATTCCAAAAATATAATTTCAGAAAAATTTAAGCTTTGGCGTTCAAGGATAGAATACAATACCTGTTGCCACCTGGATGACATTTGATCCCATGAAGATGTTTTAGGGGCAAGGCAGACATTGATCATATGAAAGATTAGGCGTTCAGCATCATGGAAGTGCTTCTTCATAATGGTGGTAGCACTTAGGTCGCCCTCATATCCATGGTTGATGAATGATAAATCAATGGTGCCTTTCGGGTATTTGGTGACAAAGGTGGCATCATTCAGATCTACGGTTTGGCGAATGATATTAGGAGTGATGACCACCTTCTTCTGGTTTACAAACGACTGCAGAGTGATCGAGTCATCATTCTCACCAGTATGGACAGTAACATTTGTCCAAAATTGGCGAAGGGTATCGGGATAGATGGTTGGATTCAGAAGAAAAGCGGTTTGATACTGGGAATCAACCATCAAATCAATGGCAGCATCAAACTTAGTCCAAAAGGCTGATTTTGTGAGGTAGGCAACACAATTGTGTCGAGGTTTGATTTGCATGGTCGCCATTAATGGAAGATGAAAGTTTGGAAAACGACTTATGAAAAAGTTGAAGTTAGGGTCAGGTATTTATAGGTTATGAAGCGGCTGAAAGAAAACAACTAAAAGTTTTGGTGTGAGTCATCAGTTGTTAGAAAACAACTGAAGACATGGTTTTAACTTTCAGATGTTGTAAACAACTGAAGACTTGGTTAGTCATCAGTAGTTTTAAACTACTGAAGACTTGGTTTTGGCTTCAGTTGTTTTGAAATGAAACATCAATTGTTTGAAACAATTGAAGAGTAAAATTTCTCATCAGTTGTTGTCGTCAATCACAGATTTCAGTTGTTTCAATGACCTTAACACTTACTCAGCAAATTATCTGACTTTCAGATGTTTCATTGGTCATCAGTACATATCTATTAGAACAGACATCAGTAGCTGTAACTACATTAGTACTTTTCAACAAATAAAGTACTTCAGTACTTTTAAGTAATTTAGTCTTCAGTAGTTAGAAAAACTGCTAAAGATAAAAATAACTTATCAGTACTTATTTTTGACAGCTGTATATTAATGCTCATCAGTACTTGTTAGCATCAGTAGTTGTCAAATCATTCTAGCTGCAACATACCAAGCCTGAGCACAAGATTTTGGAAAGTTGCACTGTCCAAAGGCTTAGTAAATATATCTGCAAGCTCATCAGCACTAGGCACAAACTTTGGATCAATCAGACCTTTTTCATAACAATCCCTGATAAAATGATGTCTGATCTCAATATGTTTGGTCCTAGAATGCTGGACAAGATTCTTAACAATACAAAGAGCTGAAGCACTGTCCATCAGTAAAGGAGTCTTAGTCTCTGTAATGTCATAATCCAATAATTGATTTTGAAGCCAGAGTTCCTGAGATGTACAACTTGCAGCAGCAATGTACTCTGCTTCAGCAGTAGATGTAGCAACTGAAGTTTGTTTCTTACTCTGCCAAGAAACTAAACAATTGCCTAGAAATTGGCATCCACCAGAGGTTGATTTTCTGGTTAATTTACACCCTGCATAGTCACTATCAGAGAAAGCAACTAAGTTACAAGAGTGCCCGGTGGAATACCAAAGTCCTAGAGATTGAGTTCCTTGCAAGTATCTAAAGATCCTTTTGACTACAATCATATGGGATTCTTTAGGTGCAGCCTGAAATCTAGCACAGACACAAGTTGCAAACATAATGTCTGGTCTAGAGCTGTAAGGTAAATCAAGGAACCAATCATACATCTGTAAAGAGTTTCATCAACTGCTTTACTTTTCTGCTCAGCAACCAGTTGTGTGGTGCAGCACATGGGAGTAGAACAGGGCTTATGGTTTTGTAAATCAAACTTTTTCAACAAATCCTTTGTGTATTTTGACTGATGAATGAAAGTTCCATCAGCCATTAGTTTGATTTGCAAACCCAGAAAGAACTGTAAATCTCCCATGGCACTCATTTCAAACTTTTGTTGCATCAACTTAGTAAAGGCATCACACAACTGTGGATCAGAAGATGCAAAAATAGTATCATCTACATAAATTTGAACAAGGAGCTTATGCATGCCTACTTTCTTAATGAACAAAGTTTTATCTATGGAGCCTCTAGTGAAATTATTTTGAAGAAGAAAGTTAGATAGTGTTTCATACCAGGCTCTGGGAGCTTGTTTTAACCCATAAAGAGCCTTATCAAACTTATACATCCAATCTGGAGGTTTATGATCTTCAAAACCTGGTGGTTGACACACATAAACTTCTTCTTTTATTTTACCATATAAAAATGCACTTTTGACATCCATTTGAAAAATTTTAAGATTATGGAAAGCAGCATAAGCTATGAACAATCTGATTGCCTCCACTCTGGCTACAGGGGCAAAGGTTTCATCATAATCAATACCTTCTTCTTTTGAAAACCCCTGTACAACCAGTTTGGCCTTGTTCTTGACAATTTGACCTTTTTCATCAGTTTTATTCCTAAACACCCATTTAGTGCCTATTGCACACTTACCTTGGGGTAGAGGAACCAGTTCCCACACTTGCTGCTTTTGAAACTGAAGAAGCTCAAGTTGCATGGCTTCAACCCATCCATTGTCTCTTAATGCAATATGATAGTTCTTTGGCTCTTGCTGACTGATGAAGAGAGCATAAAGGCAGAAATTGGACAATTGATTTCTAGTTGAAACACCAGCATTGATGTCACCAATGATCTGAGACATGGGATGATTCTTTGGTTCTTGGTACTCAATAATATCTATGCAAGTGTTTGTAGGAGATTCAGCAGCAACAGATGTTGATTCAGACTCTTGAAACCTAGAATGAGATGGCAGTTCAAATGAAGTAGAGGATTCAGAGATTTCATCAGCATTTGTTGTGGATGGAACTGCTGAAGCTACAGGAACATCAAGTGTAGTAGACACAGGCAGGTGATCACTACAACTTGCATGTATACCACCAGATGGAGATGATGGATCCTCAGAAACTGCAACAGATGGAGACTGATATGGAACATATTGCAGTATGTCCAAATCAAATAACTCCACAGGGTTTTGTGGAATTTTGTCTTTTGGAGATTCATTAAACTTTACATGCAAAGTTTCTTCAACTATCTTTGTTCTGCAATTAAAAACTCTGTATGCCTTGCAAGTAGATGAATACCCAACAAAGTACCCTGCATCCACCTTTGATTCAAACTTCTGAAGTGGATTCTTTGTGTTAAGAATGTAACAAGGACACCCAAATGCTTTAAAAAATGAAATCAGATGGGCCAAATGATGTAATAACTCATAAGGAGTCTTCATCAACCTCTGATTTACTAACACCCTATTTTGTACATAGCAAGCTGTGTTGACAGCTTCAGCCCAAAGGTTAGTGGCAAACCAGAATCAACCAACATTGTCCTTGCGGCTTCAATAAGGGTCCTGTTCTTTCTCTCCACCAATCCATTTTGTTCTGGAGTTCTTTGAATGCTATACTACCTCTTGATTCCTTTAGATAAATAAAATTCATCAAGGGTGTGGTTTCTAAATTCTGTGCCATTATCACTCCTCACACACTTGACTGGAAGGGAGTACTGCTTTTCCACATACAACACAAAGTAGATGATGATTTGAATAGCCTCGTCTTTTGAATGTAAGAAGAAAATCCATACAAATCAGGAATAATCATCCACAATTACCGGACAGTATTTTTTCTTGACCATGCTCATCACTCTTACTGGACCAAAAAGACCCACATGCAGTAATTGCAAGCAGGCATTGGACTTTGGTTCTTCTATTGGAGGGAATGATACTTTGTGTTGCTTTCCTTTTAAACAAGCAGAACAGTTGTCATCACATTTGAAATCCTTTAATGGCAGACCTCTCACTAAACCATGATGAATAAGCTGGTTCATGTTTTTAAGATTCACATGACCAAGCCTTCTATGCCATAGTTCAGATTCCTGAGGAGAGGCCTTGGAGAACAGACATGGATGGCCTTTTAGATCAATTTTCTTTGATAAATCTAAGGCATATACTCTTCCAATCCTGTTGGCCTTCAGGAGAGTATATTCATCTAATATCTTGTCAATCATTTTCAGAACTTTGGAAGACAGAATCTGACAGTTCTGACTAGTGAAAAGAACAACATGCCCTTTATCACACATTTGACTGACACTCAACAAGTTGTACTTGAGATTCTCCACATGGTTAACATCATCAAATCTTACTCACAATTTGACACAAAGCCTTTGCCGATGATGTAACCCTTAGCATCATTACCAAAAGAAACAAATCCCTTTTCTTTCCTTGAGAGTAGTCATGAAGAAGAGAACTGCTCCCTGTCATATGCATAGATCCTTCACTGTCCACATACCAGATGCTTCTTTGGCATGCTGAAGAACCCTGCATTTGTCACAAGAAATTAGTTAGCCTTTGAGACCCAAACCATTTGGTTTTGGGTCTGTTCTCATCAATAGATTTTATACTAACTAATTTGTCATGATTAACAACCTTTGAAGGTGGAGATGGTGCTGAAAAGGATTCCTTTGATTTTGGCTTAGTTTTCCTTTTCAGTGGTTTAATCACAGATACATCTAATTGGTTAACTCTCCCCAACAGATGTGAACCATCATAACAAGTTGTGTCTGATTTGTTGTCAAAGCCTTCAGCTCAGCTGACACATCAGTACTTGTTTTTGATTTGTTCTTGTAACTCACCATATCCTCCTTTTTGAAAGACACAGACTTAGTCTGGTGTTTTGATATTCCATGAGGAATATTTTCAGCTGTTTTATGATAAACCCCTTCCTTCTTTTTAGATTTTTGGAAAAACTTTAGGTTATCAGATTGAGATGTTTGTGGTACAAACTTGGTTTGAAATTCATCTTTCATTTTATTCATTTTCTTTTTAATGATTTTATCTTTGTTGAATTTTGAACCCTTGTTATACCAACATTCATCAGTGAGATGATTAAATAGACCACATATTTCACAAGGCTTTTTCTTCATCTTTTGTTGATCAACTGCTGAAGACGATGAAACTACTGAAGATGTGTTCTTCAGTACTTTCTTCCTCTCAGTACATATGGTAAGTACTGAAGGATTTGTAACAACTGAAGATTTGTTCTTCAGAAGTTTTCTATCAGTACTTTTGGATTTCCTGATAGACTTTTTAGCAGTTGTCAAACCATGTTTGTTTTCATTTGGTTTGAAATGCTCTTCAGGTGTTGTGACTTGCCCTTCAGTACATTGAATACTTTGTGGGACAACACCTAAATTGCTCAGTTTTTCTTTGATCATGTGTTTAGTAGTAGTGAGACCATCAGCAAATTGATTAGCTGAGGTATTAATACTGACTTCATCCTCTGATTTTGAATTATCACTTGAGGATGAGACACATGATGATGTGGTTTGGGAATTGCTTTCACCTACAGATTTTACTTCTAGCTTGGGAGTAAAATCTGTAGGAGGTATAGTGTGATTATACCCAATCCCAAACTTCACATTTGAAGCTGTTTGCTTGCTGAGAAGCATTTCAAACCCCTTGCAGGATGTTACCCAACGTTCATAATTTACTTGAGTAGCTGCAAGTGTTTCTTTGAGATTCTTATGATTCTCCAAAATGACCTCTACCTTTGCCTTTTCATCAGTGATTTGGCATTTTAATTTGTAAATCTCCTCATCTTTTTCTTTTAAAACAGACTCAAACTCAGCTTTTCTTTTGGAAATCACTTTCTCTAGGTCAAGATTTTGATTAATTAAGGCTACATTTGCTTCCCTAATTGAGACAAAAGCAGCTATGCATGACTCAGAACACAACTTGGCCTTAGCCTCAGAAGATACCTGTGGTACCTGTGATGATGAAGCATTTCCATCAGTAGACTCCAGGGCCATAAGAGCAAGATTTCCAAAAGGATTTTCACCACCATGTTGACCAGCACCAGAAAACAATTGTTCAGAATAACCAGAAATATCATCTGGTAAGCTGCTCCAGTCAACAACCTCAGGTGTGAAAAAGCTTTGATGTGATTGAGATTGAGATTGTTGATTTGATTGAGATGGTTGAGGATCAGGTAGGGCATGTGGTTGTTGAGCTATGGGTACAGGAACCTGACTAGACTGAGGCATGTAAAAACATGGATAAGGATATGGCATTGGACCTTGAGGAACAAAATGCAGGAGATGATTGAATTTGTGAATGATGATCAGAACTGGTAGAATGTTGCCCTTTGTTTTGTGAGCTATTGCTTGGAAAGGTCACAAAGGGTGCAGAAGAGTTAGATCCAGATGATCTACATCTCTTGCAAAATGTCCAAGTCTATGGCACTTGTGACACCTCAACTTGCTCTTGTCAAAACCAACTTTGGTTTTTCCAGAGAGACCAGGGAATTTTCTACCTGTCCTTTTGTAAAACTTTTGAGATCTGATATTGATTAATGCATTTGGCTCAAATATCCATCTCTTCCAGATCATCATCAGCAATTCCTTTCAAATCATCCATCAAAAAGCACAAATTATCAATACTACACCCTGAATTACCATCAACACCAACAAAAGCATGATCTCCACTGTTTGAAGAGAAATCTATATGCTCATCATAAGAACTTTCTGATGCAGCATATTCTGACTCATGACCAACCAGAGCAGTATTTCCTGGTACAAAATCATCAGTGAGCTTCCCAGATGAAGCCAGTTTCCTTTTCTGTTCTATCTCTCTTTCAAATGTTAATAGTTTCCCATGAAGTTGGGTAAGAGATAGAGTGTCCAGATTTGCACTGGAGCGTAGGACAATAGTATATGTGTCCCATCTCTCAGGCAGGGATCTGAGGAATCTGTTGTTCATCTGACTGTTTGTATATTCATGTTGAACCATTTTCAGCTCAGATATCAAACAGGAAAATCGCTCAAACTGTTGAGTCAGTGACTCACCCTTTCTATGAGAGAATGTCTCATATTGCTGGGCAAGGATCTCTCTATTGTTTGCTAAGACCTCATCAGTTCCTCCAAATTGTTCTTTCAGAGCAAGCAACCAAGATCATGAGCAGTCTCATGATGCATAAGTCCAGAATAGATTTCATTAGGCAGTGCCATGGACAGACAGGCCAGATTCCATGGGCTTTAGCATCAATTTCAAACAGTTTCAGATCTTCATCTGAGTATTGCTCTTTCTTCTTCGGAACCATCTCATTGGTTTCCGGATTACTCACCATAGGCTTATATGGTCCATGAACCACAGACTTCCAAAACCTGAACTGTTAACAGACAGGTGATGGAGCATTCGGCGTTGCCATATGTTATACTCACTCCTAACAAGCATCGGAGGCTTTGTTGAGGAGCCAGTATTGTGAGGATCATTGATTGATGTAGTCATTTTCACCAATTCAAACAGGTTCAATGAAATTTTAATAAATCTAGCTCAAAAACTCAACAACACAGTTTGAAACAAGACGAATCTCAAATTAATTGACCGGAAGCAACAGAAAATCAAACTCTATAACCAATTCTTGCAAATTCGCTAATTCGATCAAACTTAGATATCAAAAGAGCAGTTTCAATGATCAATTGTTAAATCGATCAATGATTAACCAGCTCGGATACCATTTGAAAGGATCGGATCTAGTTTGATCAATTAGATTAGATTTGCAGCGAATATAACAACACGAATTAGACAAAATTTAAGCAAGAATAGTATGAATATTCAATCAAATAGTGACGATCATAGAGAGAGAATTTTCTGCAAATGGAATATTTTCATTCACGCAAAAGCTTGGGTTACAAAGCAATTAGGTCAACATTCCTTTTATAAAGAAATGTGACGTCAGCTGATGTCACTTGATAGTGACATCTAACTGATTTATACAAACAACTGAAAATATACTAAACTACTGAAGATGTCCACAAAACTGAGGACACCTTCACAAAAAACTAAATACAAGCTACAATTACAACTACTGAAGTTATAAGATCTGAAGTGTAAGAACTTCAGATGTTTTACATAAAATAAAACTACTGAAAAGTAAATCATCACAACTACTGAAAAGAACTACTTCAGTTGTTGTGACAACTTCTGAGAACTTGGTCTTCAGACTTTGTCTTCAGCAGAGGTCTTTAGACTTTATCTTCAGACTTTGTCTTCAGCTATTGTCTTCAGACTTTGTCTTCAGACTTTGTCTTCAGCTATTGTCTTCAGACTTTGTCTTCAGACTTTGTCTTCAGACTTTGTCTTTAGCAGATGTAGATCACTTCAATTGTTATGATGTCTGTGGGACTTAAAGGTTTTTCTGATCTGGCTCATTGGTTTTTTTGGTCCAACACTTTGAGCAAGGGAAACCGGGGTGCCAAGAAACCATATCTGGTGGTGAGGATGAACATACAAGGTATGTTACCTCATCTCCCCGTGATTCTTCAAAAAAAGATGAGGGAAGAATGCAACTTACCATTCAAGACCTACTTTCTAAAGTCTCAAATCTTGAATCCAATGTTAGGACTTTAGAGGATAGGTCTGCCACTCAGCAACTTGAGATTGAAACTCTCAAGGCCAAACTAGCTGAGAAACAGATTGAGAGGTATGTTAGGCATGTACCAACTCAGGTCTCCTTAACCTCTTCCTCTACCTCATCAAGCTCTCAGGATGATGCTACCAAAAAGGAGGAGAGTGTTCAGAGACAAAGTCAAACACAAGAGGAAACCCAAAGTCAAGCTCTCACTTCCTTGAGCTCAAAGTATCCTGTGCAACAAGCTTCAATTTTCCCTTAGCCTCCTCCAGTTGTCATTCAAGTGGATCAAAGGATGCTCCAAGATCTCAATAGGTTCTTTACAAGTTCCTATTGGAATCTCTTATAGAACAGCCAAGTCCTGATATGTCTGTGATCTACTTTGGAGCTCAAGAGCTTCAGAGGTTAAATGCACCTTCTACCACTATTGAGGAAGTTGGTCAACCTAAGGTCCAAGTGGAACCTGAGATTAAATTAAAAGGGGAAACAAGGACTGATGGCCCAGCAACTGAAACAGTTGGGACAGATAGTGCATTTTCACTGACTTTCGAAGCACAATTCAAAGCCTCGGAAGAACAATTTCAAACTTCCGAAGCTGAGATTGCTGCTGCGAAAGGACTATTCTCATTATCCGATGATCTAATAGTCACAGATGCAATCCTGGAACTTGCATCTGAGGTTAATAGGGAGGATTTTCTCACCCAACCTTTAGCTCTAACATCAGCATCAACTCCAGCTCCCATCTATACTATTCAACCTGAATCTTCCATCCAAGAACCCCTAAAGTCTAGTACTTCCCAAGACATCAAAGGAAAGAGGAAGATGACTTCGGAAGAGCTTCATGAGGAAGAAAGGTTGGAGAAACTAAAAAGAAAAGGTAGGCTTCCAACTGGAAAACTGCTAGCTGCAAGTACCAAAGCAGCTGCAGCCAACCAGGAGGCAGTCAACAACCGAAAAAGAGTAGAGATTATAAATAGACTTGTTAGTCTAGGAGCTGCAACTGAAGAGGTACTCCTACTACCATTAGAGGAGTTAATAGAGGTGGAAAAGGCAACCTTGCTGCTAAAACCGCAAAAAGAAGAAGCTGCAAGGTTGGCCTTAGAAGAAGAAAGGGAGAGGAAAGAAAGAGAAGCTGATCTGCAGCTCAGGAGGGAAAGGATAACATTTTTTTAACCTCTAGAGGTTTCTCTCAAGAAGAATTATCTCTACATAACAATGATACGATCTTATGGCTCTTCAACAAAGAGCAAGATCAAATGGAGAAAGAGAGAAAGAGAGCTGCAAGGGAAAAGCTATTGCAGAAGAAGAAGAAGGAAGAGGAAGCAGGACTGACTACTGCCTAGAAGATAGGTGAGAAGGCCTGGATGAAGAGCTATTTCAAGGCTCATGGCTTCTCTGGCAGGCAGGTGGGTCCTATGTCAGAAAACACTCTCCAACGACATGTCAGTGACATTAAGGCTGACATTCGCGCGGGGAAGAGGAAGGAGATGTATAGAAGAGGGCAGGGGATGACCTTCAAAGCAACCACTCAACCCAAACTCCAAACCCAACCACAACCTGAACCTATACCCTTTTTCATTCCCCATCAAAACCGAACCAACCACTGAACCCTACACCCCTAAACCTACACCATCACCCCTACCAAACTCTTCACCTCAACCACCTAAACTACCCATCCTCCAACCTAAAACTCTAGCGAGAACCCAAACACCTCAACCTACCCATCAACCCATCAAACCATCCCCTCAGCCTTCTAAACATCTCTCCTTAGAAGAATTCAAGGCAGTCAAGACAAAGATCATAAACTGCAAAACTCTAAGCGATATCTCCTGTGAGGAGGATTCAGTCAATTTGACCTATGTTGACGGATCCTCAAATTCCCTCACTAGAGATCAATTTCTTGATCTGCCTAGAGGAACATTGGACCAAGCTGCAAATCTCCTTGGCCTCAATTCAGACACTTTAAATGAGGAAGAAAATAAGTTAAGCAGAAGGCTGGTGACTCTACTGGATACCAAGAAAGGCGACCGGGTGCCAAGACAACCTCTTGCACCAAGAAAAAAAGATCATCCAGTGGAGGTTTGAAGACTCTTCTCACAACATTGTTGTTGAAAGAGAGAATGGAGAGCTCAACAGGCTGAGTACCTCATCTCTGCTACACTTAAGCAGATTTGACATTGCTGAGTTAGCAGAGAAGCCATTCTCGAACCCTTCAAACTCTGATGTAGCTGCCCATATCAGAAATCATCTAGGCAGCCTTCATATGGCCGAGCTAACTGCTAGAAGCAAGGTTGAAGAAGAGTTGAAACTCAGAGAGGAGGAGGAAAGGAAGGGATCAGCAACCAAAGGCAAAGCCTTTTTACAAATGGTTAAAGGTCCTAAACTTGAATCCATAGTTAGATGGGAGTATGACTATAACTCCTGTCAACTAACTCTTTTCAGGGTGACACAACAAAGGGTACATGTCATTCAGAGTGATAGACTGGATCTCCTATCCACCAATGACTTGTACAAGCTTCTCAGCACCACTTCAGGGAAGAACAAAGAGACAGAAAGTATCTTTTGTCCCTGGTGCTGAAAGCTTTGAGAAGCAGAAATAAGTGAGGTTTTGGTAGCATCAGCCTAGGGGGAGTTTGTTGGATCTAGAAAGACTGGTGCAACCAAAACCAAGTCACTTAGAATATTTTGGTACAAAAAATAAAGGACTTCCGAAGCTAAGTGTGGAACTTCCAAAGGAAAAAGGAGCTCTTCCGAAGACAAAGTGTAAACCTTAATTCCAAAGGAAAACTCCAACTTCCGAAGACAAAGAACCTACTTCCGAAGTTCAAGACTTAGAGAGCAAGATCTGAAGTCAACTTCCGAAGTACAGAAGTCCTCAAGCCTCGGAAGTATAGAAGCCTCTTCCGAAGTATAAGTGGCTTCGGAAGAACTTGTTCTTCCGAATCCAACTTACCTTCAGAAGACAAATCTATTATCCAGTGGACATAAGTATGGTCTCCCTGACACTCCGCTGCAAATCTCTGAGATACTGCATGGCTTTTTCTCAAAAGCCATGTAGTTGACCATACTATAATCCACTATTTACCTTTTTATGTTAGTACAGTTGCCATCTTTAGTTGGTGACATAAGGTAAGTCATGGACATGTCATGACTACCATATCTTAGATAATACTTTATCTAAGATACCTTAAATTTAGCATTGTAGTATATGCTTTAGTCTTAGGTTTTAACTCATGTATTATGCTTGTCAGAGTCTTGTAATATCTTGAGTTGAGAAGTAATATATACAAGTGCCTTGAAAATTTATTTTTGTGTTCCTTTGCTACTTATTATATTATTATCAACTCTTGTAAAAGACTTTACTTCATCTGATTTGAGTGTTTCTATAAGTGAGTTTGAGAGAAATCCAACTGTCTAAGTGACAAACCCGATCTTGCATTGCTTTTCCTTCTTTTATTCTTCATTTCTTGTTCTTTCTTTTCTTTTTTTCAGAAATAACTGGGTGTTACAAGTCCTCCCCCCTTATATAGGTTTCGTCCCTGAAACCTGTTATTCCTCAAACAGACGAGGGTAATGCTGCCTCATCTCCTCCTTAGTCTCCCATGTAGATTCGGATCCCTTCCTGTGCTTCCACTGCACACCCACAAGAGGAACCACTTTATTCCTCAGCCTCTTCTCTTTTCTATTGATTATTGCCACTGGTTGCTCCACATAATTGAGCCTTTCGTCTACTTCGATATCCTCCAGTGGAACAATCATGTCTTCATCGGTTAAGCACTTTCTCAGATGAGATACATGGAATGATGGGTGAATTCCACTTAACTCCTCTGGTAACTCTAACCTATAGGCCACCTCTCCAACTCGAGCAATGATTCGGAAATGGCCTATATATCTTGGGCTCAACTTGCCCCGCTTCATGGATCGGATGATCCCTTTCCAAGGTGAGACCTTCAACATAACCTGGTCACCCACCTGGAACTCAATCGGTCTGCGTCGTTTATCAGCATACGACTTCTGTCTATCTTTGGCGGCCTTCATGAAAGCTTTAATCTTCTCAAGCTTCTCATTCGTAGCCTCAATTACCTCGACGCTCCCCAATTCCTTCTGACCAATATCACCCTAACAAACGGGTGTTCTGCATCTCCTACCGTATAGCATCTCATATGGTGGCATGCCAATGCTGGCATGATAGCTGTTGTTGTACGAGAATTCCGCTAATGGTAGGTGGTCATCCCAACTTCCCCAAAAATCAATCACACATGCCCGAAGCATGTCTTCCAATGTCTGAATGGTCCTTTCTGACTGACCATTAGTTTGGGGATGATAGACCGTGCTAATATGTAACCTCGTCCCCATGGCGTCGCGGAATTTCTTCCAAAATTTAGAAGTTAAACCGGGTGTCACGATCAGACACGATCGACACCGGCACACCATGACGTTTTACAATTTCCTTGATGAACAGGTCAGCCAACCTCTCAGATGAATATGTCTCGCGGATCGGTAGGAAGTGGACACTCTTCGTCAGACGGTCCACAATCACCCATATGGCATCGTATCCTTTCGGAGTACGCGACAGCTTTGTAATAAAATCCATGGTGATGTGCTCCCACTTGCATTCTGGTATATCCAAAGGTTGAATCTTCCAATACGGCTTTTGGTGCTCGACCTTCACTTGTAAACAAGTAAGGCACTTACTCACATACTCCACCACATCACGCTTCATACCCGGCCACCAACAATCTTTCTTCATATCCTGATACATCTTCGTGGCACCAGCATGAATGCAGTATCGAGTCTTGTGAGCTTCATCCATTATCTTTGCCCGTAGATCCCCAAAACGAGGAATCCATGCACGTCCAAATCGGGTTTCAACACCAAGTGTGTTTTCACCCAATTCCCCAACCAGACCTCTCATCCTTTCAGAGTTAAGATGATCTTCTTTCAGTGCCTCTTCTTGAAACTCTTTAACTTGCTTCATCACGTCAGAGGTCATGATTAGTTGATAAGCTTTCACCCGAATCGGCTCTGGCCTCTCTTTTTGGCTAAGGGCATCAGCCACCACATTGGCCTTGCCCGGATGGTAGTGTATCTCGCAATCACAATCTTTTATAAGCTCTAACCACCTTCTCTGCCTCATGTTCAGATCTTTTTGCTCAAAGAAGTACTTCAAGCTTTTGTGGTCAGTGAATATGTTGCACTTCGTCCCGTAGAGATAGTGCATCCAAATCTTTAACACAAAGACCACCGCCGCTACCTCCAAGTCATGAGTAGGGTATTTGACCTCATGCACTTTCAATTGTCGGGATGCGTAAGCTATCACCTTACCTCGTTGCATCAACACGCAACCCAACACTGAGTAGGAAGCATCTGAATATACCACCAAATCCTCGCTTCTTTCGGGTAATGATAGAACAGGAGCTTGAGTCAACCTTGCCTTCAACTCCTCGAATGCTTGCTCTTGAGCTTGACACCATATAAACTTTACATCCTTTCGGGTCAACTTGGTTAGTGGAGAGGCGATCTTGGAAAAGTCTTGAATGAATCTTCGGTAATAGCCCGCCAAACCCAAGAAACTACGAATTTCGGATGGCGTCTTTGGAGACTTCCATTGCATCACCGCCTCCACCTTTGCGGGGTCTACCAAAATCCCCTCGGGATTTATCACATGACCTAAGAATTGAACTTCGTGCAACCAGAACGCGTACTTGGAGAATTTAGCATACAACTTCTCCCTCCTTAATGTCTCCAACACCTCCCGAATGTGACCGACATGTTCTTCCTCGCTCTTCGAGTAGATCAGGATATCATCAATGAACACAATCACTGATCTATCTGCAGGACCGTTTAAGGGCTTAAGCAAATTACAACACAACAACACAATGAGGAGAGCAACTAAACTTTAATCAAACAGTGAACTGGATTAACCAAGGTGATACAAAGAACACAAGTAAGTAAAGAGACAGAACAAGAGAGTTGGGTTTCAAGGAGGCAGTATATTGCTTTATCAAGTTCTTTTACAAGTGTTACAAAGCATAAAGAAAGATACAAGAACTTGAAATACTTATACTACAACCTACAGCCGGCTATACTTTGAAAGCCAGCTGGATACAATTGACTAGACACTAACAAAATCAATTGTAGGATCAAAAGGCATATCTGCCTTTTGACCTTGTGACTATGACATGCCATAGCTCACATCCTTATACATTACAAAAAGGATAAAGTACATAAAGTAGAAAGTTACAGACTCAAGACCTCAATGTACAGTTACCAAAAGCATAGACCTTTTCACCAACTCATGTAAGTTGGTGACTTTACAGAGATGCAGCGGAAAGGTGCTTTATGGAACAGTACATCAGATAAAGCATGTGTACTAAAAGTCTTCGGAAGAAATCTGTCTTCATAGGTTGAAGCTTCGGAAGACTTTGTCTCTGAGGCTTCGGAAGACTTCATGTTTGGCTTTGGAAGATATTGGTCTTTGCTTCGGAAGATTTTACACTTAGAGTATTTTCTAGTGCATTGTGTAAAACTTCCGAAGCATTCTTTACTTCAGTACTTAGTGCATGTTGCAGAGACACATTGGATGTTTTGGGTTGCATCAGACTTAAGGAATCCTTACAAACTCCCCCTAGGCTGATGCTACCAAAACACTTAGAAGATCTTCAGATGTTGGTGGTCTTCAGTACAATCATGACCATTCCTTTCTTCATTAGATGGTCAGGATCATCAAGACTTTCATAGTATCTTCTCATCTCAAAGAGATCATGCAGAGGTAAGTTGATTATGTCTTGCCAAGAGTAGACATTCTCACACCTTGATCTCTGATTACATGCCATCTTTCTGGATTGGTAGAGTAAGTCCAGGACAAGATGGGTGTCTCAGTTATTAGAGGAGCCACTTGCATAGGAGTTGATTGGGCTGCCTCATCATGCACTTCCTCAGGTTGATCTGATTCAGCCTGAGGTGTAGAGGTAGATGACTTAGGCTTCTTCTTCTTTGTCTTTGGTTTAGAAGCCATTCTCTTCTTCCTCTTAGATGACTTTAACTGAGAAGACTGGTCTGCAGCACCTTGTTGATCATCATTGTCTTTCTCAGTTGGGTGTTCCTCCCTCACAGGTTCAGAAGGAGAGGGAGTTTGACCCTGCCTTGGATCAGAAGATGAAGCTTGCTGAGGCTAAGCTGGAGGTTCTGGTTGAGGTGTCTCAGGTTGTTCAAACTTGACCTCCACTTCAGGTGGGACTTGACTTGGAAGAGAGTGAAAGTCAATCAGTTCACCACTCTTAATCTTCTGCTTGATCACCCTTATATGCTCATCCATTGTGGATAGAGACATAGGGCCAAGTCTACTTCCGGAGAATCCATATAGCTTCAAGAAGCTCATCATCCTTTGTCTGTCAGCAGACTTCTTTACACTCTTTTGGATGATGGCTCTTGACTTTGCAGCTTCTTCCCTTAGCTTCCTTTTGGTTTTCTTTCTTTCTTTGACTATCTCAAGCTCAAGTTGCTTTAGGTACTAAAACTCAATGAAGTCATAGGACAGGGGAAGAAGTGCATCTGCCTGATAGAAGCCTGTGGCACTTAGGTAGTTCAACATCTTGATCCTATCTTCTTCTTTATCTACCTGAGGTTCTTGTGGAGCCACATCTTCCTGTGCGGGACTTTCTTGAACTGGAGAGAGAGTGGGAGCATTCTTGAAGAGTCTTTTCTGTCTCTTCTCCTCTTTGAATTGGAGAAGTAGCCTTGCATCCTCTTTCTCCTTCATCTCTCTTGACACTTCCATGTCAACCAGTTCATTTAACTCTTCTAAGGGGAGGGAGATGATTTCATCAATATCATAGTTCCTGGTCTGTAAATAAGTAATAGTGACTGCCCTTAACTCATCATCTTGAGTATTTGGTCTGGGGGCAGCCCTGATTGCAGCTTGCATAAAGCTTGATGACCCATAAGAACTTTCTCCCCTTAGCTTCCTTTTCCTCTCTCTCTCTTCCTCCTCAATTTCCTCAGGAGTCATTATCCTTTTACCTTTGTCACCAACAGACCTTTGTGACTCAGGGTGGATAGAGGCTTAGCCTTCATTGCTTGGTGTAGCTTCCATGCTCTGGCAGGTGTCTCAGAAGGTGTTTGAACCTCTGCAGCAGTTGTTGATGATGAGACAGGGGTCTCAGGTTCTGCCACTGGGCCTTCAGTCAAGGTTTCCCCTATGAAACTAATCTTAGGGTCCACCTCAACATCCAGTTGACCGATGACATTGCCTGATTGCCTAAGTCTCCTTCTTAGAGTGACCTCTTTAAGGATCCTATCTTGGATTCTTTGAGCCAACCTGTCAGCTTGTCTTGAATTGCTTGGATTGACAAGTGGCATGTTGACTAGATCCAATCTTTTATAGAAGTTCAGGCTTTGAAAATCAAACACTTCTTGTTGCCCTTGAACTCTGTGAAGGATAAGGGCTCTTCTGTCAGCATCATACCTCCACCTTATGATGTAGTTGGCAGTTCCTTGTGGTGGAGATGAGATAGCCCTTGGTATACCTTCCTCAAAGAGACTCCTGATGATTGAGTCTATAGAGTCCACATTAATGTGAACTTGAGGAAGTTGTTGAGAATGCACAACAGCAAGTGAGGATGGTGAGTCCTCTATGTCCATTCTCTGTGAAGAACTCCCAGGTTCTATGGTTGTAATAACTTTCTCCCCCTTTTTGGTAGCATCACCCACTTGCATAGGTGAGCTGGAGGATAAGTCAATCACTTCCACAGGTTCTTGTGTTCCTGGTTGAGCTCTCCTTAAAGGTCTCCCAGCTAGTTTTTCCTTTAGATATGAAATCTGAAGTTGCTGATCATTGACCTTGTTTTGTAAGGTAGTCACCTGAGATTCCAAGTGACTAACCTTAGCGACTAAATAGGAGCATGTTTTTGACAATTTCTGCACCTTTAGTCTCAAATTCCCCTCTTCTTCATCAGAAGAATCATTGGGGGATGAGATGATTGGACCAAAGTCCTCTCTCTCACCACCAGCTTGAGGTTCTTGGCTGCTGGTTTTCCTCTGCTCACTAGCAATCTCAGTTGAGATGCCAGTGGGCTGTGTTGCCATGGTTGAGGTCTTAATGATGTAATCACTTTCAAAAGTGAGAGCCTCTTCCATATGGACATCCTGAACATGTTCAGGAGTGGCCACCTCAGTAATAGGTGACTGATGTGGGATAGACTGAGGAGAGTCAGAGGTACTCATCTCTCTTTGAGTAGGGGAGGAGAAGAGAGACTCATGGTACTCACTGAATCCTAAGTCTTCATCAGTATAAAAGGATAGGTTCGGAATTGGTTGGTTGAGATCTAAAGGCTGGGGATGGTAACTGTCCCCCGAAGGTTGTTCACTTGAGTGTTGAGACTCAGAGTGAAGGCTTAAGGCTGTTGGGCTTGTGAGCTCATCAGGGTGAGCATGAGGAACCTCAGCCCTGATAGGTGAAGAAGTGGGAGTGGTTTGCTCCTCATGGGAAGTGGGAGCTCTAGTGTCCACTTCCTCCTGTAAGGTTGAGTATATGGGGACCTGCACAGACTCAATAGCCTGAGCAGGGGTTCGTTTGGATTTTCTTTGGTAGGTAAGGGTGATTTGTGGTCTTTTTAGAGGTAAGGATAAAAGAGGTGTGGGTTCAACACTAGCTTGTGTTGCTAGGTTCTCACCTTGAGCAATGAGCTCTAACATTTTGGGGACTAGGGCTGTTTCTACCCCTGAGAAGCCTACAGTTGGCTTCTTCATTGTTTTAAAGATGCCGGGCTTCATCTGTCCCAATTTAAGAATATTACTTGTTACCCTCAACTGTGAGCCCAGTTCACAGTTGAGAATGTGTTTAACATATCTAGGAAACATGTAATACTCTAAGGAGTCCAAGTTTGCAAGTAAATTAGTATAAACAAATTGAGAATACCTGAACTTGACCCCTTGAACAATTCCATGAACTATAAAGGAGAGATCCTCACGGAATCTGGTCCCACCCACCATGCTTGTTTGATAAACTGTGGATAACCACATGGAGCAGGTATTTCCACTGGGATGAGACCTTCCCTTTCCTGAAGGTCTTTACAGAGAAATCTTTCTCATAGCCCATCTGCTCAAAGGAATGATTAACAGCTTCCTTTGGGAAGGACAACTCACCTTCTTCATCATCCAGCTGCAAATGATAGTTAATGATGGCCGGAGTGATGAAGATTGTCCTCCCTTGCACTATGGCAGACAGTGCCTTCTCCCCATCCATAGTGACCTCTTGGCAGGTCTTCCAGAATTCAAGTAAGTGATCCTCATACAGAGTAGGATCAATGGTCAGGGAGGTGAAGTAGTTGGATAGAGTTAAGAATTGGCAAATCTCTGAGAAACTTGCATCTTTCTCAGAGCTTAACAGAGCAACTTGATTATGTTGCATGTGAAGTTGCATGGAGAAATCTGGGTTGTTTCTGCGGTTAAGGTTGGCCATTTCAGAAGCTTAAGGGTGAAGAAAGGTAGAGAGCAAAGGCGGTTTAGAGAATTAGGTTAGAGGAATAGTGGAATTGAGGAATATAGTGAGAAAGAGGGGGAACCGTTGGGTATTTATGTGAAAAGGGATTTGAACCAAAGTTAATGAAAGAGGATAAACTTTGAAATCCGGAAGTCGGTCCCACCTTTGAAAAAGTAGTTTACTTTTGCTCAAAAAGTAGTTTTCTTGGAATTCGAAAAGCTTCCGAAGGTAAATTGTCTTCGGAAGTTTTTTAATGAAAAAGCTTCCGAAGCTAAAATGGCTTCGGAAGATTTTCCTGAGAGTCTTGAAAATTTATGCTTCGGAAGAGAAATAAACCCTTGAATGTTTTGTATAAAGAACAACAAAGCTTCCGAGAGTTAATTTTGCTTCGGAAGAAAAAAGTCCTTAAAAACAAATAAGTGTCTGAGATAGGAATTTTAAGCTTCGGAAGATGGGTTTAGACTTCTTCCGAAGGTAAAATCTTTTAGACAGTTATTTATTTTGAAGACATGATTTCCTTCCGAAGATAAAATGTTTATCTTCCGAAGTATCAGAAAATGTTCAAGAATCTAAGGAAAGTCATCAAAAAGAATTTTACATCCAAAGAAAACATGAGCTTATGAAAGTGATGAACTAGACAACTTAGGACACACATATTTTAAGAAGAAATAATTAGAATTAGTTTTAAGAAAAAGTCTACTCAAAGTTAATCATCCCAATAGCTGATATCAGATATTTAAATCTCTGTTCATCAAAAGCTTTTGTAAACAGATCAGCATATTGTTCATCTGTATGAACTTTGACTAGTTTAATTAATCCCTTTTCATAGTTATCTCTTATTAAATGATACCTGATGTTGATGTGTTTGGTCCTTGAGTGCTGCACAGGGTTCTCAGTGATAGAGATAGCACTATTGTTGTCTATGTGGATAGGAGTCTCTTTGAAGTTAAATCCATAGTCCAGCATCTGATTTTGAATCCAAAGCACTTGAGCACAGCAGCTTGCAGCAGCAATGTATTCAGCCTCAGCAGTTGATGCAGACACACAGGATTGATTCTTTCATTGCCATGAGACAACCCTTCCACCAAGGAATTGACATCCCCCAGATGTAGACTTTGCAATCATGTTGCAACCACCATAATCACTATCTGTATAGGCATACAGATTGAAATTAGGATTCTTTGGATACCATAGACCAAGTGTTGAAGCACCTTTGAGGTATCTTAGAATCCTTTTGACAGTGATTAAGTGAGACATCTTTGGGTTGGCTTGATATCTTGCACAAATACATGTAGCAAACATGATATCAGGCCTACTAGCTGTAAGATACATAAGAGACCCAATCATAGCCCTGTATAAATGTTCATCTACACACTCCCCCTCAAGATCAGGTCCAAGGGAGTGGTTTCTAGCTATGGGTGTCTTAGCAATCTTACAATCAGTCATGTTGAACCTCTTGAGTATGTCTTGAACATACTTTGACTGACTTATGAAGATGCCATCTTCAACCTACTTCACTTGAATTCCCAGAAAGAAATTGAGTTCTCCCATTGAACTCATTTCAAATCTGTCTTTCATCAGCTTCTCAAAGTCTTTGCAGAGCTTTGGATTAGTTGAACCAAAGATGATGTCATCTACATATACTTGAACTAGCAATAAGTCATTTCCCTGTCCTTTGATGAAGAGAGTTCCATCTATAGTACCTCTCCTGTATCCATGTTTACAAAGATACTCAGATAGTGTCTCATACCACTTCCTGGGTGCCTGATGTAGCCCATAAAGAGCTTTGTCAAGCTTGCAGACATAATCAGGATGATCAGGGTCTACAAAACCAGGTGGCTGTTTGACATAAACCTCTTCATCAATCACTCCATATAAGAAAGCACACATTACATCAAGTTGAAAGACCTTGAAGTTCTTGGATGCAGCAAATGCCAGGAATATCCTAACAGCTTCTAATCTTGCTACAGGAGCAAAGACATCAGTGTAGTCAATCCCTTCTTCTTGTGTGTATCCTTGAACAACTAGTCTTGCCTTGTTCTTGATGATGATTCCTCTATCATCCTTCTTATTCCTAAAAACCCATTTGGTTCCAATGGTAGTCTTCCCATGAGGAAGAGGACAAAGGTTCCAAACTTTCTGCCTTTTGAATTGAAGCAGCTCTTGTTGCATAGCTTCAACCAACTTCCATCCTTTAGAGCTTCATCAACTTTCTTTGGCTCTATCTGAGATAAGAAACAAGAGTGAAGACAAACATTTGCTTCATGGGTTTGTCCTCTTGTTCTTACCCCTGTGACAACATCTCCAATGATGTTTGTGGTGGGGTGAGACTTGTGGATCCTTAGCTGAGGGATCACAGCAAGTTGCTGAGAAAGATCCAAATTTGAGAAATTTAGATCTGGCCTAGAAGATTCACCCTCCACATTATCACACTTATCAAGATTAACTTGATCCAATGAGTGTGTGACATCATTGATGTTGTCATCTATGGTGTGGTTATTAGCATCAAGAAATTCCTGATCACTATCACCATCACCATTGTTGTCTTCTACAATTGAGGTATCTTTATCTGGTTGAACAGCCTCTGAGCTGGAATTTGAAGGCATACCAGATGTATCAGCTGAATTTGTCATTGTAGTGCTGATAGAGACCTCATTTGCTGAAGTAGTTCCAACTGGTGCTGAAGATGTATGAGTTGAAGGTCTTCCTAGCTCAAATCTTGGATCAGGATCACCTGTATTTAAATTTTCTGCAGATCCTGAAACATGCTCACAAGATTTGTTAAAACAGTTGGTAACTAAATCAAGATCAAACAGCCAATCAGGACCAGAACCAGCCACACAGGGTGTGTGTTCATTGAAGGTCACATTGGCTGACTCCTCAACAATTCTAATTCTGAGATTGTATACTCTATAAGCCTTAGCTTGGGAAGAGTATCCAATGAAGTGTCCATCATCTGATTTCTCAGCAAACTTGGCAATTTGATCCTTGGTATTCAAGATGGTGCAGGGACATTCAAATGACCTGAGAAAACCAATGAAAGGTTTCCTCTTGTGCCAAAGTTCATAAGGAGTCTTACCATGTGCCTTAACTACTAAAACTCTGTTTTGCACATAGCAAGCAGTATTAACTGCCTCTGCCCAGAAGATGATGGGCAGTTTAGAGTCAGACAACATAGTTCTTGCAGCTTCAATTAGTGTCCTGTTTCTCCTCTCAGCAACTCCGTTTTGCTGAGGAGTCCTGGGAGCACTATATTGTCTTGTAATACTTTTTTCATCACAAAATGTATGAAGGATTTGGTTCTTGAATTCAGTTCCTTGATCACATCTTATGGTTTTGACCTTGTGATCACATTGATTCTCAACTTTTAAGATGAAATTCTTGAGAATCTCAGGGGTTTCATCCTTAGTTCTAAGAAAGAAAACCCAAGTGAATCTTGTAAAATCATCTGTGATCACAAAACAGTAAGAGGTCCTTCCTAGACTCATTACACTGGTGGGGCCAAAGAGATCCATATGTAACAAGTGTAGGGGAGTAGTGATGGAGTTCTTTTCCTTAGGCTTGTGAGATACCTTGTGTTGCTTCCCTTTCAGGCATGCAACACAATGATCATCACTAGTAAACTCTTTCTTTGGCATTCAGTTACCAGATCATGTTTAATTAATTTATTCATGTTCTTAAAGTTTACATGGCACATTCTTTTATGCCATAGGAAAGACTCATCACTATTTGCTTTAGATAGAAATCATGAAACTTCTCCAGAGGGAGATGTTTCTTGCAAATCCATCTTGTACATGTTCCCTTTCATAGGGGCTCTAAGCAGGATATGCTCATGAGGAATGACCACTCCAGGCTTGAGAACAATGCACTCATGCTCAGTAAAGAGCATGTTATGACTCTGATCACAAAATTGGGATACACTCAGAAGATTGTAACCAAGCTCCTTAACAAAGTTTACCTTCTCAATGCTGAGCTTACCATTTGTGACCTTGCCCCTTCCAGAAATGTAACCACCTTCATCTTCTCCAAAAGCAACTGGTCCTCCATCAATTCTCTCAAAATTATGGAGTAGAGACCTATTGCCTGTCATGTGCCTGGAACAGCCACTGTCAATTATCTAGACATTCCTGCTTGTCTTGAGCTGTTCCTGCACAAAGAAAATGATTAGTTACATTTGGAAACCCAAGCCTTACTTGTCTTGGGCTTACTAATTGTAATGGAAGGTAATGCAACAGTAATAGATCCTATGGTTGTACTATGGGGATCTTCAGCTGTTGTTGATGGAGAAACTTCAGTCATTTGGTCTTTCTTAGACTTCCACACCACCTTTGGAGTCTTGGACTTGACCTTCAAAACCTTTGAAGCTTCTGGGACTTCACAAGTTTTGATGACTGAACCTTCGGAAGATTCTACAGTCACTGCAGCAGACTTCAGTGCTTTAGAAGAACTCCTTTCTTCCGAGACCAATTTTACTTCCGAAGGTAATTTTCCATTTACCTTCTTCTTTGATTTGGAGCTTCCGAAGGAAACAGACTTTCCTTCCGAAGCTTGAGACTTCTTGAAACTCTTTGAAGTCTTTGTATTGGTCATGTGGATAGTACTTTTAGGATTGTATGGGCAATCCTTAACAATGTGAGAGGTACTTTCACACATGACACATAACATTTTCTTCTTCAAAGGAGTCTCCTTATGAGAGCAAGACTGGCTTTGGTCACATCCCTTCTCCACCTTCATCTTGGTAGATGATGAGACAATTCTTTTGGGCTGTGAACTGTTCTTGGAGTTTGATGGTCCAGGCTGTGCAGCAGTGGTACACAGCAGCTCACTCTTCTTCTTTGCACTGAGATGATTTGAACAAGAACCAGGACTCTTAGCTGAGGAGTCTTGGTTGATGTCTTCAGTCCTCACTACTTTGAAACCTGCAGAGATAAAAACTTGTTTCTGCTTAGCATCAAAAGTAGCCTTGATCTCTTGAGCCTTCTTTGCTTTCCTC
This sequence comes from Flaveria ramosissima, assembly GCA_025215565.1. Lineage (NCBI taxonomy): Eukaryota > Viridiplantae > Streptophyta > Magnoliopsida > Asterales > Asteraceae > Flaveria > Flaveria ramosissima. The sequence continues at coordinate 43,907,999 of CM046029.1, read as the reverse complement.
TTGCTCTTCCTAATCAAGTTCTTTCTCTTGGACTTTGTCATCACAGTAGATTTCTTCTCCTCAGAAGGATAGTGGCCCTTGGAAGAATCCTCTTCTTCACTCTTCTCAGAGGAATTCTTCACTATCACTTCTTCATCCTCTTCACTTATATGATCTATGAGAGGAAGCTCATCTTCACAAGTTCCACACCTAGGAGATCTTACAGACAAGATTGTGTGGAGGAGCTATCTCATTTGATCCCAGTCCCTGTCTATTTTGATAGCACACTTTGTTGCGCAAGGATGAGGATATCATGTTTTTGAAGGTCTCTTCTTCAAGAACACTCTTCTCTGCCTTGGCTTTGCTGATCACAAGCTTAGCCTGGCACTCAGTCAACTTAGTTATGAGATCCTGGATCTGAGTTCTAAAATCTGTATGTTCATGTTTTAGTACTGAAATGGTTTTCTCCAAGTCCTCCATCTTTAACTTGTAATCATTTTCAGACTTTCTAAAATCAGATTTTAATATGTTTAATGACTCCAGATCAGATCTCATCTCTAAGTTGTAGGACCTGTATCTATTTACTTTAGCAATGCATTCAGGAGAACAGAGATGTTCCAATACCTTGGCTTCATCAAGGTCATCCATCAGTGCTTGGTTTGGAGAAGCATCTTCCACCTGAAAGCTCCAGTCAAAGCCTCCCTCTTCAACATCAACAGCAGCATGTTGCTTTGGCTTCTCATTCTGAGGGGCTTTGTCAGTGTAGTTTGGTCTGGGTTTGTGTTTGGCCCCCATTTGTTTTAGGTGCCTTACACTCCCTAGCAAAGTGGCCTATAAGGTTACAGTTGTAACACTTAACTTTGCTTTTATCCAGCCGAAACTTTCCACTGGTAGCATTGCTTGGAAATCTTCTTCCTGTTCTCTTGTAGAACTTCTTGGCTCTGTGAGTGAGGAGAGCCATCTGCTGAACTATCTCCATGTATTCCAGGTCATCTGGATGGATACAGTCCAGGTCTTCAAGAGTGAAGAGAGAGTTCCCACAGCTTTCATCAGTAGACACAAAGGCTTGAGAAGAACTTGTCTCTTGGAATGGGCTTCATTGAGTAAAGTTTTCCCTTGGTGTCTCCGGAAAGGTGATGAAAGGACCCTTTTGTGAGTTGTAAGGGTAGCATATGAGATAATGTTGGGGTTCTATGCTGTCCCTTTCAACCACATGAAGGGCTGAACCCATTTGATTGTTGGAGTTGCCAGATGAACCTTGCATGTTCATCTCCATCTGGTATCCACTGAGAATCCCATACAACTCTGTCAGAGTAAGAGTTTTAAGGTTCTCAGTCCTCTTGATCACCACACAATAGTGTGTCCATTGCCTAGGAAGTGAGGACATGAACTTCCTTACAATGTCCCTGTTCTCAAGAGGAACTCCTCCATCCACTAGGGTATCCACTATCTCAACATACCTGAAGTATTGTTGAGTCATGGTTTCACCTGCTTTGAAGGTGAAGTTTTCAAACTGCTGCTTCAGAAGATCCTTCTTGTTCTCCTTGGCTTCAGAGGAGCCTTCATACATCAGCTTCAGTGCATCCCACAGCTGTTTAGCTGTTTTGCACTTCTTAAAACCTCTGTATACAGTGTTTGGAAGAGCAGTCATGGCCTTTCTATCAATCTCTACTCTTTTTCTATCTTCATCTGAGTAGTTGGCCACATCTTTTAGAATCATACCAGCACCAGTAGCAGAGGGAGTGCTGGGTATGAAAGATCCATTCTCAACAGATTCCCACATTCTTGAATCAAGAGACAAGATGAAACCTTCCATTCTCATACACCAGGTGTCAAAATCATCAAGAGTGATCAGTGCGGATTTGTTCATGGTTCCAGTCTCCATATCAGTCTTTGAGATGGATGCCATTTGGAGAGTTTAGTTTTTGTGTGTGTGAGGGATCTTAAGATGGTGAGATCTTATATCAAGAGCCTGGAAAGCTCTGATACCAACTGCAGGACCGTTTAAGGGCTTAAGCAAATTACAACACAACAACACAATGAGGAGAGCAACTAAACTTTAATCAAACACTGAACTGGATTAACCAAGGTGATACAAACAACACAGGTAAAGTAAAGAGACAGAACAATAGAGTTGGGTTTCAAGGAGGCACTATATTGCTTTCTCAAGTTCTTTTACAAGTGTTACAAAGCATAAAGAAAGATACAAGAACTAGAAATACTTATACTACAACCTACAGCCGGCTATACTTTGAAAGCCAGCTGGATACAATTGACTAGACACTAACAAAATCAATTGTAGGATCAAAAGGCATATCTGCCTTTTGACCTTGTGACTATGACATGCCATAGCTCACATCCTTATACATTACAAAAAGGATAAAGTACATAAAGTAGAAAGTTACAGACTCAAGACCTCAATGTACAGTTACAAAAAGCATGGACCTTTTCACCAACTCATGTAAGTTGGTGACTTTACAGAGATGCAGCGGAAAGGTGCTTTATGGAAAAGTACATCAGATAAAGCATGTGTACTAAAAGTCTTCGGAAGAAATCTGTCTTCATAGGTTGAAGCTTAGGAAGACTTTGTCTCTGAGGCTTCGGAAGACTTCATGTTTGGCTTCGGAAGATATTGGTCTTGGCTTCGGAAGATTTTACACTTAGAGTATTTTCTAGTGCATTGTGTAAAACTTTCGAAGCATTCTTTACTTCAGTACTTAGTGCATGTTGCAGAGACACATTGGATGTTTTGGGTTGCATCAGACTTAAGGAATCCTTACACTATCCAACATCGGTCGGCACACTCGATTCATCAAATCCATAAAGGCAGTTGGTGCGTTAGTTAGACCAAAAGACATAACGAGGAACTCGTAGTGTCCATAACGCATACGGAAAGCTGTGTTAGGGATGTCTTATTCCTTCACCTTCAATTGATGGTAGCCAGATCGTAGATCTATTCTTGAAAACCAACTGGCACCCTGGAGCTGATCAAACAGATCATCAATTCTTGGTATGGGGTACCGATTCTTCACTGTTAGCTTATTCAACTCACGGTAGTCTATACACATCCTCATGCTACCGTCTTTTTTTTCACAAATAAGACCGGAGCACCCCAAGGAGAGATACTTGGTATAATGAATCCCTTATCCATCAACTCCTGTAATTGGCTCATGAGTTCCTTCATCTCAGTAGGAGCTAATCGATATGGCGCTTTGGCCACGGGTAGAGCACCGGGTATCAAATCAATTTGGAACTCAATCTCGCGATCCGGTGGTACGCCGGGTAAGTCTTCCGGGAATACGTCCTGAAAGTCACACACCACTAGTACCTCGGAAAATTGCGGTGCCGACGCATCCACATCTTTCACGTATGCCAAGTAGGCACTACATCCACGTCTCATGCACTTCCCCACCACCGCCATCGAAATCATCTTCGGAATCATAGTAACGCGATCTCCATGAATCGTAACCAAACTCCCATCGGGCGCAACTAATCGAATCATCTTCTTGCGACATACGATGTTTGCTTCATAGGTTGCTAACCAGTCCATTCCTAGTACTACATCGAATCCACCTAGGGGCATCACATGTAACCTAGCAGCAAACCTATGACCTTCTAGTTCTATGGCACAGTCCTCTATCACATCAGTAATTCTGGTGGACTTACCAATAGCGGTTTCTACATCGAATGGTTCGCTGACACTCGTACTACTAACATGAAACTTAGCACATAAAATAGTTGAAATGAAACTCCTACTAGCACCGGAATCAAACAATACAGAGGCACAAGTTTGGTTTACTAGAAACATACCTGACACGACATCAGGATCAGTTCTGGCTTCCTCCCACGTCATAGTGTAAGCTCTAGCACTGGCCCTCTGCCCTCCTTCTTCTGGCTTCTTCTTCGCTCCAGAGCTCTCCGCTCTCGGCTTCTTACAGTCTTTGGTCGCGTGGCCCTCCCCGCCATAGTTACAACACTTCAGCACCCTACAGTCTCTAACGATGTGGCCAGGCTTGCCACACCTAAAGCATACATTCAGTCCCATTCTGCACTCACCGGTATGCTCCCTTCCACAACTACCACACTTATTCCGTCCTGATTTTGACGACACCCCACGGTCATATACCTTCATCTTCTTGTTGTTTGGAGTAAAACCAACACGTCCAAACCTCTTTCCATGCCAGTTCTTACCATCCCCACTCATCTTCTTCACCTCCACCACAGACTCCTCTTGCTCATCATACAATCATCCCGCCAAATCCACCACCGATCGAAAGGTACCTAGCCAAGCAGCAATCAGGTGCCTGTGAATGTCAGCCGGCAGTCCCTGGATGTACCTCTTGATCTTCCTCGACACCGGCGTCACCTGATCCGGCACCAGCCTCGCCATCTCATTGAATTTAGCGGTGTACTGCTGGTGGGTCATGGTTCCCGCTTCAAGTTGCAAGAACTCCCTCTTGATTTTATCGAGTTCCTTGTGAGGACAGAATTCCTTGATCACCAACTGTTTAAACTCCTTCCATCGCATTTTCCCGATGGCTCTAGCACCCTCAGCTTGGACAAGGTTGTCCCACCAACACAGCGCTGAATCAACGAAAGAGTGACTCGCGAACTTCACCTTCTGGTCCTCGCGACACTCACTGATTTCCAAAACTGCCTCCATCTCCCTCACCCAGCGGTGAGCGGCAGCAGCATTGCCATTGCCTCCGAAAGTCGGGGGCTTACACCTTTGGAACGCCCCATAACTGCCCCCTCTGGCTGCTACCCCCACTACATCCTCCTCCTCCTCATCGGATAACACCGTCTCAGGTTCCGATTGTTCCTCCTCCTCTCTGCTTCCCAGGCCCGATGATTCCTTTCTAGTCTCCTTCTCCTTTCTCTCCTCTCCTTTCACAGCCCTGATAACTTCAGTCACCACAGACGGTAAGACTGTCTGCATGATCTGGTGTACTTCGTCAGCAATCGCCTCCCTAGCTGAGGCATTCAAACTAGCATTCTCATTTTCTTCGCTCCAGCCATGAACCTCAGGGTTCTCATGGGTCGTCTCAGGAGCCTTAGCACTACTCCGAGTCACACACGGACGGCCTCTACCTCTAGGAGTCTTGGAAGATTTCTGCCCAGCCATCCTCTAACACACTATTAGATTCAAACACCAACATGGTCATTCAAGGTAATAACTCAGTTTATGTCAAGTATAGTAAGTCCCTAATTACAAAGGCCAGTTGTGATTAGCCACTTACTTTACTCTTCATACCCCAAGCATTTCCTATCCTGACTTAATCAGTATCTAAATCTACTAAGAGCACATAAATGAAATAGCATGCGCACATAATACCGGTTAACATTAAGAAAAGACATACCAAATGGCACGTAGCTACTCGGGCTGACATCTCTCCATTTGTCCCATTTTCAGTTTAAGTTTAGGTTTTAAAAATTTATTTAACCCAATTCTCTTAAACTTTGGATCTGATACCAACTTGTAAGGCCCCGTTCCCGAAGACCTCACAGTTGGTCATTCACAGCATTAAATACATTAAACATTATAAATTTACAAACTTAAGCAGCGGAATCATTTTAACAAAAACCATTCATTTCATTTCTTTAAACACTGTTGTTAAGCAATACACTATTGTTTGATCGAATACAAAAGAACTGTTTAGTTGCATTACAAAACAACAACAATAATAGGTATGAATGGATGTCAGTCTTTCCCTGCCGAGTAGCTTCACCCTCGTGCCATCCTTAGCAATATTTACCTACCCACTGAAAATGTATAAAAGTCAGCGTTGCTGAGTGAGTTCTAGATTTAAAAGTAATAAAATACTTTCTGTACGGCATACATATGAAAATACTCTTTTTATGAAAACTTCATATCTTTATACATGAGCACGCATTAACTATACAATCAGATAATGCTTTATCTCCTTACAACGTGCCTTGTTTACTCTTTACTCTTTTATTTTAATCTTTCACTGTCTATGGGGACCGATGAGCAATACCCTAAACTATGTGCGCGGGGGAAATGGTGCTGGGCCCTCTTTTTCCCACAAGGGGCTCTACATACTGTATACAAGGCTGACCCAGACACCTAGGGTATGCTGCAAAGGTCCGCCAGTCTCAATTGACTGGCCCCGTGCATCTAAAGGTAGCTACCCCGCATCACAGTTGAGCTAACGACCTCATGGTCGTGACCCTCCTATAAGCTTGCAAGACTTGTAAACATTTTAAATTAAGTTCCACTTCTCTTCTTTATTACTCTTTCACTTTATTATTAGCAATACTTTAAACTACAATAATAAACACACCACGTAAAGTCACATACTACTTATACTAATAAGAATAATAATGTTAATAATAATAATAATAATAAGGAACAATCATATAACAATCATAATTATGCATGAAACCCATCATTAATAAACTCAAGTCAAACCTCGGTCAAAACCCTAAGAGCACAGACTCCCAAACATTCGGCAATAAATTCTAAGGGTTAGGCGCTTTGACACTATTTAGGCCCTGTTTGAGCGTTTTGGAAACTTAGGCGCATGGATCATTTCATACGGTTGGAAACTTAGGCGCATGGGCCTCTTGGGCGCATGGGCTGTTGAGGCGCATGGGCCGTTGAGGCGCATGGGCCACTTGGGCCATTTAGGCGCATGAGCCACTTTGGGCGCATGGGCCACATTGGGCGCATGGGCCACTTTGGGCGCATGGGCCTCTTTAAGCGCATGGGCCTCCTTAGGTGTATGGCTATACTTGGATATTTCTAAGGCAAATCTCAGACGTATGGGTTACTGTTCAGACGTATGGATTACACTTAATTCCTTCTAAGGCATTTCTAGCCGCATGAGCTTTATCTAGGCGCATGGACATTCTGTTCAACTTATTTCCAGTATGATTTTGAACCCGTTCCTCATACCTATCTGTTTTTAGCTTAACATAGAAATTCTAAACATGAACAACCTATAAGCATCTAAGAATCCACATCCAACATGCATAATACATACGGGTAAACATAGATAACATTGTAAAAACGTTTTAAATACATTTTCAGCCCCAAAGATGTTTAAAACAAGTAGAAACCGGGGTCTAGAAACTCACCTGGTGCAACTTTGGGTGTTTCTTCCTTCTAACCCTTTTTGCAACTGAGTTCAAACACCTAAGAACACACCAAAACACATATACACGAACACACACAAGCATATAAGCACATAAGCATGAAACCAAGACAAAACCCAACATGAAAACTTAAAAACCTCGAATTCTTACCTTGAATTCAATCCTCTTCTTTTCTTCTTCTTTAAAACCGAGAGTGTTTTCTGCTCTCTTCCTTTCTCTCTCTAAAACCGAATGAAAAGATGATATGAAAAGAGGGTGGGCGGCCATGCCCACCTTTACACCAACTTTTCAAAGATTTTGTCCTTTTCGTCACTTTTAGTCCCTCTACTTGGGCTTTATTGCTTTTCCTTCTTTTATTCTTCATTTCTTGTTCTTTCTTTTCCTTTTTTTTAGAAATAACCGGGTGTTACATTTGTTCAATACATCATGAGTAGAGGATAAGTTTCTTTGTTAAATGTCTGTGGGGACTAGGTCATTCAATGTTTTCTTTAAAAAGAACCAAAATATGATAACAGTAGCTGCGGCGCACTTGTTGAAACTGTTGATGCATGTATGTCCCTAGATCGTGATATGTAATGTAATAGATCTTGTTTGTCTGATTATGATGTAATGTGTAATGATTAATGAAATGATATTGATTGTTTGTAATTTGAAATGTCTAATATTTCATTAATGAGTTGATATTGAATTGGTTAATTGGGTTTGTGATTGTTTGAATGGTTACACATAAAGTTATATTAATTAAAACATTCAAACTTAACTTAATGAAGTTCTCATGCGAATGGCCCATGCGAATGGACCATACGCATGAATAACTTCATACGATTGACTCAGTCGCACGACTGAACCAGGAGACTGGATCAGTCGTATGATTGACACATAAGATTGGCTCAGTCGCACGACCGAACACTCAGTCGTGCGGATGGATCAACCGCATGGTTCAATCGCACGACTGAACCATACTTATGGTCCAGTCGCACGAATGAACAACACTAACCTATAAATAGACCCAATTCGTGGAAAAACGTAAGCATTCATACCTTTACGACTCCAGACGTACCCTAGTCGTCCAGAAGCCTCCCAAATCGTTCTCCAAGTTCACAGAACACATTAGATCGATTCCCAATCGACTTCTAACGTTAGATTCAATTCTTGATTGATTCTTCGTGTGTTTTCACTGATTGGATCGCCAATCAAATAGGATTCCGCACTATTTGATCTGGTTTACACGCTAATCACTAGGTATTTCGTTCAAATACCAGGTCCTAATAGAAACGAAGAAGGTATGGACTTAAAAGGACGAGTATATCAGCATTCCCGCCAAACTTTGACTCTCTAGAAGATCTTTTCAGCTTCTCGTTCATATCCTTTTATACTGTTTGAATTTGTTTTAAAAAGATTATACGTGAAGGATGGTGAGGTCTTGAGGGGCAAATTTCTTTTGATTTCTTATATTTTGTTTACTTTGTTTTAATTTTTTTTAAATAATTATACTTTTCTTTTATCTTATTTTAAAGAAAGGGAAACAAAATTAAATTTTTTTAATTTTTAGGTTTCCAGCGAAATTATACTTCCGCTGGTAGTTTCGCACGGCGAAATTGTAGCTTCGCCGTTTCTTTTGCGCGTTGCTAGGTCAATTTCGACCAGAGTTTCGCATGGTGAAATTGTTGCTTCGCACGGCGAAACTATAGTTTCATGGGCTGCGAAACTAAGTGCTATATAACTCAATTTGCGAAATTGTTTTCTCATTTTCGCACTATCGTAGTTTTAAACATATTAGGGCTTTACTATGAGTTTTCATGCGATATTGAGTTTGTGTGCTTTTGATTCTCGATTGACCATTGATTTATCTTCGCAATTGAGTTTCAAACTCAGGAACTTAGTCTATTTTAGGTTTAATGGCAACATTGTGGGGTTATTTGATTGAGACTCTTCGGTACCTTCGCAGTTCTTACTGCGAAAGTACCGATAGTCCAGCGAAACTGAACGAAAGTTCATGGTTTTTCTGCGAAACTGTGTAGTCATGCTGTCCGAGCGAACTTAACAGTTTCGCAGAACAAACTTCAGTTTCGCAACGCAAAAACTATAGTTTCGGCCAGTCGAATCTACTACACTGTCTTGCCAAAACTAATAAATAATTGTTGCCGAAATTATTTTTTTGTTTGCCGAAACTAATATTTCATCCTGCGAAACTATAATTTTGGCTAGCGAAATTAATTTTTTTATTGTTTAATTTTATTCTTGTTCCTGTTTTTTTAATATTATTTTTTAATATACCATACTAATGCGTTTAATTTGCTTGTCAGATTAAATGGCCAATCTAAAGTTTGATGAGAGGAATAACATTACTGCCATTTTGGACGACACTCATTCGGAAGCTCCTGGTTTTTGAGACTGCATACGCTGGTTGAAGAGATCTCCAATCGCCTACGCGATCTCACATTCCACTACTATATATGACTTACACATCAGAGATTTTTGGCGGACGACTGAGTATGAAACGAGAGCCATTTCTCAGAGGATTGTGGCTAGGGTGATGGAGAATGAGCTGACTATTACTACAACGGTTATATGGATGGTGTTGAGACTCGATGAGGATATAGGAGAGGAGGTTACACTATCTGACCAGGAGGTGTTTGATGCATTCAGATCTATGGGATATGAGAGACCTCCATTTGGTACGAGAAAGGAAATCAAAAAGTCCTGTCTCTCTAAGGAGTGGAGATATATAGTCCATGTGTTTATCATGTGCTTGGATCACCAAAAAGGTGGATCAGACGGGCTGAATCTAGATTGGGCTAAAGCCATGGTGATTTGTTGCAGAGGAAGGAAGGCCAACATTGCATGTTTGATCTTTGATTGTATGGCTGAAAATGTTATGGCACTAAAGAAGGACAAGTGGCTTCTGTACCCTCAATTACTTCAGATGATTATAGATGATCTCATTCCCAACATCCCTAGACATGGAGAGGTCAAGAGATTAGTACAAATTGTTGATACATGTATGTCCCTAGATCATGATATGAATGTAATAGATCTTGTTTGTCTGATTCTGATGTAATGTTTGGAATGTTAATGAAATGATATTGATGGTTTGTGATTTATAATGTTTAAGATTTAATTAATGAGTCGATAGTGAATTGGTTAAATAGGTTTGTGGTTGTTTGAATTGTTACACATAATGTTATATTAATTAATACATTCAAACTTAGCAAAATGAAGTTCTCATGCGAATGGCCCATGCGAATGGACCACACGCATGAATAACTTCATACGAATGACTCAGTCGCACGACTGAACCAGGAGACTAGATCAGTCGTATGATTGAAACATAAGATTGGCTCAGTCGCACGACTGAACACTCAGTCGTGCGGATGGATCAACCGCATGGTTCAATCGCACGACTCAACCATACTAATAGTTCAGTCGCACGAATGAACAATACTAACCTATAAATACAACCCAATTCGTGGAAAAACTTAAGCATTCATTCTATTTCGACTCCAGACGTACCCTAGCCGTCCAGAAGCCTCCAAGTTGATACTCCAAGTTCATAGAACGCTGTAGATCGATTCCCAATCGATTCTTAACGTTTGATTCAATACTTTATTGATTCTACGTGCGTTCTCACGGATTGGATCGCCAATCAAATAGGATTCCGCACTATTTGGTTTGGTTTACACGTTAATCATTCGGTATTTCGTTCAAATACCAGACCCTAACAAGTGGTATCAGAGCATTGGCTCTTGATTACGTGTGATTCAATCAAGATTGATAAAAAGTTTGTGTTTTTACACTAAAAACGCAATCTTTTGTGTCAAAAGTTGTCTTGGACGTCCCCTGCTCATCAAGTTCCGGTTTCTACGGCCTTAGGCGATTAGGGTTGGCGAAATTAGAATTTTTACGGCTAAAACACGTTTAACCTAGAAATTTTCGCAAAACAGCAGCTTCAGTCGCACGAGTGAGCCATTCGCACGACTGGACTTCATTCGCATTGTCCAGACGCACGATTGGACCTAGTCGCATCTCCATTCGTACGACTGAACCATCCGTTCGCAGTGTTCATACGCATCAGCTTCATTCGCACGACTGAACCAATCGCTTAATTCAGCCGTACGATTGAACCAGTCGCATAGTTCATTCACAAGGATAGCCCATTCACATCACCCAGTCGCACCAGTTTGACAAATTGTTTAGTACACTTAAAGTTAATCGACATGGAAGATCAGATGTCAGCGTTTACTGCCGGGAAGGACTCAAGAATCCAGAACCTACTGCTGCTTGAGAGTGAGGTGGGGAATCATAATAAACCACCAATGCTCTTAACGTTAGATGAGTTTCCCCACTGGAAACAACGTTTTGAGATCTACCTCAATGGAGTGGATCCAAATTTGTGGGAAGCTATCGAGATTAGGTACAGTATGCCGGTGGGAGCAGATGGAGTAAAGCTTACTTTGGGAGGGATGACTGATGCTCAGAAGGTTATGTATAATGCAGAGAAGAGAGTCTATGCATTGATCACACAGTCTATTCCTAAAGATATTTTCCACCAGTACTCAGAGAATAAGCAGGCCAAGAAATTGTGGGATGAGCTGGAAAAGAGATACGACGGGAATGCTTCGCTGAAGGCAATTAAAGCTAAGGAACTGAAGAAAGAATTTGACAACTTCTCATCGATGGGAAACGAGAGTTTGGACGATGTTATTGATAGATTCTACCATCTGATGAGTGAACTGCATACACATGGGGTTGCTACTACCATGGAAGAAAAAGTGTCAAATTTTGCAGACGGATTGCCGGAAAAGTGGGCTTCATTTGTGTCAAATCTGAGACAGAATGAGATGCTGGCAAAGTTGGATATCAATGACTTCATTCTAAAGGTGCGAGAAGAAGCACTTAGGATGAAGTACAGAGCTCAGAAGTCTTCGTAAACTCAGAATCCAGCTTTGTACAATGCCACGCCTCAAGCTAAGACGTCTGGAGCACCTCTTCAGACTGCATATGTGTCTAGCTCATCGCGTCCTTCACAAGCTTCTCCTTCAGGTTCGGAAACGTCAGGGTCTTCTTGTACCCATTACATTGGAACTGAAGTGAATGCTACTAGACTGAAGACCGAGAACCTCGGTAATGTGAGTGTGGAAGTAGCTCGAGAGCACATGGATCTTTTGGCAGCAATGGTTCATTCCTATGATGGACTTGTTGCTGGGAAGATTGGAAACTGCCATCTGGCAGATGAGGAGTACGAGCAGGTGGATGAAATGGAGCTGGAGAGGATGGACATTATGTGGGCCTTAGCAAGTGTTGTCCGGAAGGCGAAGAAGTTTGTGAAAAAGACCGGACAGAACTTGGTTGCTACTAAGGATACCACATTTGGCTTTGACAAGAGTAAAGTGACCTGCTTTAACTGTGGAGAAAAGGGGCACTTCAAGAGAGAATGTGTGAAGCCAAAGAAGACTGGGAACGGGAACCCATTCTCGTCCTTCACTCGTCAAGACAAGCAATCTAGCAGTTCTACTTCATCAAGCAAGGATCCAAAAGCCTTGACTGCTCATGTTGATGAAGGACAGGACTGGAGCTTTCGTTTTGTCTCTCCTTGGGAATCTAATATTGCGAGCGTGGAAGATTTAGATGACGATTCCGCTAGTGAAGGAGATATTGCAGTTGAGATAGCGATATCAAATATTGAAGAGATAACTGCAACTGAGTTCAGCTACAAGCTTGAAGAAGGGACTTCCACAGCAAAGACAGAATCACCAGAACCAGAGACATCTGATGTTGCGATGATGGCTAACTCTTCAGAATCTTCTCAGGTAAGTACCACTGACCAACTGTTTAAAAATCATGCTTGTTCGGATTGTAATACATTTAGAGATAGCATAGATGAGAAATTTGCTAGGTTATTAGATCATAATGATAACTTAGTAAAGGATTTGCAACTGTGCACTGAGGCTAATAGAGTTTTAAAACAAAATGAGCATAGTTACAAAGAAAAGATAGACCTTTTGACTAAACAGCTTAGGGAAACTGAAGTAGTTGCATTTAACCAAGCTAATGACATTAGGTGCTATCTTAACTCCCTAGAAGACACTAAGAAGCAAAAGGCAGTTTTAGAAGTAGAAGTAAACTCTTTAAAGCAAAAACTGCACAGTTGGACAAGTTCATCACACATTGTCCAACACTTATTGAGAGAAAGAAACAACGGGGAGGGTTTGGGTTATAAAGTGGTTCCACCACCACATGAGACCTTGATGAACACTAAGAGTAGACCAATAAATAATAACCCCATCAAGGATCATGTGGTGTCTACTCCTCTTGTTAGTGATCCAGATTCCTCATGTTCATCAATTGAATCTGGAACAAAACAAAAGGAGGCCATTTCAAAGGCAAAGGGTAAAATGCCTTGTGTTAATCTGGAAAAAGAATTTGAAAGGATTAATATAAAGTTCGGGTCAAACAAAGTCAAATCTGAATCTAAAAGGACTGCTAATGTTAATCTTTCACAAGTTTCAAGTCAAAAACCAATTAACCAAAAAGAAAAAGATGTTAAAAATGTTAAAACAATTAATTTTGTTAAACAAGAGAAAACATCAAAAGAAACAGAGTCAAAACCCAAATTAAGTGATGTTACTAGGGTGTCACACACATCTCCACAAAGAAAGTATAATCATAAAGTTGATAGCAGGTCATGCTACAACTGTGGAGAGGGTGGACACATTGCTTCCTATTGTCCTTACTATCAGACACCTAGGAAGAAGATTGAACTTCAGGATTCAAAGCCTAGGTCTTCTAAGAGGAGTTCCTTAACTCCACCTAGAAGAACTAGTGAACCAAAAGTTCAACCTATTAGCCAGTCGACCGTTTACCATAAACAGGCTTTGCACAAATCTGGCTTATGGAAAGAGAAGTCATCCTCTGTGTCTGATAATGATTACAAGAAGGAACTTGAGCTACCCTCACCCTCTAAGGGTCAATGGGTTGAATTCATGATGTGTGATGCCTCTGGGAAACCCAAGCCAGTAAAGGCTTGGGTTCCTAACCTAAACTAATGTGTTACATTGTATGTGCAGGGTGTTCGCTACAGTGCTGAAACCAACACGTGGATTGTAGACAGCGGAGCATCCAGGCACATGACAAGAAACAGGGCTCTTTTATCAAACGTCAAACAAATAAAAGGAGGGCATGTTTCGTTTGCTGGAAACAAGGGAGGCTATATCACAGCTCAGGGAGAAGTTGGAAATCAGAAAGTTAAGTTTGATAAGGTGAACTACGTTCAACAACTTCAAAACAACTTACTTTTTGTTTCCCAAATCTGTGATAAAGGATTTAAAGTCATATTCGACAACAAGAAGTGTTACGTCCTAAAGAAAGACTACGTGATTCCGGAGGACCAAGTTCTGATGATAGCTTCAAGATACAAAGACCTTTATGTTTTGGATCTCTCAACTGCTTCAACAACGGATCATGAAGTTCAGTGCTTTCTATCAAAAGCCACTGAGAAGGACTCCATTTCCTGGCATAGGAGAATGGGACACATAAATCAACGGAAGATGAATCACTTGATCCAGAAGGATCTCGTGAGAGGAGTCAATGTCAAGAATTTCCAACTTCCTGATTTTTGTGTAGCTTGCAAGAAAGGCAAACACACGAAGAAGTCTCATAAGGAAAAGAAAGTTCATTCAATAGAACTTCCTCTTGAACTTCTTCACATGGATCTGTTTGGTCCACTCAGTACAAAGAGCATTGCAGGCAATTTGTACTGTTTTGTGGTTACTGATGACTACTCAAGATTCTCTTGGGTAATGTTTCTGAAATCCAAATCAGAAACATTTGAGTCATTCAAAGAGTTAGTAACCACACTGGAATCTCTTTACAAGCTCAAGAATCAGTGGATGGAGGCTTACTGCAAGGAAAAGGGAATTGTGCATCAATTCACTTCTACCTACACGCCTCAGATGAATGGTGTTGCTGAGAGAAAGAATAGAAGCTTGATAGAGACCGCACGGACAATGCTGGCAGACTCGAAACTGCCTATCCAATTCTGGAATGAGGCAGTGGCTAATGCATGTTATACACTGAATTGAGTTCTGATAGTCAAGCGCCACGGAAAGACATGTTACGAGCTACTACAAAGACGCAAACCGAATTTGGAGTATCTCGAACCATTTGGCGCGCCGTGCACACTTCTGAAGAAGACTCAAGAAGGTAAATTCAGCGAGAAGGCTGATGAAGGAATCTTCCTAGGATACAACATACCGAACAAGAGAGTTTACAACAACTCAATGGGTCTAGTAGAAGTGTGGTGTAATGTTGATGTTCAGAGATATACCACACCACCTACTGGCAAAGGACCCGCCTACTTTTTCGACTATGATGGATTCTTCAAGTCCTTCAACATCCCTATCTCTCCTTCGGATGATGAGTTAGCTACTCGAATGATGTATGATATCTTGAATACACCATCTCATGATTCAACATCATCTAGCTCACAGGGAGAATCATCTACTCAGTCAGGGGGAGTAGTCGACGATAGTGACTCCTCCTCAGAAGATGAAGCTGAAGAAGATGACCAAAACAGTCAGGAGGAACAGGTTCCAATCCCTGCAAGTCCACAAGCATCTAATAGTGATGCTCCTTCGACTTCGAAACCTCAAACTCCATCTACCTCAGATGCAGAACCAAATGTTCATAATCTTGGCTCTGAGGTAGCTGTTCCTACTACTCCAGGATCACGTCTAAACGTTTATCATCCCTTAGACAATGTCATTGGGGATGTCAGATCAGGAGTACAAACCCGAAATCAGCTATACTCAGCTGATTATGCCTCTGTTATGGAAAAGGGATACATTCATGATGGTGCTTATCGGTGTTTTGTCTCGCAGTTTGAGCCAAAATACATCAGTGATGCACTAAACGATGAGGCGTGGGTGAGTGACATGCAAGAAGAACTTCTTCAGTTCAAGAAGTTAGGTGTATGGACTCTGGTAGATAGACCTAAAGGTGCTAAGGTCATTGGCACCAAATGGGTTTTGAAATTCAAGAAGGATGACCAAGGGATCATTATCAGGAACAAGGCTCGACTGGTGGTTCAGGGATTTCGCCAAGTCGAGGGGATTGACTACAATGAAGTGTTTGCACCCGTTGCAAGGATGGAAGCCATTCGTATCTTCCTTGCCTATGCATCGTACATGAAGATTAAAGTCTATCAATTAGATGTGAAGAGTGCATTCCTTCATGGGGAAATAAGAGAGAAAGTCTATGTCAGTCAACCCGAGGGATTTGAAGATCCTTATCATCGGGACAGACTTTACAAACTCGACAAGGCCTTATACGGTCTTAATCAAGCTCCAAGGGCCTGGTATGAGAAACTCTCGACTCATCTTGTGAAACACGGCTTTCGCAGGGGAGTAATTGACTGCATGCTGTTCATCAAAGAAAAAGATGGAGACCTACTGCTCGTACAGATCTATGTCGATGACATAATCTTCGGTTCAAAGAACGAAGAATTATGTAAAGAGTTTGAAGCAGTTATGAAGAAAGAGTTTGAGATGAGTGCTATGGGGGAGATGAAATTCTTTCTCGGGTTACAGGTGGATGAGACACCAAATGGGATCTTTCTACATCAGACCAAGTATGTAGGAGACATTCTCAGTCGTTTTGACATGGAGAATGCTTCTGCTGCTGGGACTCCACTTGCTACTAATCATGATATAGCACCTGACAAAAATGGAGATCTGGTAGATGCCACAATGTACCGAGGAATGATTGGATCCCTCATGTACCTCACTGCCTCAAGACCTGATATCATGTATGCTACATGTTTATGTTCTAGATATCAGGCTAAGCCTAAGGTCAACCATTTGATCAGGGTCAAGAGGATATTTCGTTATCTGAAGAGTACACCCACACTTGGGTTGTGGTATCCTCATGATGATGACTTTGAGCTCACGACGTATAGTGACTCGGATTACGGGGGCTGCAAGATGAACTACAAGTCTACATCAGCAGGGTGTCAATTCTTTGGGAGGAGACTAGTTACCTGGCAGTGTAAGAAGCAGACCTCGGTTGCATTGTCAACCTGTGAAGCTGAATACGTTGCTGTTGCAAGTTGCTGTTCACAAATCATCTGGATTTAACAGCAAATGCGGGATTACGGTTTAAAGTTCTCTTCTACTCCTATTTTTGTTGATAACTCTGCGGCAATTGCAGTAACTAAAAATCCGGTACAACATCCAAAGACCAAACACATCGGTATTAAATACCATTTTATAAGAGATTGTTTTGAAAAGAACTTAATCGATGTGGTAAAAATTAATACTGATTTTCAACGCGCTGACCTCTATACAAAAGCTTTTGACAAACCACGTTTTCTATATATGTTAGAGGTCAACGGCGTTAAAAAGAAAAGTGATGTTATCCCTGATGATGATCATGTGTAGTCTGATGCATTGTAGTTAAATTTTTCTTTTTTTATTTTCTTTATTTAATTTATTTTCTGTTTAAATTAAACTCATGTTATTTAGTTGTTTATTAAAATCCTAAAATAATTAAACCAGATATGATTTTAGTATTTTAGGGGGAGAATAAGTCAGCCAGTAACATTTAAAAAAAACGAGGGAGAAGGAGTGGATAGCTGATATAAGGTAGATCGTATCTGTGATACCGATTCAAACCCTTTGGAAAATGATAGTACACAGGAACAAAGTCTGTGTAGTCTAAGCAATATAAAAGGGAAGATGATAGAAAAAATGGTAACTACTAAGGTAACACAAAGAAAGTAGACCTAGAGGTTGCTAGACCACAAATGATATGTCGGTAGATTCAACACAATAGATGGTTAGACCTGACTGGTGATCTCAAGATCAAACTAAGTTGTTCAACTGACTGTGGGCTCCCATCTTGTCACTGGTTAACACAATCAACAATATTCCAATAAGGGGTAATGAGCATGTAAACGCCACAAATGTGTGCGGATGACCATAAATAGAGCAAAGCACGAAAAAAATGAAAGACAAATGCTATCAAGCTAATGACTTATGTTGTTGGTGCATTCTGTGCAAAAGAAAATTTAGCTGCTCTAACAAGAAGATAGGTTGTGTGCCTCTCTGCTGTGCGATGGCACTGACCTGAGGATAAGCATAACCTAGATATTCTAGAATTCATTGTTGTTTGCCGCCTCTTTGCTGTACGATGGCACTGCCCTGAGGATTGGCTTCTCTTTGAAAGCTCTAAGAATAGTCTCTTCTTGAAATAATACCCGTAGACCGCTCAAAAGCTCCTGAGGAATGTTGATTACCATATAAGTGTGGGATCCACAAATGTTAGTTGAAATAATTAAACCTAAAACTATCACCAGTTTGTGTCTAAAGTCTGTGTATGGATTTAAGAGGACAAATATACTAACAATCATTGTGGCTGCAATTTTTGAAAGTTCAAATCAATGTGGGAATCTAATAGTACCAGTATGATTTCCTAAATTTGCTAACGACTCTGGATGATAACCAAGAATTGAGCATCAAAAGGTTTTGATAACAAGTCCCAAATGATTTGACTTGCCTGTATGATTCCAAAATTGAATTGGTCCAGGTGTGGTCAATCTAAGTTGAAGCTGCCTATTCCGGAAGCAAATCCAGTAGATTTCTATCTTAGGATTTATCTCTCACAAAAACCCAAAAACAAGTTTAATTTATGTATTTCATTTTAAGTTTCTAGTTAGTTAGTCATTTTAGTTTGTTTGTTCGTCGGACTATATCATGAAAATCAGTATGGGATTAACTCACCAAAAAGGGTCATGTCTAAGATGACCACATGTGTTTTTCAAAGTTTAAAAGGGTCACGTCTGAGGTGACTAAAGTGTTTAAAAGGATCACGTCTGAGGTGATCAAAAAGTTTTCAAGTTAAGATGATCATGTCTGAGATGATCAAATGCTCATAATGTTAATTTCAATAGTTAAAAAGGGTTTAAATGTTAAATGTTCAAAAAGGCAGAAAATTTCACAAGTATGACCCATTCGCACGAATGGACCATTCGTATGGACTTATCATACGAATGGGAGCCATTCGTACGAGTGGACCATGAGTATGGACCATCCAACCGAATGGCCCAGTCGGATGCTTAAGAGCGAACGAATGAGTCAGTCGCACGACTGAGATCCAGTCGGACGACTGAAGAAGGGCGACTGAACCAATCCCACGACTGAGGCCCACTCGCACGACTGAAAGGTGCGTATGAGCCCAGTCGCACGATTGAATCTAGGGTTAGTATAAATAGAGGGAGAGTCGGTCGCAGAGACTCACCACCCTCAAATGAACCCTAAATCGCACGACTTAAAGTCACTCTGCCCAAATTTCATTTGATCTCTATAAACCCCTGTTTCTTGCTTACTAATCATTTACATCGACTTTACAGGTAATTTGCGGTGAAGAGACACAACAATAACTTTCAATTTGACACCAAATCTAGAAAATCAGACCCGTAAACTAACCGAGACTTAAGTGGCTTAATAACCTAACTAAACGACTCAAACAAATGAAATTAAAGATGTTAGGTGTTATACGAACGGATTGCGAGTCTAATGAACCAGAACATGAAGTCTAAAACTCAAAATTGGTGAAAAATTGAATTTGAATTGAACAGTCAGTACATCATGCGAATGGACAGGTTGATGAACTTCAGTCGCAAGACTGAAGGGTGTGAACTGCTTAACCGCACGACTGAACCATGCGTATGAGTTCAGTCGCACGACTGGTGTAACCGCATGAGGTTACATACGCATGAGTCCAGTCGCACACTCAGTCGTACGCATGGGATCATTCGTACGACTGAATCCCAGTCGCACTGCTCAATCGCACGACTGATCTCAGTCGCACAACCTCAATCGCATGACAGAAAGGAATTTTTCTTCAAGTCCAAGTGTTTCATGACTTTCTTAGCCAATGGTACTAATGTTTACTATGTTTGTGTAACAGATGGCTAGTCGATGGACTATGAGCACGAAGCACAATATATGTGCTCATCTGGATCTGACATCCAAAAATGCTGCTGATTTCTCGGGCATTATCACCTTTCTACAGAGGTCGAGGATTGCACATGCCATATCTACTCCCTGCACTCCTTATCGGTCCATTCAGCAGGCCTTCTGGGAAGTTGCTACAGTTGATAGATCCTCTGAGCCTCACTGCATCAGAAGTACCATCTTTGGAGAGGCTATAGCTGTTACAGAGGAGGACCTAAGGATAGTGTTACAGTTAGGGGACGACGCTGATTGTCCGACTAGATTACACCCCCTCACTGTCAGAGGATGCTTTCTTAGGGACAAGTACTCTGGGGACGTTAATGCTGGGGTACTCAACAAGAGTAACCTCTGTCCCCAGTTTAAGTATCTTGCGCACGTGCTTCTTAAGTGTATAGCTTCCAGGAAGGGAGGTTTTGATGAGCTTTCGACCAGATCCAGAACGCGTATGTTGCGTTGGTGCTGAACCACCCGTTCAGCTTCTCCAAGATGATATTCACCTACCTGGTGGAGAACATCGAGGGGAATGGGAAGGAGGGCTTCTGTATGTACCCGAGGTTTATGCAGATGATCATAGATCAGAAGCTCCCCTCCCTGCCAAAGGAAAAGGATGATGCTGTTGTTCTCGAGGTAATGGATGACACCACATTGGGGAGGATGAAGGTATACAGGGGGAAGTAGGTGAAACCCCCTGTCAGGAGATTGTTTGGGCATCTGGCCCGGGAGGACTACGTGGTGCCAGCCAGGAGAAAGTGGCGCCACGACGATAGCGATTCGGATGTTGAGCAGATTGCTCTACCCACTCATGACTCAGATGATGATGACAGTGGAGATGCTGGAAATGATATGCCTATTCCACCGAGGGGCACAGCTACAGATGTTGTACCTCTAGTATCTGCCCCAACAGGCGATATAGCTGAGTCAGCGGGTTTCCACCAGGATTTCATACCTGGTGAGGAGGAAGAAGAGTCGGATGAGGAGCCCTTGACGAGGACTGTGGGAAGCAAGGTTGTTCCCACAGAGTATGGACTCCGGGCGGTTGGTGAACGCCCCAGGGATTCGAGAGACTACTGCAGATCCTAGCTATGCCCTTGAGTCAGCTAGCCGTGTTCTAGGGGGAGCATCCACCTCGACTGGATCGAGGAAGAAAAGGATGGCTCAGTCCCACGGCCAGAAGAAGAAGAAGAGAAGACTCACCATCGTCACCACCACAACCACTACATCTACCACCACCACTACCACTTCCACAGCCACACCATCCACCACCACAGCTACCACTACCACCACCACACCTCCCACCACTGTACATATGCCTACCACTACCATATCCTTCACTCCTACATCACCTCCACTTTCTCACAGACCCAACCCCATCTTCACCACAGCCACCACCACCACTACTAGCCACCAAGCAGGACAATCTTCACAGCCCTCACATATATACGGATCACCTCTACCTCCAATTGGGGTAGAGGAACAGCTTTCCGCGCTAAACCGGATGGTGATGCGTTTGTTAGCTGTAGATGAAGAGAAGACGGCGCAGATCCGTCATCTGACATATCTTACAGCGGCGCAGTCTCAGCAGATCTCGGATCAGGCTCGGTTGATTGAGGAGTAGGCCCAACAAATGGCTGCTCAGAGCCACGAGATCGCCCAACTCCAAGAGCACAGTGTCACATCTGCTAAAAAGATTGAGGAGTTGGAGGAGGCTAAGAAGACCATCATGCTAAAGCTTAAAGGATCTAAAGAGGAGCCACTGAAGATTAAAGAGGGAGACGGAGATGATGGTGATGATGATGATGAGGATGATGATGAGGATGATGATGATGAGACTGAGGATGATGAGGGGATTGAGGACGAGAGGACAGAGGAGAGGAATGAGGATGATGATGAAGAAGGAGAGGATGCAGCTGCATCTGCCTCTGCTCAAGGTCAGGAAAGGAGATCCAAGAAGAAACAAGACCAACAAGCTTCCTCCTCTGCTCCACCAAGCGATGATCCAGTGATCCAAGAGAAAAGTAATGATTAGATGTCTATGTATCTGATTACTTTTGTATTTGAATCATGTATTTAAACTTATGTATTCGATGTTTATATTAAGATTAATGCATTTCTGTTTTGATTATTAACTAATGGTTGATGTGTTGCATGTTTAAATCAAACAGATCCAAAATACCAAAGGGATGAGTTTGATGTTGCTCCCCTTCAGCAGGTCAAGACTCAGTTAACTATGATTCTTGATCTGCAAGGGATCGTAAGGAGGTCGGTGAGTTATACCCCGGAAGAAGGGAACATAATTCACGATCTATCAAATGAGCAACTAGCAGAGATCTTCAAGCTAAATCCCGATGAGATTGTAAAGGATGCTCCAACGTGCGACTCGACAAGTGACGAAGAGCTCAACGAAGTTGATGAAATAGAGATAGAAGATGTCACTGCAGAGCACTACCCTCAGTATGCCGACAATGAGGGAAATGTGGTCCCCAATCTGGGTGAATCCCTTGTTAGCGATACTTTTGAGGTGCTAGATAAGATGGAGCAGGAGTCAGAGAAGACAGAGGGAACGGCCCAAGCCTCAAACGATGATGTTGACATCCGAAAGGCTGAATGGGCTGCCTGTTTTGAAGAAGTTAGAGCCCAACGCGCTGCACCTAAACAGGATGCCTACACCAAACTCTACAGAGTCAAGAAACATCATAAGGTGTCGGGCAGGATTATAGCGTGGGCATATTTTGAGGACCTTAACGTCTATGCAGTTAAGAGGGAGAAGGGCATAGAGTACTTTAGATTTCCACATGATCTAAAGACTCTACCAGGTTTTGAGCTCAACCAGCTGGCCAAACTGAAGCTGTTGTATGCTGACCCAAGAAAGATGTCAGGCTGATTTGAGGCTGCCCTAAGGAAGGAGTACGCCACCAGGTGGGTTAACTTCAGACCCCAACAGCCTACAAGGTACATCAGAAGGTCTGAAGTTGATGCCATTACTGGAAAGCCAAAGATAGTGCTGAAGTGGAGTCCTCCGCGCACGATGTCAAGAATCCCTCTACGGGAAATGCCACAGGACTTCACTCCACACTTTAAGTGGTGGTACTATGATTGGAGGACAGAAGAAGCGGTCATAGTCCTAAACAAAGAGGGACAAATGGATACTATCAGGGTATTTGACCCAATGTGGCTTACCAACTTGTCAGCTAATGATGTCTACACTCTATACAAGTGGCCACTGTTCTATGATACGCAGGATATAGTACAAGCCCTCCAGTTCCAGAACGTCATCAGACTCTGTTTTGCATTTGAGATTCATGCAGGAGTCACAAAAGAGGATAAGTACAAGAAGTATGAGGAGGTAATGAAGAAAACAAGACATTAGAGAGATCTAGGTCCAAGGGGGAGTTTGTTGATACATGTATGTCCTTAGATCATGATATGAATGTAATAGATCTTGTTTGTCTGATTCTGATGTAATGTTTGGAATGTTAATGAAATGATATTGATGGTTTGTGATTTATAATGTTTAAGATTTCATTAATGAGTCGATAGTGAATTGGTTAAATAGGTTTGTGGTTGTTTGAATTGTTACACATAATGTTATATTAATTAATACATTCAAACTTAACAAAATGAAGTTCTCATGCGAATGGCCCATGCGAATGGACCACACGCATGAATAACTTCATACGAATGACTCAGTCGCACGACTGAACCAGGAGACTGGATCAGTCGTATGATTGAAACATAAGATTGGCTCAGTCGCACGACTGAACACTCAGTCGTGCGGATGGATCAACCGCATGGTTCAATCGCACGACTGAACCATACTAATGGTTCAGTCGCACGAATGAACAATACTAACCTATAAGTACAACCCAATTCGTGGAAAAACGTAAGCATTCATTCTATTTCGACTCCAGACGTACCCTAGCCGTCCAGAAGCCTCCAAGTTGATACTCCAAGTTCATAAAACGCTGTAGATCGATTCCCAATCGATTCTTAACGTTTGATTCAATACTTTATTGATTCTACGTGCGTTCTCACTGATTGGATCACCAATCAAATAGGATTCCGCACTATTAGGTTTGGTTTACACGTTAATCATTCGGTATTTCGTTCAAATACCAGGTCCTAACACAAATGAACACCCGTATCTTTGCTGACTGCTGTGCTATTCGACATGACTCCAGTGGGAAGATTACTCATCTTTGGGAAAACATGTACCCTCAAGAGCGATGGAATTATATCAGGATGGTCAATGAGTCAGAGGAGAAAAGGGCTGAAGAGACGAGGGTGAAACAGACTCATGCAGTTAAGAAGAGGAAGAGATACGCGAAAGAGAAGGACTATGATTTTGAGGATGAAGTTCATGAGATGGCTGAGGAGGCAAGGGTTGAGAAAGATAAGAGGTCTAAAAAGAAAGCTGATGAGAGAGAATTTGAGAGAAGGACTAAACACAGACATCAATCTTTCATTGAGTCCGCGAGGAGGGAGGAGAGAGCTGCTTTGGATGACGATGTGATAAGAAGCCTCAATGCATCTCTAACTAACAATGATAGGTTCAAATGGATCGATCTATGATTGTTATCAAGCAATTGACAATTACATGAACAATGTAATCAAAACTAACAAATATCAGAAAAATTCATAGCATTTTCATTGATATTAGAAAGATTACAAAGTGCAATTAAGAGAATATGAAAATATCTCCAAAAGTATTAAAAAGTCTTAACCTACACTAAAACAAGCAATCCTATATATACTAATAACAAGAAAACAATAAGGAACATATATTTACATAATAAGTCCCTACACTATGACAACAACTAATTTAAAGACTAAAATGCTAATCTTTCTAGGGTTCCAACAATACTCCCCCTAAGATTTGCATTTGTCTTTAGCAAAAGAAGTCTTCTGTTTCTTTCTTGATCTTGAACGTTGGCTTCTCTTTGTATAACTCTAGTTCTCGAAGAGCTTTCTTTATGGAAGACTTGAACTTCTCAGCTAGAATTTCTTGCTCTGGCTTAGAGTCATTTGTCTTTATCTCCATTGCTTCCATTATCAACAAAGTTTCTTTAGATAAATCTGCAATGTCAACATTAGCATACATCTCTATTGGCTTTGGATTCTCTATGGTATAGATTTTCAATACTCCCTTGCTTGAAATTCTCATGAATTCCTTATCTTTGATGTCTTTCTTCATAATATTAGCATACGCCATCGCCTTCCTCAAAGAAATTCTCTCCATTGCTGCATTCATTACTTTGATTATTGTCATAAAATACTTTCTATCATTTTCAGCTTCAACAGAGGATACTTGATCAAATTTCTGATTTGACAAAAATGATATGTAACTTATATGAAGTAACTTTAGCTCAAAAACTCCAAACAAGCTTATCATGTCGTTCTCCCAATCATCTTCATCTCTTACCAGCTTTAAATGAAAAGTATCAGAATCATAAAACCATCTTTTGATTGGTTTTGATGTTTGAGTACCATCTATCACTTTCAGACAAGGATTGGTTACTTTCTCAAAGAATTTATCTCCAAAGGCCTCAAGATATTGATTTGTCTTTTCAGATCTAGACTTACTCTTCTTCTTATCTCTTCTAAAAGTATCAAAGTATGCCTTATCCTCTTGATCACTTCTAGTTTTCAGAAAAGATGGCATTCTGGAGATTCTTCTATCAAGTAACTTTACAAATTTTTTTCCTCTGACAGCCTTTGATGGATTAGTAAGAGGCAACTTATGCAATTCTTTTAGATCTTGTACTAGAAGAGTAACAATGCTAGAATAAAAATGATACACATCACAAATTGCATTTACTCTCTTTATCAGAAAAGCTTCAAACACCTCATCATACTTCCAAGCAACTATCTTCACTTCTTTTGTGTTATCAGGCATAATCATAGCATTTAACAGCTCAGAAATAGATTGTCCAGTTTGTAACACATTCCTCACTATGTCTCCAGCAGATCTTGCTTTGTTCCATAGTTGTTTTTGATTCAAATCAACTTTGTATGCTTGTTGCTCTGTGTTGGGAAACATTTTCATAAATTTTTCTTCTTTCATGAGTTTTTTGTACTAACTCCATTGATTTTATCTCTTGAGGCTTCAAAATCTTTGTTCTCTTTGTGATTTCCAAATATTGAGGATTATCATATCAAGTACAATCATCTTATTATACATCTTTTCTCTCTGTTGAAAGCTTCTCACTAACTTCCTCAATGATTCTCCTTGTAATCTTTGTAGTCTTTTCCATGGATAGTTTCTTGATTGCAACCACATCCTCAAAGCAGGTATGCTCATATCATTAGTATGAGGATGGTGCAATTCCTTCTCAGGAATATCATCAATATTAATGCTTTCACTCATAGGTGCCCATTCTCCATGTTCTAGACTTATCTCATTTTGATCAACAGGTGTTGTTGATTCTGCTATCATGCACTTCTCATATTCTTCATTGATTTGAGATACAGTAAGTCCATCCAAGAATACTCTATTGTACTTCTGTCTGACTAGATAATTGTATCTGTCTTCAAAATCAATTGGTATATCATCTTGAACAACAAGAGATTCAACAAAATCACATTTATCTTCATCTTCTAGTACCTCGTCATACCATTCGTCTGGTAAATCAGAATCTAAATCCTCAAGTGCTTCTATTCTTTGTTGCATTTCAGTTTCTTCTAAATTTTCATCTATATCAGCAATCTTTTGAACTTTTGAAGGAACTGAGAATGGTTCAACTTCATCTATCTTTCTCTTTCCTTTTTCAGCTTCAGGGAACTTTCCTGATTGAATCTCTTGGTTTTCTGGTAAAGTCTCTTTCTCACTAACCATTTCTTCATTTTCTTTCTCTGGCTCTTTCAAACTTTCTTTTAACCTTTCTATCTCTTCACACATTCTTTTCACCTTTTCTTCAAGATCAGTCATCATGATGTTTTTCTTTTCATCATTTGTTTTCAACAATGCATTTTCTTCTTTTAATCTTTTAATTACTTCATTTTGATTTGTAATTTTGGCTTTCAACTCATCAATTACTTCTAAATTCTCATCAATTTCTGTTTGCACACAAACATCTTTGTTTGTTTCAATTCCTTTTCTTTCTTTTTCTCAATCACAACTTCCACACTTGGTGATTGCACAGGAGAAATAACATTCTCTGTGATAGGCTCAGACCATATAGAATCAAAGTCAAAGGGTTGATTAAAATCAGCATTATCAATAGTTTTATTTTCAACATGATCATCATTTCTTTGATCATTTACTGCAATATCAATAACATCATTAGCATTTATTCCCTCTTCATTATCATCTCTATGATAAGATATTGTTTGCTCACTATCGATTTCTTGAATAGTTTCTTCATCATTAACTTCTAATTAACCTTCTTGATCATCACCTTGATTGTCATCATCATCATCATCAGAAGAACTTTCAACATCATCATTTTCTTCATCATCATTTTCTTCATCATCATTTTCTTCATCATCATTATCTTCTTCATCATCATCATCAGATTCTTCAACAACTTCTTCAATAACATCTTCAATAAGATCATTAGGATTCATAAGCTCATCCTCAGACAAATGAAAATGTTGTTTATCAACAATATCATCAGCTACATTTCTCATGTACTCAAACAAAGGTACATATCTGCTCCTGTGATCACAGCAAGTCTCTTATACAGCACTTCAGACATATGCTCTAACTCAAGTCTATCACCTTGTATACCATAAGCATGAATGTCTGGATATTCTTCATTTATGATCAACTGGAGAAATCTAGGATACATCAAGTACTTGTTCCTTTTTCCTTTCTCCAAATTGAATATAAACCCATTCATAATCCACTTAGCCATGTTAAATCTTCTATTAGTGGCTATAGCTACTATTGGAGATGCTATATCAACTGGAAATGAGTTTCATCCTGCACTTTTTTTTGACATACAATGCTGAAAAATATAGCATAGCAGCTTCCAGTGATTATAAACTCTTGCTCTAAAGAATTGCTTCTTTGGAAAGTTATCTAGGTGACCCATCTGCATGAATGTCTCTCTACATTCATTGAAAGTGTATTCAAATAAATCTTGATCATCATTTTCAACCAGTCTTAAAGCACTTCTTATAGATTCTTCAGAGACTTCAATCATTCTTTCATTTGAAATGAATCCTGTCAAAACTTTCCTTCTATTATCATTAAGCTCAATTTTTGCTGTTCTCCAGAACTTCTTGATCAATCTTGCATATATTGCTGGTCTTGCACACATAGCATACACATACTTTGTTCATAGAAGAAATCTAATCATCTCTTCATAACCAGCAGATTCTCTAACTTCTTCATTGAGAAAAGCAGCAACATTATGCTTAGGCTCAAACTTTAAAAAATTCGTCTGTCAATCAAAAAGAAACATGAATTAGTTTGAAAGATTATACTCAATTAAGTTTTTATCAACAATAAAACAAGTATAATTCCTCCAATTGATTTATATTTACTTAATAATTTTATATTTTAAAATTTGATCATTTAAAAATTCAAACATATGAACTTACTATTTTTATGATTTAATCAAATTTTAAGATATAAAATCAATTAAGCTATCTGTTTCTAGATGATTTGAGCATACAAGTTGAGTTTTGATGAAAACAGATAAGTTTTGATTAAAAAAATTCAAGTTTCGATTCATTTCAAGATTATTATTTTATTATTATTTATACTCTGATGATCCTCGAATAAAAAATTTTGAGATGAAATTTTGTTTTGATGATGTCAATCTGTTCGCAATCCATTGTTATTAACAAAATCATGTTTCATTTTTAACAATCAATCAAAAGGAATCACTAATTTTAGATTTATTCATGGTTTTAGGGTTCGAACGCCTGAATAGGGTTCAAACGTCTGATTTAGTTTGATGATAATACACACTGATTTGATGATATAACCTCACAAAGTTGATCGCATTAACTGATATTACCTTAGAGAATCAATCAATCTTAGAAACAACAAGTAATTAGTGAGTATTTGAGAGAGTCGGAACTGATAGTATGAATAGAGTGAATGAGTGTGTGAAATATTAGAATGAAATGAAATCTGTGCAAATGTTGAATTTATATAAGAAAAATATCATTGGACGCATTACAACTGTTTAGGCGCATGATCACGATTGAGACGCATGAGGTCCAGGTAAACCTTAGACGCATGAGTTGAACTTGGTCTAATTCTGATTTTGAATCTAGGCGCATGAGCACTGTTCAGGCGCATGAGCACTATTCAGCACATGACCTAGAATGAACCTCCTTACACTTGTTTTATTTTTAATATGAGATGTCTGGTACTGTTTAGGCGCATGAGCTTGTACGAAACGCCCAACACTTAACCAAAAATTTTAGACTTATGATCACTGTTTAGGCGCATGAGGATGACTCAAAATGTCCAACACTTATCATAAAACTGAAATTTCATCATTCTTCTTAACTTAGACTTATGGTCACTGTTTAGGCTCATGAGACATCCATACGACTGACACTTGTCTAATTTTCACAAATTTTATTGAAACTGAACTTTTGATCAATTTCACTGTTCTTCATGGAAATTTTCAACCTTTGGTCAAACTTTGACTTAAA
This sequence comes from Flaveria ramosissima, assembly GCA_025215565.1. Classification (NCBI taxonomy): domain Eukaryota; kingdom Viridiplantae; phylum Streptophyta; class Magnoliopsida; order Asterales; family Asteraceae; genus Flaveria; species Flaveria ramosissima. The sequence goes on along the minus strand of CM046029.1, from coordinate 43,878,273 downwards.
GCCTTAGACTTTGACTGTTTGACCAAAACTTTGACTTTTGATCAACTTTTAACTTTTGACCAAATTTATTATTAATTAATTTCCCGTTATTTTAGTGTCAAAAAATTCATAAAATAGCAAACATTTTCTTAATTCTTTACTAGAAGTTTTTCCAAATAATAGACAATTTGGAAATTATTATTTTTGGTTAATTTGAAGACATATCAAACACATACTACTTGAATAATTTGCATCATCCTTTTCAACTTTTATTTTGATTTTCTCTTTTTCAAAATTTTACTCCCCCAAAACTTAGAAGTTTATGTGTTGAAAATGAGAAAAAAAACAATCATTATTGACATGCCTGCACACATAGAAACATATAAAAATTGAAAATAAAGCAGAAGCATAAAAATACTACTAGATGTACACAGAATTATATGCCTGCAGAGAGCTCATACCAGAGAATAATTAGCACATTAAAGTAAAAAAATGATGAATAGTCATGAGCATTGATTAAATCCTGATCATGTGTGTTTCAGGTCAGCAATATTGCAGCAAAGGAGACACGAGATCTAAGGACCAATAATGAGTACTTTGGTAAAAGTATCAACACACTTACTTTTTCAATTCTTGGATTATTAATGTTCTATTAATTATGACATTATAGAACCCGCACTTAGACTTAGAGAGTCCAACCCTCTTCAAGGTATGCAAGCAAACACTTTTTCTCAGCTTAATTACCTGACATATATGAATAACCAGATCTCATGTTTAGGTCAATGAGAGAATCATTATGGTAAAACCATTTGCTAATCTCTGAGAAAACCACCATGGACAAGCCATTAGGTAATTCCCGAATCTGTTTCATAAAGAATCAGAGGACTTCCATTTTGGACTTTTGAAAGGATTGTGCACATTGGCATCTTTTGCATCAAGTGAGAATATCCAGGTCTGTAATCACTTACAACAGAGGATACCTCGTCACTTCAGATCTATGATGACTCATAACATAGAAGTGAACAAATGCATTAAACAGATCTCATGGTTATTTATATCACCGTCAGGTGTGAGTTTGTGACTTGACAAGCAATCAATCAGAAAAGTTAATACCACTCATAAAAACTAAGATGAATACCCACAATGCATAATGATTTAGTTAAATCACAAGAATTTACTTTTTCAGTATAATTGCATGACTATACCAGCACATCATATCTGATCATGTCAAACTTTATTATAGAGTGAAGTATGCAACTGATTATATCTGATGTACTATTATTGCTCACATGTTGCAAAGGCAGATGCAATCCTAAATAAAGAAATAGCTTAACTAATATTTTTGTATTTTTCTTTTTATAAGATTCTTATTTTGTACTTGCTTTTTCATTTAGCACACACACACATAGAATATACAATCAGGTAGTCAATTTTGATGATTTCCCTTTTTGAAATTGAGAATAGAAGGGAGGGTTATGATCATTTTGATGTAATAAAATCATTTTTCAACATGATTAATAAGGCTAATAGACTCAACCAGATACTCAAACCTTCCTGGTAGAAAGGATTTAGTAAACAGATCAGCTAACTGTTTGTCAGTTGAAATTTGAATCAAAATGATTAAACCTTTTTCAGAGTTATCTCTAAGAAAATGATATCGAATTTCTATATGTTTTGTTTTTGAATGTTGAACAAGATTAGCTGTTATAAACATAGCAGCAGTGTTATCAATGTAAATAGGAGTTTTAAGAAAATTGAACCCGTAATCCAATAGTTGATTTTGCAACCAAAGGATTTGAGAACATCCTGCTGAGGCAGCAATGTACTCAGCTTCTGCAGTTGATACTTAGACGTTTGTCTTTTTCTTACATTGCCATGAGACTAATCTGGGACCTAAAAACTGACAACCACCCGTAGTAGATTTTTTATCTTGACTACATCCCCCATAACTACTGTCAGTATATCCATGTAACTCAAAGTTTCCTTCATAAGGATACCATAACCCTAGAGCTGGTTTTCCTTTGAGATATCTGAATATGCGTTTGACAGCAATTAGGTGAGATTCCTTCGGGTCTGATTGATACCTGGCATAGACACAAACAACATACATTATGTCAAGTCTAGATGCAGTTAGATACATCAAAGAACCAATCATAGATCAGTATAATGTTTGGTCTATTGATTTTCCTTTTGGATCAGGATCAATCTTGGTGTTTTTGTCAGTTGGAGTTCTAATGGATTGACAATCTTGCAGCTTGAATTTCTTCAATATTTTATCAACAAACTTCTCTTGATTGATGAAGATACCATCTGCAGATTGTTTAACTTGCAATCCAAGAAAGAAATTGATTTCTCCCGTAGAACTCATCTGGAAACGTAATTTCATGATTTCTTCAAATTCTGAGCACAGTTTTTTACTGGTAGATCCAAAAATGATATCATCTACATACACTTGTACACAAAGAAGATCAGATGCATCCCTCTTAATGAATAAAGTAGGATCAATCTTTCCTCGTGTATATCCATGTTGGATCAAGTGCTGTGACAATGTGTCATACCAAATTCTTGGAGCTTGATGTACACCATATAGAGCTTTGCTGAGCTTGTACACACGATGGGGAAATTCAACATCTTCAAAACCTTGAGGTTGCTTAACATACACATCATCGGTGATTGGACCATACAAAATTGCACCCTTAACAAACATTTGATACACTTTGAATTTCATATAAGAACCATATGCTAGAAAGACCCGAATTGCTTCTAGTCTTGCAACTGGAGCAAATACTTCGTCATAGTCTATTCCTTCCTCCTGAGTGTAACCTTGAGCTACTAATCGAGCTTTGTTTCGAATGATTATTCCTCTGTCATCTGATTTGTTTTTGAATAACCATTTTGTGTCAATGACATTCTCTCCTTCAGGTAAATCCACCAAATTCCACACCTTTTGTTTACGGAATTGAAGAACTCTTCTTGCATAGCTTCTATCCAACTATTGTCCTGTAAGGCTTCAGTGATTTTTTTAGGGACACTTTGAGAAAGAAAACATGAGTATAAGCAAATGTTTGCTTGGTTTGTATGATTTCTCGTTGTTCTCTCATTCAAAGGACCAATATTTGTGAGATGGGATGTTTTTTGTGAAAATAAGTAGGTGGAATCTCGTCTTGTTGAACAATCACCTCTAGATTTGATTGGTTCAAGTCGGAGAGCTGATGCAACAAATTTAAAGAATGAGGAATGAAATTTGGAACTTGAGTTGGAGATTTGACAAAGTAATCAAACTTGTCATTCACATCTATATCGCCGGATACAGAAGAAGTTCCAGACTCAGGATGGTGAATTTCTGGACCATCATTAGGAATGGAATGAGAAACATTGAATCTGCAGGAACTTGTTGATGCTCATGATTTGCTGTAGAGAATAGAGGATCTCTTGCAAAAGAGAAAAATGGATAATCTGAGCTTGTATCATCCATGATTTATTGTTTGTTTTGTGTTGACACATGAAGATTCAAACATATTAGAATTAAATGAATTTGTTAATGAATCTAAATCAAATAACTAGTTTGGGCCATTTGCAACGGATGGAAAAGAGTTTTTAAGTAATTTAACATTGAACATTTCAATGATAACATTCGTCTTAGAGTTATAAACTGTATACGCTTTCGAAGCGGACGAATATCCAAGAAAGAATCCATCATCAGACTTTGAATTAAATTTTCCTAGATGGTCATTTGAATTTAAAATCAACACAGGACATCTAAAAGATTTAAGAAAATTAATATTTGGTTTCTGCCAAACATTAACTCATAAGGAGTTATTTGTTTGTCCTTAACCAACAGAGTACGGTTTTGAATAAAACTGTTGGAGTTGTACAAGAAAGTCTATATTATCAACACAGTCAAAGTCAACAAAACTCAACATCACGGTCAAAGTCAACAAAAGTCAAACCCGACACGTTCGAGATTAAGAACCGAGACGAGACGTTGAAGATTTAGATGACTAGCAATTTTATTGTAATAAATATATTTTGTGTGAACAAAATATATTTTATCTTGTTTTAGTCATTTTTATGATTAATATGTAATTTCCATTAATATTAGAATATTAGTCTAGACTATAAATATGTTAATTGTAATTAGTAGAGACTAAGGGTTGAATGACCATTTGATTGGGGGTTTCCACTTTGTAAAAATCATATGCAATCAATATAGATCAAAGGGGATTTATTATGTTTATCATTGTTTGATCTCACAAATCTTCATAATATTTGATTCAAGTATTTATCCTGGATTTAGAATTTGGTATCAGAGCCATTCTGGATCAAATTCATTGAAGATTTTGAAGATTCTTGAAGTTGTTCATCATTCTTGTAGAGAGAGAAAGTGAGGGTTTTAGAGAGAGAAACTAGATCTGAAAATTAAAAGTTTCAAAGCTTCATCAAAATCATCAGATCTACAGAGTTTTACAAGAAATTTGAAGATTTACAAGTTAGAAATCAGATCTATTCCTAAATCTATACAAGATTCAACAAAAAAATTTCAGATCAGGATATTTTCCCTCACACACACTAATGTGTGTGTTCTTGGTGTTCTTGAGGATCTTCAAATCTTCAAAACATCAAGCTGCGAATTTAGCATTATCTTGAACGAAAGTTCACATGTTTGAGCGAAAATACTAGCGAAAAAGCTGCCAAAATCATCAACGAACCTGCGAAATTAATACAAATTTTTCAGCGAATTAAAAAAACTACGAATTTAAAAATTCAAGCTGCAAAATTAAGAAACAATAATCTGCGAAATTATAAAACTTTAAACTGCGAAATTAAAAAATTCAATCTGCGAAATTAATATTTTGCGAAATTAATACTCGTGAATTTAAAAAAAAAATAAAACAAAAAAAACAACTCAACAACACCATATTTCTACGTCTTCTTCAACTCAACAATATTCCTCAGACAGTCATTTGTCTGCCCCTCCACCATATCACTATCATCAATCTCAAACAAACCCGCTTTCAGCACATACGTCACCGGCTGCTTCAAGAAAACCTCAACCGGTGGATCACATCCTGTTTTGGCAAATTGAGCGAGTCTATCTTCTGTTCGTCGCTTATCACCTCTTTTGACGATGAACCGGTGTCGGATTCAGGCTTCGACTTCGTTGAATCGAGCTTGAAGTTAGTGTTTGATGAAGGATTGAGATCTGATGAACTCGATTCGCTTTGATTTTGGTTTTGACGGAGGCGTTTGGCTTCCGCGTCTCGTTTTTCTTCTTCGCGAAGCTTTTGGAACCGTTTTTGTTCGATTTCTGAATGTCTGATGACCTTTCGTCCTCCAATTTCTTTGGATTTCTAAACTTTGTTGTTCAGTTTCGCCGCTGGTGGTGGTGTCGTTAGCTTTGCTGCTCATTGGGTCCCTAAACAAAAAAAACAACTCACAACACCATATTTCTACGTCTTCTTCAACTCAACAATATTCCTCAGACAGTCATTTGTCTGCCCCTCCACCATATCACTATCATCAAGCTCAAACAAACCCGCTTTCAGCACATACGTCACCGGCTGCTTCAAGAAAACCTCAACCGGTGGATCACATCCTGTTTTGGCAAATTGAGCGAGTCTATCTTTTGTTCGTCGCTTATCACCTATTTTGACGATGAACCGGTGTCGGATTCAGGCTTCGACTTCGTTGAATCGAGCTTGAAGTTAGTGTTTGATGAAGGATTGAGATCTGATGAACTCGATTCGCTTTGATTTTGGTTTTGACGGAGGCGTTTGGCTTTCGCGTCTCGTTTTTCTTCTTCGCGAAGCTTTTGGAACCGTTTTTGTTCGATTTCTGAATGTCTGATGACCTTTCGTCCTCCAATTTCTTTGGATTTCTAAACTTTGTTGTTCAGTTTCGCCGTTGGTGGTGGTGTCGTTAGCTTTGCTGCTCATTGGGTAATAAATTGTAAGTGATGAAGAAGACAGAGAAACAGCGATAGGAACCCCAATTGGATGTGTTTTGGTTGTGTGAAAAGAAGAAGTGTGTGTTTAGGGGGATAAACTAAGATTGTCTAGCGTGACATTTAAAAAATAATATTTTTCCCGGGGGAGAATTATTCTACAATTTTTGGAAAAAATATTTTTGGGGCGTTTAATTGTTCAAAATTTTTTCAATCATGTCATCTTCAGAAGATTTTATATCAGATAATCTTACAATGGCAGAAAGCCGATTTGACATTTTTGTAAGTATGTAGAGAGAAAAATTGTCAGATTTGATTTATCGATTCTTAAAGGTGGCAAATAATCTAAAGAAGCATGTTCCAGATCTCAGTAATCATGAACAGATTCAAAAGCTTCTTGAATCGCTTCTGTCTGCATAGAAACATCAAATTAAAATGCTGAAACAAGAAAGAGGTTATGTCGACACAAAACTTATGGATATGATCAACAGACTAAAATCTCTCGAGCTGGATATCCAAAGAAAATAATTTCAGCAAGCTGTGTTCCCACATCAAACCAACACGCTTAATACTGATCTTGTTTCTTCTGTAACAACCATACTTGATTACAAAACAGAGATGATTGAAAAGTTGAAGTTAATGAGAACTGATTTGGATTTAAATTTTGAATTCAGAGAAACTGTTGAAGAGAACTGTGATGCTTTGAGAGTCGACAATGACAGTAAACTAGAGTCTGTGAGAACCGATGATGATAAGGCTGGAAAAGTTGATAAAAGAGAGAAAGAATCTGAGGCTGACAAGATGCTGAAGGTCAAAGAAGAGGAACAACAAAAAATTACAAGGGTTTGCAACTGTGAGAAAAGCTTAGCTGCAGAACGAACTATCATGGATCTTTCTTATGAGACTATTCAGGATATCTGTTTTTCATCATGCAAAATCCGGTTATTAGGGATTTATAAGGCAAAAAAATTGTTATTGGAAAATAAAAAAGAATTAAAAATAATCAATCAGGAATTAAAGAAAAATGAAATTGCTTTTTCAAGAAAACATAATGAAGCATTGGCTGAAAATGATCTTTTAAGAAGAACCATTTTGGAGCATAACGTTGAAATTAATATTTTGAGAGAAAGGGTTGTTTTAGCTCAGTTTGAAACGACAAAGCTTCAAACAAAGCTTGATAAATGGACCCTTTCACACATAAAAAAAGGATGAGCATATTGCTAAACAACAAGGGGCACGGGTAAAACATGGGATTCGATATAAATCTGATGGTGAAACTGTATTTAATTCAGTTCCACCTCCTTCTACTTTATGTTATTCACCAATCCCCAGACCTCATCCTAAAAATGATTTGTTTGAACAACCTACTAATAATCTGCATGCAGGTTTGAGCGGTGTCAATCTTAATGAGGTGCGAGATGATTATGATTCTACAACTGCTATGGGATACAATAAACCGAATGCTGACAGTCAAGCTAACGATTGTTCAGTTCCGGTTGTTTGTAATTTTGTATCTACCGAATGCTGACAGGTGAAATTCCTACTTTTGAGCCTGTCAGGGTTGTGAAAGAAGAGATAAATCAGGAATCACCTAATCATCAAGTTCCAACAACAAAAACACATCCTATTCCTGTTAATCAAGATCCATTGGAAGCATATCTGTGTATACGAGACTTGTCAAGCTCAGATGATGAATCAAACATAGAGGACCGTGTCAGCTCCTCAAAGATCAAGATATCACCTGACATTGTCAAGTATCAAAAGCTTCCAAAGGCTAAATTAAGACCAATACGGATCTCGTCTCCAACTGCAAAACAACCCAATCAATCAGTGAAGATCTCATTCCCTGTTCAGCACGGAAAACTTCAGAACAAGCAAGAATCTGCTACAAGCTCAAAGCAATCCTCATCACCACCTGCACAACACAGGACTACAAAGAATCAAAAGCCTTTCAAGGCTTGTTTTGAGTGTGGAAAAGAAGTTCATGTGGTAAAGAAGTGCCCTCAAAGACTTGCTTTGAATGGTAAAGGCAAACCAAATTGCTTTTCCAGATGTAAGTCTACAAAGAATGTTCCAGACGGTAAAGGCAACACGGGTTGCTTCTCTGGATCAAGAGGTAAAAAGCACACATCTTTGAATGGTTGGATGAAAACCGTCCATCCAAACCTTTTCATGTGAAGCCGGTTTCACATGATTCAAAGATGAAAATGACCAAAGGTTTAAAACCAAATTCTTTTCCTTCTGGTCTTAAACAGAAAATGATTTCCAAATTTAATTCATTCAAATCTAAATTAATTAAAGCGACACAAATTTGGCAAATTAAAAAGAAGGATACAGTTATCCTCGATATTTCAGCAGATTGTTTGTTGAAGCAAGTAACTTCTACCGTTGCAAAAGGAACACCCAGGACTACGATGGCCTGGGTTTCCCTGTCTAACTAGTTTGTTAATGAGTGCAGGAACAGTTCAGGAGGCCTGTTAGTAATCCGGTTTACTGACAGAGACTGTTCCTGATTCAAATTTCAGACGGAACAAATAGGTTAAGGTCATGGTATTTTATACACAATCTGGATTTTTATCTGCATAATCACAGTTCTCACTTCACAATCACTGCATATTTCTTGATAATTCATTTCTAATCTTCATATTAGTGTAGTTTGGAAGACCTTCTTTGGTAAATTTCTATTTTTGTATAGTTTTATAAAAACAAAATAAAAAAACATATAAAATACATAAAAAACAAAAAAAACAAAATAAAATAGGTTTACAAAAATAAAAATTAGGGGGAGAGTATATCAGTAATATGACTGAAAAATGATTGTATATCATCTTGAAATGCTTGTTTTTGCATTACTTGCGTTTATAAAATGAGAAATGATAGTAACTGATGTTGTTATCTGATTTACATCTTATTTTGAATTGCAAATAAAAGAAAAACAGACATATTCTTTATAGATATGCTTGGTAGACTCAGCTTGAAGAATAAAGTAGACAGCAGCATAATGATTTAAATTAAAATACATGCTTAAGGACGTCTAGATTTACGCAATCATTTTGGCCTGCACGAAAACTAAGTCCCGGCAAAAATTGGATTGAGAATTGATCTTTCACCCATCATGATACAAATCATATAAGCCATATCTTTTGAGCCATGTTTCGTGTATTTATGTGTCTTGTGTTTGTGCTATCTCCTCTGTTGTACGGAAGTACTGACCTGGAGTGATGATCTCCTTTGCTGTACGATAGTACTGACCTGGAGCTCTCATCGGCACATGATTAAATGGTCATCTTCTTTGTTATATGTGAGTATAGACCTGGAGCTCTCACCATTTTGGTCTAAGTAGTGTCAAATCATCTAAACGATGAATTCATCACAGAATGCAATGTTCTGTTGATAATCACTTGCACACTAATGCACACGCCTTGCTCTAGAAAGATCGTAACAAAATTCAATAAATCCTGAGGTTGGGTGAGGGTTTTTGCCAAATGATTGTGGGGTCCTAGCATTCTAAAGTATTTAATCGTACCTTAACGAATCATCTACTGCTTGTTGAAAAAGATAGGGCATGGGTTTAAGTGGACAAACGTATCAACAATCGTTATTGATCTGTTTGAGAATTTTAAAATCATTCAAAGACTGTGATTAGGTTTAGTTATCAGTGTGATCTCATTGCTTGTCGATGATTAAATTCATCTTTGTGCTAAAGTATATCTTGAGGATGTGATCTCATGATCGATTCAGTTCTCGGGTATAAAACGAAATAGATAAAAAAATGTTATAATAAATGTATTTAATAAAAATAAAAATTATAATAAATTTTCATTTCAAAATTCTTTTAAGTCTTCCATATTATGTTGTTACAATTTTATCATTTTTCATGCATTTCACAGAAATTGCGCACAAACGAACACGGGTTCGCTTGTTTTTCACACACAGGTAAACACGAGTTTATTTTGTTAAAATGAAATGATCTAATTAGAAATGTCAAGATTGTGTTTGAGAATGTGTTTCAGACTTTTTGCTGTAAGTGATGGCTGATCATCAGTTGAACAATGTACCTGATCAGAGAACATGTTCCTCAAGTTTGCAGAAGATACCGAGCTAGGAATCCTCCTCCGACATCTTCTGAAGCACTCAAGATTAGAGATTTGGGAAAGTTGTTCCAATATCCTCACAAAGGTTGCATACAAAAAAGGGGAGCACATAAATAGGGGAGCTTATAAGATGAACAATCTTTCTCATCAGGTTCCGAAAGCTTTAATTTGAAGATCTTTCTACTGTTGACTTCTTGGTGTTGATTTCGTTTGAAGACGTTGATAATGATAGACTAAGGGGGAGTATTGTTGGAGCTGTACAAGATAGTCTATATTATCAACACAGTCAAAGTCAGCAAAAGGCAACGTCACGGTCAAAGTCAACAAAATTCAAACTCGACACGTTCGAGATGAAGGATTGAGACGAGACGTTGAAGATTTAGATGAATAGGAGTTTTATTGTAATAAATATATTTTGTGTGAACAAAATATATTTTATCTTGTTTTAGTCATTTTTATGCTTAATATGTAATTTCCATTAATTAGCCTAAGTCTAGGGGGTTAAGTGCAATTAATGAATATTAGTCTAGACTATAAATAGGTTAATTGTAATTAGAATAAGGCTAATGGTTGAATGACCATTTGATTGGGGGTTACCACTATGTACAAATCATATGCAATCAATATTATTCAAAGGGGATTTATTATGTTTATCATTGTTTGATCTCACAAATCTTCATAAAATTTGATTCAAGTGTTCATCCTGGATTTACAAATACAGGCAGTTGATATTCCTTCATCCTAGAATATGATAGGAGTCATTGTATCAGCTAACATTGCACGAGCTGCTTCAATCAAAGTTCTGTTCTTCCTTTCTGCAACTCCGTTTTGTTGTGGAGTTTGAGGAGCACTGAACCGGTGAGCTATTCCTTTGCCCTTCAAACAGACTTTGAAGAGGTCTGATGTTGCGAACTTCTTTGAAGGAATGCCAATAACATGATTTCCTACTGCGAGCTTGTTCATGTTCTTGAAGTTTGAATGACCAAGACGTTTATGCCAAAGATGACTTTCATCATTTGATGCACGAGCAATGAGACAGGTTGTTTCTGTTGATGGATCAACTTGAGACATGTCTAGTTTGTAGACGTCTCTATCACGGTTAGCTTTGACAACAACCCACTCTTTGCTGATCTAAAATCCTAGCTTTAAGATATAACAAAAAGAATCATCAAATAACGTAGAGTACGATTTATCTTATATTTGTGAAATACTCAAAAGATTGAAATACAATTGTTCACAAAAGTTTACTTTGTCAAAACTTATTATTCCATTAGATACCGTTCCTTCACCGGTTATGTTTCCTCCTGAATCTCCACCAAATGCCACATGTGTACCATCTTTTAGCTTAAAGTCTTGAAGCAAGGCTTGATTCGTGTCATGTGCCGGCTACACCCACTGTCAACATACCATGTGTTTACGGGTCTCCGTGGGCGTACCTGCATTCAATATATTTAAGCAGAGTTAGTAACCCAAGCCGAAATGGTCTTGGGCTTTCCAAATTTATCTATGATGGTAAACTATTTGTAATGAAGTTTGTTTATGTCAGGTTTTTTTGATATATATGATTTTCAAATCCTCTTTGAGACACATTTTGACTGTCTTTTCTTTGTTTGATTTTGAAAACATTAAATCTATTTTCAAGATCATAATCAAGAGATTTTGAACCATTGTTTGAAATATTATAAACATTTTTCTTATTATATGTTTCATTTTTCATTCTCACTGGACGTAGAATAAAAGGTTCTTGATTATACTGTTGTGATCTGACTTTATACTGATTATCATAATCAGAATTGATTCTTCGAAAAGATCTCAAACCCAGAGAAGTTGTTTTTGTTATATTTTTAAATCCATTATAATGATTTCTTGAAAAATTTGATTAGTATATCCTTGATTATCAAGATCTTTTCTAGTTGAGTTCTTTCTAAAATAGCAATCCTCTATGTTATGATTCCTTTCATCACACAATGCACAGTATTTGTTAAAAAACCAATCGGTTATTTTATGATTTGTCATATCACACATGTGACAGTATTTGTTAAAATAACACTCAGATGTGTTATGATTGTACATGTCACATATATCATAGTATTTTTGTGGTTTTTGAAACAACATTTGTTTAACCATAGAAGTAGATGTCACATTAGACCCTTGTTTGGTTTTTCGAGTAAACTGATTAAGCTTTTGTTTTGTCTGTGTAATTTTGGTCTTTTGAGATTTAGGATTTGTACTTTTAACATTTTCACAATTCTTTAACTCTTTAGATTCAAATCTTTTATGCACAGCGGAATACTTCGGACTTGAACCTGTTTTCAGATCAGAGTTAGATTTGATCTTAGATTTTGATGTTGTTTCAGATATTGTGTTCATGTCAAAGGTTCGTGCTGACACAAACTTTACACGTTTAATCTGACTTGATTTGTTGTTTTGTTCAGACTTTTTAGCTTTTGAAGTTGGTTTTCTTCTTCTTTGATTTCTTGATGACTTCTTAATGTTTTGTGAGTTAATTGAATCTTGAGAAGATTCTTTGTTTTGAGTTAACTCATTTGAGCTTAAATCATCAGAAGAGGAAGTGTCTGATTTCTCTTCTTGACATTTTCCTTTCATTTTGAGATTGATCTCACTAGTTCTTTCAATCTCTTGATCAGTTTTACAATTCTCTCTGATGCATTCATCTTTTGGAACAAACAACTTTTTATTCTTAAGGCAAGGTTCATAAGATTTGATTCTAATTGGATGACCATTCTTTATCTTCTCGAAATCTTTTTCTTCAAATATTTTAATGTTTATCTTTTCGATTTCACTCTCGACATTAGATTGAAAATTTCTTTTCTTCTCTTGAAATTCCTTAAGCTTAGCTTTGTTTTCTGGAGAATGATCATGTGTATTGAAATTTTCTGGTAAAGTATTAGAGATTGATTCAGGCATAGGTTCATATGTAAAACCTAATCTTGTTTTATCTTTATCCTTTTTTCCATTTACCAGTTGCTCAACTATGGTCTTGGAGCTTTTTACTTTAGCCAAATCAACTTGAGTTGCAGCATGTGCCAAATTTTCTTGTTCAAGAGTTTTTGTCATTTCTTCAAGTAGTTTATTAACAAGTTCAAGTTCTTTTAACGTTTTGTTCCAACTTGCTTGAAGTGACATGATTTTTTCATCAACAATTTTATGATCATCTTTTAGTTTCTTGTGCATTAATTCTTCTTGCTTCAATTTGACAAATATTTTGAACGAGTAATATTTCTATAATGTTCAACCTGTTCAAAACATGCTTTAGTGCACATTTTTTCTCTTACTTCCAGTGGAATTTCTTGATATGAGTTTTGAAGATTCAGTGTCAGTTTCAGATGAAGAATTTACAACCTTAGGTTGTTCAGATTGTGCCATAAGAGTAACTTCTTCAGAATAATCCTTTGGATCTGATTTGTCACTCCAGTGATAATCTTCCTCATCATCTAAATCTCCTTCTGTTTTTGGATCATTTTCTTCAGACCAATCTTTGTCCATTTCAACAACAAGTGCTAGACCTGCAGTAAGATCTTCAGTGAATTGTTCTGCATTAGCACTCCAGTCATATCCATCCTTGATGCTGACTACAAGTGCTTTCTTTGATTCTTCAATGGTTTTAGATTCTTCCTTCGGTTCTGGCATTGGTAGACTCTGATAAGGTTTCTGAAATGTCTTTTGAGTTTGTTGATGATATCTCTGACTGTTAGAGCTGCTTTGACCATTTCCTTCTTGAGCTCTTGGAGCTTTTCATTCTCTAGAAAAATGGCCATAACTGTTACAGTTAAAACACCTTGACTTTGACTTGTCAAAACCAACTATTTTATTGGCACTAGGCTTGTAGTTTCTATTGACATATGAGTGCTTTTGTGTTCTGTAAGCAATCATCACCATTTGCCAGTTGAGATCCATTTCTTCAATGTCATCTGGATCCATCTCGAACAAATCCTGCAAAACCAGATCAACCTGAGTTAAATGACTACCCTGATAAGCTTGAAAACTTGCCATAAAGGCTGTAAATGTAGATTTAGACTCTTCATCCTGTAGAAGTATGTTTATAACATCTTTAACTTTGCTAGGGTTAGCAGAGTTAGAAGATGGAGTCTCATTTTGAGTTTTAGCAGTTTGAGCTTTTGGAGGAGACTGTGGTTGTAGCGAAGTTGAATAGACAGGTGTGCTAGTAAAGAATCATGCTCTTACAAACAGATCACCCTCATCTTCTGTAGTAGCTTCATCTTTAGCAAGAAAAGCATTCTCTACAATATTTGCTGGTGAAGCAACATACTTGTATTGAGAAGTGGTTGCAGCTCTATCATTATTTCTTGAGCTTTCATCAATTTCACCAACTCAATCTTTGCAATCAACAGATCAACATCCATGGGAAATTTTTCTATATGTTTTAATAAAGTTACTATTTGTTTCCAAGAAGATGGAAGTGCATTTAAAATTCTATCATTTAGGTCTTTAAGATCATTATTAATTCCTAAAGTTGACATTTATGTGATAAGCTGCACATATCTATTCATCATTTGGTTTATAGTTTCTCCAGAGATATGCTCGAACAATTCAAGTTGTCTTTTCAACTTCTGTCTTTTGAGATCTTGAATCTCTTTTTCTCCATCACATACAACTTTATTAAAGCTTTATATAAGGTGTACCCAGTTTTGTAATTCTCAAGCCTTGATAGAACTTCTAAAGGTAATCCTTTACACATGAGAGAATCTGCTTTAACATCATTCTTCACTTTCTTCAGATCATCCCCAAGTAATCCATCTTCTGGGTAAGGCTCTTGAGTATCTGTAGTGTATATAAAGCCATCGGGACCATCAGAAGTAACTGGTATGTGAGGTCCTTTCACAATTGATTTCCATAAGTCAGTATCAATTGAGTTTAAGTGATGTTTCAGCTCTGTTCTTGAATTTTGGGACTCTATTCTCTGAATCTTCAGACTTTGTTATTTTTAAACTTTGAATTTAAGAAAATATACTATTTTTGTATTTTTTTTTTAATTTGAAATGAATCAAAGGGAAAAAAAATTATGATTTTAGATTTTCAAAAAAAAATTTTAAGTGTTAATTGAAACGTCTGAATTAGATGCACCTGAACAGTAGTGAAACGCCTGCACAGTAGATAAACGTCTAAACAGTTGAGAAATGCCCAACTTGTCTTAGAAACGCCTAAACGATTGCCTTAGTGAACCTCTGAGGTTTTCAAGAGTATAAACGCCTAAACAGTATCAAAGCGCCCAAACAGTGTTGATACGCCTGAATAGTTCCAAAACGCCTAAGACTTAGATTTCTGAATAAACGTCTGAACAGTGCTTAAATGCCACAAAGTGTCAAAACAAACTCTCTGAAACGCCTAAACAGTGTTAAATCGTTTGAACAGGGTTCATACGCCTAAACACTTATGTAATTTTCAGATGATTTCAACACCTCAAACGCCTAATTCATCTTCTTTGTAACGACCAGATCTTAACACACTTTTTAAAACTTGATAAAACGATCTGAAACTCTTCAATCAAGTCAGTAATACACTGATAATCAATCCTTTAACATTTTATTTCTTTCAATTAACAACTCTTTGATTCTCAATTTTGCAAATTCAGTGTTCGAGTTTCGAAGAACAGTTCGAACACAAATTTGACAAAAATTCAGATTTGATGATGTAAATTCACTCAATTGTGAATCAATTCATGTTTCTAGTGATGAAACACAACTAAATCATCAATTAATTGAACAATTGCGATCAAATCACAAATTCAAGTGATTCAAAAGTGCTCAAAAGTTGATTTTGAACTTCAAATCACTGAACCGAAAGCTCTGATAGAATTTGATAGGTTCAAATGGATTAATGTGTGATTGTTATCAAGCAATTGACAATTATATGAAGAATGTAATCAAAACTAACAAATATCAGAAAAATTCATAGCATTTTCATTGATATTAGAAGGATTACAAAGTGTAGTTGAGAGAATATGAAAATATCTCCAAAAGTCTTAACCTGCACTAAAACAAGCAATCCTTATTATACTAATAACAAGAAAACAATAAGGAACATATATTTACATAATAAGTCCTTACACTATGACAAAAACTAATCTTAAGACTAAAATGCTAATCTTTCTAGGTTTCTAACAAACGAGTTGAGCATGATCAAGACCAAGCTTACCAATCAAGAGTTGAGGGAAAAATAGAAGGATGAGGTGATAGAAGGGATGACTAGGATGATGGTTGATCAGCAGAGATTGATTAGGAGATTGCTTGAGGAGGTGAATGATCTATAGGCTGCACTCGGCCTGCCCAATCAGCTAACTCAACCTGAGTTAGATGATTTGACTGATACTTCCAAGTACTCCTTTCTAAATGAGGATACATCTTCTCTTGCAGGAGAGGGCACATATGGTACAGCGCCTGAGGAAGCGGGAGGTTTTGGTGGGAGGCAGGAGACTGAAAATGTAGAGAATGTTGAAGAGACATTTGAGGCTGGTTTCGTGAACATGCAATTTGATTTTGAGAAAGATTTGGTTAGTGAAGAGGTGGTGATAGAGAATCCGGTTGAAAATGTTGAAAAGACTGTTCAGAAGGGATTGGTTGATGAAGAGGAAGGTGATGAGCAGTTGGTTGACTATGATTCTGAACCCGAATATTATGAGGTTGATGAGAGACCCCTAATCTATGTTGCAAAGAAGGGTGATGATGATGGAGATGTATTTAAGATGGCGAAGGATGAGTGGTTTGTGAGAAAGAAAAGGTCTGAAGAGTTAACTCCCCTATTTCAAAACATGGAAGTGTTGAGTAAAACTAAGGCTGATAAGAGAATCATCACCTGGAAGTATAATCCCAGCCTTAAAATGTTTATGATAAAGAGGAGAGAGGGGAGGAATTACCTACTTAAATAAGAGGAAGGCATTCAAGACCTTGCTAAAATGTGACTTGAGGAGGCTGGCGGTGCTGCCATTACTAAATGCTCATCTAAGTGACAGAGCTACATTGCAAGAGAAGGAGATCAGGATTGGCGTGAATGACAAATTTGAGTCATTCGGGTTCATGTAGGCAGAAAGGAGAAGATCTAAAAAGGATACATACTGGGAAACGGGCAAAGGAAAGATTGTGCTGAGGTGAAAACCCCAAAGATGGTGAACAGGGTTAGTTTGTCAGATCCTCTCCCCCAGCAATTACAAAACTTTGAGAAGTGGTTCTATGATAACAACAGGGGGGAGGTTGTGATCAGGGTGAAGAACGGGGGTGAGTATAGATTGTTTGATCCGATGGAGTTGTTTGGATTTTATGATGAAGACCTTCTAGTTCTTTGTGAAAATCACATTAAAGCAGGGGCAGGGGAGGAGACAAGAAAAGAAGACAGTCTGTTTATGACTGTGGCTAATAAAGTAAGAGGTGTGAGGACAGAGGTAAAGGAGCTAGCTGAGAAGGTGAGAGCACAGGATGAGCTAGATATGGATGTGAGGGACTTATCGAGACAATTTGAGCAAGCTAGTGCTCGTCCCGAGGGAGCTAATGAATCAAGAGGTGACCAGAGTGAATCAGTTGCTGAAACTCTTAAGGAAGATACTGCAAGAGCTGATAAAGATATATCAAAGGCAGCGGGGGAGACTGAAGCTGACCAAGGAGAATCTTTGCCTAAAGCCCCCGAGGAAGATGTTGCAGGAGCAGATAAAGATACATCAGATGCAGTGGGAGAGACTGGAGCCGACTAGAAAAATCAAAACAAGTGAAGACGGTGAGATCCGACCTAGGGGGAGTATTGAAGATCATGTATAGGTTGCACTCACCTTAGATTAGATTATGTTTATATTACTTTGTAATAGGTTTAATGTTAGTTTACTTTAAATGTTGTTCATTTTGTTTAGTTTTGTAGCGCAGCGAAACTATGAGTGAAACTGTAGTTTCGCTCATAGTCAGCTGTTTAGTTCACCCGGCGAAACTGTTGTTTCTGTCGGGCGAAACTATAGTTTTGGCAGCACAGATTCGCTGTCAGCGAAACTGTCTATGAAACTAGGCCTGGTAAATATAGTTTTGATCTTGTTCATTGTTGGGTATCCTTGCAAAAACCCTAATTGATTATCATTGTTACAAGAGACCTTTGTAAGCTGTTTATTCACTGAAATACATTTGAGCTTTGTTTATGTTGATTGTATTAATCCTTATTGTTCATATTTGAATACACTATGGTTGTTCTTAGTCTTCTTCATCCTTGTTATCTCTTTATTGTTTCTGATACTGAACGATTCAACATATCATTTGTACTGCAAATCGATCAAATAGACCAACACTAGTTCAACACGAGTTTTTAACTGATGTTCATATGAAGGATTTGGAACTTCAGTTCTGAATTTCACTCCAGTCTCCACTTCTACTTTCATAACATGTTCCATCATCCTTTTGAGCTCAGCCACTTATCTCCCTTTCAGCTCATGCATCTTTTAGTTATGACTTTGCAGCCAACAAGTCATATTATATTTGCTGAGTTTTGTTGTACCACAAACACCTAAGTTTTTTTGACTTAGTGAATAGACTGAAATGTTAAGAAGGTTTCATAGTTGCAGTTGGGAATCATGAATCTTGCAACCTCGAACTCTTTAAGCACATTCTTCATTTAAGTCATGTTCATTCTTTCAACCATGTCATACGGAAGGCCATGATTGATCAATGTCATGAACATTGCTGATAATGGCCTCTCTTTTAAGATCTCTTTTGTTGTCAGCAATTCATCACCTTTTGGTTCCTTTTGTTCTTTTGGAGAGTCCATCTTTGTGAGTTCTTTCCATTCTTCATCACTCTTAGTATCATCATGTGAAATGGGCTTCAAAGTTGATAAATCTGCTGATGGAGTGTGTTCTGGTGACATAGTTTTTGCTCTCTTTGGGGAATCTTGAACTTTTATCACTTCTTTCTTGAAGTTCCCCATATATTTTCTTTTCCTGCTGTTTTGCATGATTGACTTTGAAGATTCAGCAGTTTGTTTTGTTGTTTTCTGATGAGAGAGCATTTGATTCAAGTGCACAAATCTTCATCCTGAGCTGATCAATTTCTTCATCTTTTCTTTTCAACAGAGCAGATTGATCAGCCAGAGAATTGTTTGCTCTTTCAACTTCTAATTGGAGCTTCTACTTTTCATCCTTCTCATGCTTTGCAGAGTCTTTCAACTCTCTAACCAGCTGATGAAGGGCATCTATGACTTCATTATTTTCCTGAGCATTTTCTCTCAATCTCTTTAGAGATGCTTCTTGTTTGTTCAACTGCTCTTCTTTATCCCTTATTATTCTTTTTAACTACCTTATCCTTTCTAGCCTCTTGTTTGACTTAATAGTCAATTTGCTATACTCAGCCACTAGGAAACTATTACTTACATCAATGTCATCATCATTCAGATCATCTTCATGGTAAGCAATAACATCAACATAATGAGTTTCACCTTCATCTTTTTCATTAATCTCTTGCTCTTGTTCTTTATATACTTCCATGCATACTACTTCAGTTTTCTCAGCTTCCACAACATCATCATCTTCCTCAAGGTTTATCACTTCAGTAGGAACAACACTTGCAAAGCTTAAGATAGATTCAACTGATGGAGATGCTGGCTCTTGATGAGATTTTTGATGAAGTTGATGATCAGTCATGGGTGAAAAGGGTTCTATGTTATTAGAGTTGATTGGTGTTTGAGGTTGAGAAAATGATAATGGTTGGGTGCTGGCTTAAGACACTGGTTCGGTATCACCAAAATTAACTGAAGCTTGAGAATGAATGGAAGAAATAGGCAACGTGTGGTCACTTGCAGGTGATTCAAAATGGTAGTGATGGAGTGTGCTGATAAATCGGTGATTGTGGGTGTATGGGAGAGATAGGTTGTGTGTTCTCACTAGCAGGTGATTGAACTTGTGGAGATGGATTGTACTAATGAATGGGCGATTGTGGGTTTATGGGAGAGTGGGATGCTTGTTTAGTAGCAGCAGGAGAAATGTCTTGTTGATCTTTATATACCAAATCTTGTGGAATATCAGCAACTAGATCAACCACATGTGCAAACATTGGCATTTCCTCTCCTTCATATTTGCAACTTATCTTCTAAAGTATAGATCTGCCTAGGTGAGCTTGTACAAGCACATCACCTTCTTTTTCAATTGAAGGCAACTCTGCAATGATGATCAGTTGGATAAATCTTGAAAACATGAACATCTTCTTAGTCTTCTGTACTCGAATTTGATCACACAAACATCCAAAGATGTACTTTGAATAATTGTATGTTCTTCCTTCGAAGATTCCAATGATTCCAGAAGAGATGTGCCTTGAAAACCTCTCTAATCCGGGTTTCCTGTTTGAGATACACTTTAGGTAAGTGTGACATAGAAACTGGTAAGGCTTCCATAATCTTCCTGTTGATACATATGTACCTAGATCCTGATATGAATATAATATGTCTTGTTTGTCTTACACTTATGTAATGTTGGGATATTAATGAAATGAGAATGTTTGATTGTGATTATAATGTTTAATTTCATTAATGAGTTGATATAGAATTGGTTATATAGGTTTGTGGTTGTTTGAATTGATACACATAATGTTATATTAATGTATACATTCAAACTTAGCAATATGAAGTTCTCATGCGAATGGCCCATGCGAATAGACCATACGCATGCACACTTCAGGCGAATGACTCAGTTGCACGACTGAAACCAGGAGACTGGATCGTTTGTATGATTGTAACATGAGAATTGGCTTAGTCGCTCGACTGAACACTCAGTCGTGCGAATGGATCAACCGCATTGCTCAATCGCACGACTGAACCATACTAATGGTTCAGTCGCCCGAATGAAGCAACCCTAACCTATAAATACCACCTAATTCGTGGAAAACGTAAGATCATTCCCATTCGACTCCAGACGTACCCTAGCCGTCCAGAAGCCTCCAAGTTCATACTCAAGTTTATAGAACGCTGTAGATCGATTCCTAATGATTCTTAACGTTAGATTAATTGTTAGGACCTGGTATTTGAACGAAATACCGAGTGATTGCGTGTTAAACCAACTCAAATAGTGCGGAATCCTATTTGATTGGCGATCCAATCAGTGAGAAACACACGATGAATCAATCGAGAATTGAAATCAACGTCAGAAATCGATTAGGAACCGATCTGATGTGTTCTATGACATGGAGGAACGATTTGGGAGGCTTCTGGACGGCTAGGGTACGTCTTGGAATCGTAATAGGATGAAATGCTTGCGTTTTCCCACGAATTGGGTCTATTTATAGGTTAGTATTGTTCAATCGTGCGACGGGCCATAAGTATGGTTCAGTCGTGCGATTGAACAATGCGGTGATTCACGCACGACTGAGTGTTCAGTCGTTGCGATTGAGTCAATCTTATGTGTCATCATACGACTGATTCAGTCTCCTGTTTCAATCTGCGATTGAGTCAATCGTATGAAGTTATTCATGCGTGTGGTCCATTCGCACGGGTCATTCGCATGAGAACTTCATTTAGTTAAGTTGAATGTTCTTTTAATTATAACATATGTGCAATCATTCAAACAGTCATAAACCCAATCAATTCAATCACGACTCATTAATGAAATATTAAACATTACAAGTAACAACCAATTCATGTCATTTCATTAATCAATACAAATTAACATATCAGAAAGACAAGATTCATTACATTACAACTCATGATCTAGGGACAACATGCATCAACAAACTCCCCCTTGGACCTAGATCTATCTATTCTCTTGTCTTCTGCCATCACCTCTTGTACTTTTTGTACTTCTCCTCTTTAGTGACCTCCTACGTGTATCTCAAACGCAAAGCAGAGTCTTATGGACATTTTGGAACTGGAGGACTTGTACAATACTTGCGTGTCATAGAATAGTGGCCACTTGTATAATGTGTAGACATCATTAGCAGACAAGTTGGTTAGCCACATTGGGTCGAATACCCTGATAGTATCCATTTGTCCCTCTTTATTCAACACTATGACAGCTTCAGCGGTTCTCCAATTATAGTACCACCATTTGAAGTGGGAGTGAAGTCTGTGGCATTCCCTGAGAGGGATTCTCGACATTGTTCTGGGGGACTCCACTCAGCACTATCTTTGGCTTACCAGTTATGGATCAACTTCAGAACGTCTGATATACCTCGTAGGTTGTTGAGGTTTGAAGTTGACCCACCTGGTGTGGTACTCTTTCCTCAGGGCAGCCTCAAACCACAGCCTGACATCTTTCTCGGGTCAGCATACAGCAGCTTTAGCTTAGCTAGCTGTTGAGCTCAAAACCAGGGTAGAGTCTTCAGATCATGTGGGAACCTGAAGTACTCTATGCCCTGCTCCCTCTTAACTACACTAAGCGTAAGGTCTTCAAAATAAGCCCATGAGATAATCCTGCCTGAACACCTTATGGTGTTTTCTTGACTCTGTAGAGCTTGGTGTAGGCATCTCTCTTTGGTGCATCACGCTGGGCTCTTACTTCTTCAAAACAGGCAGCCCATTTAGCTTTGCGAATATCTACGTCTGCATGGGAGGCTGGGCTGTTCCTTCAGTCTTTTCCGTTTCCTGCTCCATCTGGTCTAGTACCTCAAAGGTATCACTGACTAGGGATTCACCCAGATTGGGGACCACATTTCCCTCGGCGTCAGCATACTCAGGATACTCTTCTGCAGTAATGTCTTCAACCTCAACTTCATCAATGTCATTCAGTTCCTCATCACTGGTTGAATCAACTGTTGGAGAGTCCTTCACTATTTCATCGGGATTGAGTCTGAACATTTCTGCCAGTTGCTCATCGGACAGGTCATGAATTATCTCCCCTTCTTCAGGGTGTAACTCACAGACCGTCTCACTATCCCTGTAGGTCAAGAATCATGGTTAATTGAGTCTTGACCATTTGAAGGGAGCAAAGTCAAACTCATCCCTTTGAAAGTTTGGATCTGTTTGATATAAACATTCAACACATAAACCATTAGTAATTAATCAAACAAACTTATATTAACTTAATATATATAAACATTTAATTACACTTGGTTTCATTAAATGATTTCAAGTACAAAATAAATAAATACATAAAACATCTAATCAGTACTTTGTCTTGAATCTGGGGCGTGTCGCTCGGAGGAGCAGAAGTAGGATGACTGGTCTTGTCGATGCTTAGATCTCCGCTCTTGACCTGTCAGAGGCCGATGCAGCCGCATCCCCTCCTTCTGCCTCGTCATCATCATCACGT
The DNA here is from genome assembly GCA_025215565.1 of Flaveria ramosissima. NCBI lineage: Eukaryota > Viridiplantae > Streptophyta > Magnoliopsida > Asterales > Asteraceae > Flaveria > Flaveria ramosissima. Next base: position 43,855,016 of record CM046029.1, on the reverse strand, counting down.
CCTTCTGTCCTGTCTTCTTCAGTCTCCTCATCATCATCATCTTCCTCATCATCATCCTCATCTTCATCATCGTCATCTCCATCATCCCCGTCACCTTCTTTTAGCTTCAGGGGCTCATCCTTCGACCCCTTCAACCTCAGCATAATAGTCTTGTTGGTCGTCTCCAACTCCTCTATACGTTTGACGGACTGAGCCTGCATGTCTTGGAGTTGGGACACCTCGACTCTCTGCTGGTCGATCATCCGAGCCTGCTCTGCCAGTTGCTGAGACTAGGCAGCAGTCAGGTCGGTCAGCTGACGGATCTGCGCCGCCTTCTCCTCATCCGCAGCAAGCAGACGCATCACCATACGGTTTAGCGCTGAGAGCTGCTCCTCTACCCCGATATGAGGTAGAGTGAATCCATAGGCATGTGAAGGCTGGGCTGAAGGTCCAGCATGATTTGTGGTGGTGGTGGCAGTGGCAGTGGTGAATATGGGTCGGTGGGCTGATGCTGGTGAAGTAGGGGTGAATGGTCTGGTGATGGATGGGAAGGATACGGTGGTGGTAGGTAAGGTGGTGGATGTGGTAGTGGGAGTAGTGGCTGTGGTGGCTGTGGTGATGGGTGGTATGTCAGTAGTGGTGGTAGTGGGTGCTGTGGTGCTGGAAGTAGTAGTCACGAAGGTCAAGCGACGCTTCTTCTTCTTCAATCCATGGGGTTGAGCCATCCGCTTCCTCCTAGTCCCAGTGGAAGTGGATGCTCCCCCTGCTGCTCTGCTTACTGACCCCGGAATGTAGTTCGGGTCAGTGTCTCTCTCCGAGGAGTCCCTAGGGTGTTCACCAACCACCCGAAGCCCGTGGTCTGTGGGAACTACTTTACTTCCCACAGTCCTGGTGAGGGGCTCCTCGTCTGACTCCTCCTCCTCTATATCATCAGTCACAAACTCTTGATGGAAACCGGCCATCTCTGCGACCTCTCCGGCAGTGGCTGACCCCGGGGGAATAACGTCTGAATCTGTGCCTCTAGATGGGGCAGGCATATCATCCCCGGCGTCGCCGCTATCATCATCATCAGATCGGTATCTGGTATGGCATATGCTCCACATCCGAGTCACTGTCCTCGTGGCGCCACTTTCTCTTTGCTGGCGCCACATAATCAGCACGGGCCAGATGCCCAAACAACCTCCTGACAGGGGGCTTCACCTGCTTCCCCCTGTATACCTTCATCCTGCCGAGTGTAGTGTCATCCATAACCTCAAGAACAACAGCGTCCTCCTTCTCCTTCGGCAGGGAGGGAAGCTTCTGGTCAATGATCATCTGTAGAAATCTAGGGTACATACAGAAGCCTTCCTTCCCTTTCCCCTCGAGGTTCTCCACCAAGTAAGTGAATATCATCTTGGAGAAGCTGAACGGGTGGTTCAGCACCAACGCAGCATATGCGTTCTGGATCTGGTCGGGAGAGCTCGTCAAAACCTCCCTTCCTGGATGCTATACACTTCAGCAGCACGTGCGCAAGGTACTTAAACTGGGGACAGAGGTTACTCTTGTTGAGTACCCGGCATTGATGTCCCCAGAGAGTACTTGGCTCTCATGAAACATCCTCTGACAGTGAGGGGGTGTAGACGAGTGGGACACTCAGCATCGTCCCCAAACTGTAGAACTATCCTCAGATCTCCTCAGATACAGTGATAGCCTCACCAAAATCGAGCTCCTGATGCAATGAGGCTCGGTGGATCTATCTACAGATGCGCCTTCCCAGAAGGCCTGCTGCACTGATCTGTATGGTGTGCAAGGAGTGGATATAGCATGAGCGATCCTGGATCTCTGTAGAAATGTAATAATTCCTGTGAAGTCAGCTGCATTCCTGGATGTCAAGTCCAGGTGAGCACATATGTTGTGCTTGGTGCTCATATTCCATCGACTCGCCATCTGTAACACATAATAATATAAACGTTAGTTCCGTTGGCTAAGATTATTATGAAAACACTAGATTTTGAATGACAACTATCTGTCATGCGATTGAGGTTGTACGACTGAAGACAGTCGTGCGACTGAATCGTGCGATTGAGGTTCAGACGTGCGATTTACTTCATGCGCACGACTGAGTGTGCGATTGAACTCATGCGCATGTACTCTTATGTGGTTACACCAGTCGTGCGACTGAGTCTCATTCGCATGGTTCAGTCATGCGGGTTGAGTGAATCGCTCCCTTCAGTCATTGCGACTGAAGTTCATCCGTACGACCAGTCGTCTGTCTCAGGTGTTCAGTCGTCCAACGTTCGAATCTACGCAAACTAAGTCCTATAACTCAATTAACGGTTCTTTAGTGTCGCATTCTCTTTACTAACAACCTATTTTTCTTAATTTTAGCACATTTGCTTGGTTTAATAGGTTATTAGGGTTTGCATGTCGCGGTTCGCATTTCACAGTAGAGTTAACCCATTTAGGGTTCCAATCTTTCTGATTTTGATGGAAGTAGACTTCAAAATACCTGTATGAGGATTAGCGAACGTCAGTAACACACAATCAAAGAGAAAACTAAGGCAAATCAAATTTTGGCAGAGTAACGGTAGGATAGGATGTGCGATTTAGGGGCGATTTGAGGGTGATGAGTCTCTGCGACCGACTCCACCTCTATTTATATCAACCCTAGATCCAATCGTGCGACTGAGTTCATTCGCACCTTTCAGTCGTGCGAGTGGGACTCAGTCGTGCGATTGGGTCAGTCGCCCTTCTCCAGTCGTCCGACTGAAGTTCAGTCGTGCGACTGACTCACTCGTTCGCACTTAAGCCTCCGATTGAACTAATCGTATGATCCATTCGGTTGGATGGTCCATACTCATAATTCATTCGTGCGAATGGACTTCATTCGTATGGTTAGTCCATACGTATGGTCCATTCGTGCGAATGGGTCATACTTAGTTAATTTTTCTGCTATTTTACCAATTTACCTTTAAACTCTTTATATTAATTAAGTTAACGTTATGAACTTTTGATCATCTCAGACATGATCCTTTTATCTTGACAACACTTTGATCACCTCAGACGTGATCCTTTTAACCACTTTGGTCACCTCAGACGTGACCCTTTTATTTAAAAAATACTTTGTCACCTCAGACGTGACTGATATAACCTTTCAAAGCACATATGGTCATCTCAGACATGACCCTTTTAGTGAGTTTATCCTTCTGATTTTCCTGATGTAGCCCGACACTTGACTCAAATTAAAACTTTAAAACGACTAACTAATTTAAGAAGTTTAAACTAATTACATAATTAGACATATTTTTTGGCTTTTTGTGAGAGATCAATCCAGAGATTGATATCTCTGGGATTTGGTTCGGGAGTAGATAGTTTCAACTTAGATTGATCACATCTGGACCAATTCAATTTTGGAATCATACAGGCAGTTCAAATCATTTGGGACTAGTTATTAAAACTTTTGATGCTCAAGTTCTCGGTGTTCATCCAGAGTCGTTAGCAACATAAGGAAATCATACTGAAACTCTTAGATTTTCACATTGATTTGAACCTTTGAGAATGTAGCCACAATGATTGTCAGTATGTTTGTCCACTTAAATCCATACACAGACTTTTGACACAGACTGGTGACTAATTTAGGTTTAATTATTTCAACTAACATTTGTGGATCCCACACTCATATGGTAATCAACATTCCTCAGGAGCTTTTGAGCGGTCTACGGGTATTATTACAAGAAGAGACTATTCTTAGAGCTTTAAAGAGAAGCCTGTCCTCAGGTCAGTGCATCGCACAGCAGAGAGGCGGCAAACAACAATGAATTCTAGAATATCTAGGTTATGCTTATCCTCAGGTCAGTGCCATCGCACAGCAGAGAGGCACACAACCTATCTCCTTGTTAGAGCAGATTATTTTATTTTGCACAAATGCACCAACAACATAAGTCATTAGCTTTATTGCATTTGTCTTTCATTTTTTTTTTTGCTTTGCTCTAGTTATGGTCATCCGCACACATTTGTGGCGTTTAATTGCTCATTACACCTTATTGGAATATTGTTGATTGTGTTAACCAGTGATAAGATGGAAGCCCACAGTCAGTTGAACAACTTAGTTTGATCTTGAGATCACCAATCAGGTCTATTTGTCTATTGTGTTGAATCTACCAACATATCAATATGGTCTAGCAGCCTCTAAGTCTACTTTCTTGAGTCACCTTAGGAGTTGCCAGTTTTCTATCATCTTTCCTTTTGGTATTGCTTAGACTACACAGATTTATACTTTGAACTTTTGCATCTTTCTAAAACTTAAATTTTAAAGTCCCTCTTGATTTGTTCCTGTGTACTATCATTTTCCAAAGGTATTGAATCGGTATCACAGATACAATCTATCTTATTCAGCTCGCTACTCCTTCTCCCTCTTTTTTTTTTTTTTTTTTAATGTTAACTTGCTGACATATTCTCCCCCTAAAATACTAAAATCATTTCTGGTTTAATTATTTTAGGATTTTAATAAACAGCAAGAGACATGAGTTTAAATAAAATTAAAATCAAATAGACAAATCAAAATAAGTAAAATAAAATTTTAACTACACGACATCGGACTACACATTTTCATCATCAGGAATTACCTCACTTTTCTTTTAAACACCGTTGACCTCTAATAAATATTGAAAACGTGGTTTATCAAAGGCTTTAGTATAGAGGTCAGCGCGTTGAAAAATCAGTATTAATTTTAACCACATCAATTAAGTTCTTTTCAAAACAATCTCTTATGAAATGGTATTTAATACCGATGTTGTTTTGTCTTTAGGATGTTGGACCGGATTTTTAGTTACTGCAATTGCAGCAGAGTTATCAACGAAAATAGGAGTAGATGAGAATTTTAAACCGTAATCCCGCATTTGCTGTTGAATCCAGATGATTTGAGAACAGCAACTTGCAGCAGCAACATATTCGGCTTCACAGGTTGACAATGCAACCGATGTCTGCTTCTTACACTGCCAGGTAACTAATATCTCTCCCAAAGAATTGACACCCTGCTGATGTAGACTTGTAGTTCATCTTGCAGCCCCCGTAATCCGAGTCACTATACGCGGTAAGCTCAAAGTCATCATCATGAGGGTACCACAATCCAAGTGTGGGTGTACCCTTCAGATAACGAAAAATCCTCTTGACCCGATCAGATGGTTGACCTTTGGTTTAGCCTGATATCTAGAACATAGACATGTAGCATACATAATATCAGGTCTTGAGGCAGTGAGATACATGAGGGATCCGATCATTCCTCGGTACATAGTGGCATCTACTAGATCTCCATTATCATCCGGTGCTATATCATGATTAGTAGCAAGTGGAGTCCCAGTAGCAGAAGCATTCTCCATGTCAAAGCGACTGAGATGTCTCCTACATACTTGGTCTGATGTAGAAAGATTCCATTAGGTGTCTGATCCACCTGTAACCCGAGAAAGAACTTCATCTCCCCCATGGCACTCATCTCAAATTCTTTCTTCATTACTGCTTCAAACTCTTTACATAACTCTTCGTTCTTTGACCCGAAGATTATGTCATCAACATATATCTGTACAAGCAGTAGGTCACCATCCTTTTCCTTAATAAACAGTGTACAGTCAATTACTCCCCTGCGAAAGCCGTGTTTCACAAGATGAGTTGAGAGTTTCTCATACCAAGCTCGAGGAGCTTGATGAAGCTCATACAAAGCTTTGTCGAGCTTGTAAACTCTATCCCGATGGTAAGGATCTTCAAAACCCTCGGGTTGACTTACATAGATTGTTCTCTGATTTCCCCATGAAGGAATGCACTCTTTACATCTAATTGGTAGACTTTGATCTTCATGTACGATGCATAGGCAAGGAAAATACGAATAGCTTCCATCCTTGCCACGGGTGCAAACACCTCATTGTAGTCAATTCCCTCGACTTGGCGAAAACCTTGAACCACCAGTCGAGCTTTGTTCCTGATAATGACACCTTGGTCATCCTTCTTGCATTTTAGTACCCATTTAGTGCCAATGACTTTAGCACCTTTAGGTTTATCAACCAATGTCCATACACCTAACTTCTTAAACTGCAGAAGTTCTTCTTGCATGACACTCACCCACGCCTCATCACTGAGTGCCTCTGACATATTTTGGCTCAACCTGCGAGACAAAACATCGATAGGCACCATCATGAATGTAACCTTTCTCCATAACCGAGGCGTAATCAGCTGAGTATAACTGATTGGGGTTTGTACTCCTGATCTGACATCCCCAATAACATTGTCAAGGGGATGATAGACGTTTAGTCGTGATCCTGGAGTAGTAGGAACAGCTACCTCAGAACCAGATTATAAACATTTGGTTCTGCATCTGAGGTAGTTGGAGTTTGAGGTTCTGAAGTCGAAGGTGCATCACTCGTAGATGCTTGTGGACTTTCAGGAACTGGAACCTATTCCTCCTGACTGTTCTGTCATCTGCTTCAGCTTCATCTTCAGAGGAGGAGTCACTGTCGTCGACTACTCCCCCTGACTGAGTAGATGATTCTCCCTGTGTGCTAGATGGTGTATTCAGAATATCATACATCATCCTAGTAGCTAGCTCATCATCTGAGGGAGAGAGAGGTATGTTGAAGGATTTGAAGAATCCATCATAATCGAAGAAGTAGGCAGGTCCTTTGCCTGTAGGAGGCGTGGTATATCTCTGAACATCGACATTACACCACACTTCTACAAGACCCATTGAGTTATTGTAAACTCGCTTATTCGGTATGTTGTATCCTAGAAAGATTCCTTCATCTGCCTTCTCGCTGAATTTTCCTTCTTGCGTCTTCTTCAGAAGTGTACACGGCGCGCCAAAGGGTTCAAGATACTCCAAATTCGGTTTGCGTCTTTGTAGTAGCTCATAACATGTCTTTCCGTGGCGCTTGACTATTAGGACTTGATTCAGTGTATAACATGCATTGCTACTGCCTCATTCCAGAATTGGATAGGCGGTTTCGAGTCCGCCAGCATAGTCCGTGCAGTCTCTATCAAGCTCCTATTTTTCCTCTCAGCAACACCATTCATCTGAGGCGTGTATGCTGAAGTGAATTGATGAACAATTCCCTTTTCCTTGCAGTAAGCCTCCATCCATTGATTCTTGAATTCGGTCCGTTGTCTGAGCGTACTTGTCTAACCTTAGCTTGTAGAGAGATTCCAGAGTGGTGACTAATTCCTTGAATGACTCAAATGTTTCTGATTTGGATTTCAGAACATTACCCAAGTGAACCTTGAGTAGTCATCAGTGACCACAAAACAGTACAAATCGCCTGCAATGCTCCTTGTACTGACTGGACCAAACAGATCCATGTGAAGAAGTTCAAGAGGAAGTTCTATTAAATGAACTTTCTTCTCCTTATGAACTTCTTGTTCTGTTTGCCTTCTTGCAAGCTACAGTCATTTGGTTGCCTTCTTGCAAAGTCAGGAAGTGGAAGTTCTTGACATTTACTCCTCTTACTAAGTCCTTCTGAATCATGTGATTCATCTTCCTTTGACTAATGTGTCCCATTCTCCTATGCCAGGAGATTGAGTCCTTCTCAGTAGCTTTAGATAGAAAGCACTGCACCTCATGATCCGTTGGAGCAGCTGTTGACAGATCCAAGACATATAGGTCCTTATATCTTGAAGCAGTCATCAGAACTTGGTCCTCTGGAATCATATAGTCTTTCTTCAGCACGTAACACTTCTTGTTGTCGAAGATGACTTTAAATCCTTTATCGCAGATTTGGGAAACAGAAAGCAAGTTATTTTGAAGTTGTTGAACGTAGTTCACCTTATCAAACTTAACTTTCTGATTTCCCACTTCTCCCTGTGCTGTGATGTATCCTCCCTTGTTTCCTGCAAAGGAAACATGCCCTCCTTTTATTTGTTTGACATTTGATAAAAGGCTCTATTTCCTGTCATGTGCCTGGATGCTCCGCTGTCTCTAATCCACGTGTTAGTCTCAGCGCTATACCGAATACCCTGCACATATCAAGTAAATGTATTAGTTTAGGTTAGGAACCCAGCCTTTACTGTCTTGGGTTTCCCAGAGGCATCACACATCATAAACTCTACCCATTGACCTTTAGAAGGTGAGGGTAACTCAGATTCCTTCTTGTCATCAGTATCAGTCACACAGGTTGACTTCTCTTTCCATAAGCCAGATTTGTGCAATGCCTGTTTATGATAAACAGTCGTCTGGCTTACAGGTTGGACTTTAGGTTCACTAGATCTTCTAGGTGGAGTTAGAGAACTCCTCTTAGAAGACTTAGGTCTAGAGTCCTGAAGATCAATCTTCTTCCTAGGTGTCTGATAGAAAGGACAATAGGAAGCAATATGTCCACATTCTCCACAGTTGTAGCACAATCTGCTATCAACTTTATAAGTAGACTTTCTTTGTGGAGAAATGTGTGACACTTTAGTAACATCAATCACTCTAGATTTTGACTCTTGCATGTTGATGTTTTCTCTGGTTTAACAAATTTAACTGTTTTCACCTGTTTAACTTGTTCCACCTTTTGGTTAACCGGTTTTGACTTGTAGCATGTGAAAAATTAACGCCTGAAGTCTTTTTAGGTTCTGGTTTGACTCTGTTTGACCCTGACTTTAAGTTAACTTTTTCAAATTCATTTTCCAATTAACACAAGGCAATTTACCCTTTGCCTTTGAAATGGCCTCCTTTTGTTTCTGTTCAGATTCAGTAGATGAACATGATGTGTCTGGATCAGTAACAAGAGGAGTGGTCACCACATGATCCTTGATTGGGTTGTTGTTTACTGGTTTAGACTTGGTGTTCATCAAGGTTTCAGGTGGTGGTGGAACCACTTGTAGCCTAATCCCTCCCCATTATTTCTTTCTCTCACTAAGTGTTGAACTATGTGTGAAGAACTAGTCCAACTATGCAGTTTCTGTTTTAAGGAATTAACTTCTACTTCTAGAACTGCCTTTTGCTTCTTAGTGTCCTCTAGGAGAGTTTAGATAGTACCTAATGTCATTTGCTTGATTAAAGGCAACTACTTCGGTTTCCCTAAGTTGTTTAGTCAATAGGTCTATCTTTTCTTTATAACTATGCTCATTTTTTTTTAGAACTCTATTGGCCTCAGTGCATAGTTGTAAATCCTTTACTAAGTTATCATTGTGATCTAATAACCTAGCAAATTTTCATCAATGCTATTCCTAAACATATCACAGTTAGAACAAGCATGATTATTAAACATTTGGTCAGTTGTACTTACCTGTGTTGTTTCAGAAGAGTTAGCCATCAAAGCAGCATCAGACGTCTCTGGTTCTGGTGATTCTGACTTTTCTGTTTCTGACGTGGAAGTCTCCTCCTTTGGTATGTAACTGACCTCAGCTGCAGTTGTTTCTTCACTGTGTGACATCGCTATTTCAACTGCCAAATCACCTTCACTCGCAGAATCATCATCAATATCTTCAACACTGGCAATGTTAGATTCTGGGGAGACAAATCTAAAGCTCCAGTCCTGTCCTTCATCATCATGAGCAGTCAAGGCTTTTGGGTCCTTGTTTGATGAAGTAGAACTGAAGGCTTGCTTGTCTTGGCGAGAGTAAAGGATGAGAACGGGTTCCCATTACCCGTCTTCTTTGCTTGACACATTCCCTCTTAAAGTGCCCTTTCTCTCCACAGTTGAAGCAGGTCACTTTGCTCTTGTCAAAACCAAGTGTGGTATCCTTAGTAGCTATCAAATTTTGTCCTGTCTTCTTAACAACCTTTTTCGCCCTTCGGACAGCGCTAGCTAAGGCTCTGATACCACTTGTTAGGACCTGGTATTTGAACGAAATACCGAGTGATTGCGTGTTAAACCAACTCAAATAGTGCGGAATCCTATTTGATTGGCGATCCAATCAGTGAGAACACATGATGAATCAATCGAGAATTGAAATCAACGTCAGAAATCGATTAGGAACCGATCTGATGTGTTCTATGAACTTGGAGAACGATTTGGGAGGCTTCTGGACGGCTAGGGTACGTCTGGAATCGTAATGGGATGAAATGCTTGCGTTTTCCCACGAATTGGGTCTATTTATAGGTTAGTATTGTTCAATCGTGCGACTGGGCCATAAGTATGGTTCAGTCGTGCGATTGAACCATGCGGTTGATTCATCCGCACGACTGAGTGTTCAGTCGTGCGATTGAGTCAATCTTATGTGTCAATCATACGACTGATTCAGTCTCCTGTTTCAATCGTGCGATTGAGTCAATCGTATGAAGTTATTCATGCGTGTGGTCCATTCGCATGGGTCATTCGCATGAGAACTTCATTAAGTTAAGTTTGAATGTTCTATTTAATATAACATAATGTGCAATCATTCAAACATTCATAAACCCAATCAATTCAATCACGACTCATTAATGAAATAATAAACATTACAAGTAACAACCAATTCATGTCATTTCATTAATCAATACAAATTACATCATAATCAGACAGACAAGATTCATTACATTACAACTCATGATCTAGGGACATACATGCATCAACATTAATACCTTATTGGTTCTACGTGCGTTCTCACTGATTGGATCGCCAATCAAATAGGATTCCGCACTATTTGGTTTGGTTAACACGTTAATCAGTTGGTGTTTCGTTCAAATACCAGATCCTAACAAGTGGTATCAGAGCTTTGGCTCTTGATTACGTGTGATTCAATCAATTTTGATACAAAGGTTGTGTTTTTTCACTAAAAACGCAATATTTTTGTGTCAAAAGTTGTCTTGGACGTCCCCTGCTCATCAAGTTTTGATTTCTCCGGCATAAGGCGATTAGGGTTGGTGAAAATTCGGGTTTTTACGGCCAAAACACGTTAAACCTAGAATTTTTGAAATATAGCAGCTCCAGTCGCACGATTGACCCAATCGCACGACTGGACTTCATTCGCATCTCCCAGATGTACGATTGGACTCAGTCGCATCTTCATTCGTACGACTAAGCCTACCGTTCGCATTGTTCATCCGCATCAGTTTCATTCGCACGACTGGACCAATCGCTTAGTTCAGCCGCACGATTGAACCAGTCGCATAGTTCATTCGCACGGGTAGGCCATTCGCATCACTCCATTCGCATCAGTTAACAGATTGTTTAGGAGACCTAAAGTTAATCGAGATGGAGGATCAGTGTTCAGCGCTTACAGCCGGGAAGGACTCACGGATTCAGAACTTACTGCTAGTGGAGAGTGAGGTGGGGAATCATAATAAACCCCCGAAGCTTCTAACGTTAGATGAGTTTCCCCACTGGAAACAACGTTTTTAGATCTACCTCAATGGAGTGGATCCAAATATGTGGAAAGCTATTGAGACGGGGTACAGTATGCCGGTGGGAGCTGATGGGGTGAAACTTACTTTAGGAGAAATGACTGATGCACAGAAAGTTAAATATAATGCTGAAAAGAGGGTATATGCATTGCTAACACAGTCTATCCCTAAGGATATTTTTCACCAATACTTTGAGAATAAGCAAGCCAAGAAATTATGGGATGAGCTGGAGAAAAGATATGACGGGAATGCTTCGTTGAAGGCTATTAAAGCTAAGGAGTTGAAGAAAGAATTTGACAACTTCTCATCGATGGGAAATGAGAGTTTAGACGATGTCATTGATAGATTCTACCATTTGATGAGCGAGCTGCACACACATGGTGTCAAAACTACCATGGAAGATAAAGTGTCAAATTTTGCAGACGGGTTGCCAGAAAGTTGGGCTTCGTTTGTTTCAAATCTGAGACCAAATGGATTGCTAACAAGTATGGACATCAATGATTTCATTCTAAAGCTGCGAGAAGAAGCACTTAGGATGAAGAACCGAGCTCAGAAGTCTTCATACACTCAGAATCCAGCTTTGTATAATGCCACTCCTCAAGTTAAGACATCTGGAGCACCTCTTCAGACTGTCTTTGTGTCAAGCTCATCTGGTCCTTCACAAGTCTCTCCTTCAGGATCAGAAACGTTAGGGTCTTCTAGTACCCATTACATTGTATCTGAAGCAAATGGTACAAGACTGAAGACCGAGAATCTCGAAATGTGACTGTAGAAGTAGCTCGAGAGCACATGGATCTCTTGGCAGCAGTGGTCCATTCCTATGATGGACTTGTTGCTGGAAAAATTGGAAACTGCCATCTGGCAGATGAGGACTACGAGGAGGTAGATGAGACTGAACTGGAGAGGATGGATATTATGTGGGCCTTAGCAAGTGCTGTCCGGAGGGCGAAGAAGTTTATGAAAAAGACCGGACAAAACTTGGTTGCTACTAAGGACAATACATTTGGCTTTGACAAGAGCAAGGTGACCTGCTTAAACTGTGGAGAAAAGGGGCACTTCAAAAGAGAGTGTGTGAAGCCAAAGAAGACTGGAAATGGGAATCCATTCTCGTCCTTCACTCGTCAAGACAAGCAAGCTAGCAGTTCTACTTCATCGAGCAAGGATCCAAAAGCCTTGACTGCCCATGATGATGAAAGACGGGACTGGAGCTTTCGGTTTGTCTCTCCGGGAGAATCCAATATTGCGAGCGTGGAAGACTTAGATGATGATTCCGCGAGTGAAGGAGATATTGCAGTTGAGCTAGCGATGTCAACATTGAAGAGACTCCAACTGAGGTCAGCTACAAGCCTAAAGAAGAGAAGTCTACAACAAAGACAGAATCACCAGAACCAGAGACATCAGATGATGTGTTGATGGCTGATTCATCAGAACCTACTCAGTTAAGTACTACTGACCAACTTTTCAAAAAACATGCTTGTTCTGATTGTAATAAATTTAGAGAAAGCATAGATCAGAAATTTGCTAGGTTATTAGATCATAATGATAGCTTAGTAAAGGATTTGCAACTATGCACTGAGGCAAATAGAGTTTTAAAACAAAATGAGCATAGTTACAAAGAAAAGATAGACCTTTTGAATAAACAGCTTAGGGAAAATGAAGTAGTAGCCTTTAACCAAGCTAATGACATTAGGTACTATCTTAACTCCCTAGAAGACACTAAGAAACAAACAAGCAGTTTTAGAAGTAGAAGTCAACTCATTAAAGCAAAAACTGCACAATTGGACAAGTTCATCTCATATTGTCTAACACGGGGAGGGTTTGGGTTATAAAGTGGTTCCACCACCACCTGAGACCTTGATGAACACTAAGAGTAGACAAAAAAATAACAATCCCATCAAGGATCATGTGGTGTCTACTCCTTTGTAAGTGATCCAGATTCCTCATGTTCTTCAATTGAATCTGGAACAAAACAAAAGGAGGCCACTTCAAAGCAAAGGGTAAAATGCCTTGTGTTAATCGGGAAAAGAATTTGAAAAGGTTAATATAAAGTCGGGTCCACCCTCTATGTCAATACTTCAAAGATCATTATATCTTAATCAAATATAACATTAAAATCTTACATTCAAAAACTTTCAAAAGTCAAATCTGAATCTAAAAGACTGTTAAGTTAACCTTTAAAAATGTTAAAGTCAGTTAAACCAAAAGAAAAGATGTTAAAATGTTAAAACAATTAAGTTTGTTAAACAAGAGAAAACATCAAAAGAAACAGAGTCAAAACCCAAACATATTGATGTCACTAGGGTGTCACACACATCTCCACATAGACAGTTTAATCATAAAGTTGATAGCAGGTCATGCTACAACTGTGGAGAGTGTGGACACATTGCTTCTTTTTGTCCTTACTATCAGAAACCTAGGTAGAAAATTGAACTTCAGGATTCAAAACCTAGGTCTTCTAAGAGGAGTTCTTTAACTCCACCTAGAAGAACTAGTGAACCCAAAGTTCAACCCATTAGCTAGTCGACTGTTTATCACAAACAGGCCTTACAAAAATCTGGCTTATGGAAAGAAAAGTCATCCTCTGTGTCTGATAATGATGACAAGAAGGCACCTGAGCTACCCTCACCTTCTAAGGGTCAATGGGTTGAATTCATGATGTGTGATGCCTCTGGAAACCCAAGCTAGTAAAGGCTTGGGTTCCTAACCTAAACTAATGTTTTAAATTGTATGTGCAGGGTGTTCGCTACAGTGCTGAAACCAACATGTGGATTGTAGATAGCGGAGCATCCAGGTACATGACAGGAAACATGGCTCTTTAATCAAACGTCAAACATATAAAATGAGGGCATGTTTCTTTTGCTGGTAACAAAGGAGGTTATATCACAGCTCAGGGAGATGTTGGAAATCAGAAAGTTAAGTTTTATGAAGTGAACTACGTTTAACAACTTCAAAACAACTTACTTTCTGTTTCCCAAATATCTGACAAAGGATTTAAAGTCATATTCGACAACAAGAAGTGTTACGTCCTAAAGAAAGACTACGTGATTCCGGAGGACCAAGTTTTGATGACAGCTTCAAGATATAAAGACCTTTATGTTTTGGATCTCTCAATGGCTTCTACAACGGATCATGAAGTTCAGTGCTTCCTATCAAAAGCTACTGAGAAGGACTCCATTTCCTGGCATAGGAGAATGGGACACATTAATCAACGAAAGATGAATCACTTGATCCAGAAGGATCTCGTGAGAGGAGTTAACGTCAAAAATTTCCAACTTCCGGATTTCTGTGTAGCATGCAAGAAAGGCAAACAGACGAAGAAGTCTCATAAGGAAAAGAAAGTTCATTCTATCAAGCTTCCTCTTGAACTTCTTCACATGGATCTGTTTGGTCCAGTCAGTACAAAGAGCATTGCAGGTGACTTGTACTGTTATGTGGTTAATGATGACTACTCAAGATTCTCTTGGGTAATGTTTCTGAAGTCCAAATCAGAAACATTTGAGTCATTCAAGGAATTAGTAACCACATTGGAATCTCTCTACAAGCTGAAGGTGAGACGGTTCGCTCAGACAATTGGACTGAATTCAAGAATCAGTGGATGGAGGCTTACTGCAAGGAAAAGGGAATTGTGCACCAGTTCACTTCTGCCTACACGCCTGTAGATGAATGGTGTTGTTGAGAGAAAGAATCGAAGCTTGATAGAGACAGCACGGACAATGCTAGCAGACTCGAAACTGCCTATCCAATTCTGGAATGAGGCAGTGGCAAATGCATGTTACATATTAAATCGAGTTCTGGTAGTCAAGCGCCATGGCAAGACATGTTATGAGTTACTACAACGACGTAAACCTAATCTGGAGTATCTCGAACCATTTGGCGCACCGTGCACACTTCTGAAGAAGACTCAAGAAGAAAAATTCAGCGAGAAGGCTGATGAAGGGATCTTCCTAGGATACAACATACCGAACAAGAGAGTTTACAACAACTCAACGGGTTTAGTAGAAGTGTGGTGTAATGTTGATGTTCAGAGATATACCACACCACCTACTGGAAAAGGACCCGCTTACTTTTTCGACTATGATGGATACTTCAAGTCCTTCAACATACCTATCTCCCCTTCTGATGACGAGTTAGCTACATGGATGATGTATGATATCTTGAATACACCATCACTTGACTCAACATCATCGAGCTCACAGGGAGAATCATCTCACCACTCAGGGCGAGCACTCGAAGACAGTGACTCCTTCTCAGAAGATGAAGCTGAAGAAGATGACCAGAACAATAAGGAGAGACAGGTTCCAATTTCTGCAAGTCCACAAGCATCTAATAGTGATGCCCCTTCGACTTCGGAACCTCAAACTCCATCTACCTCAGATGCAGAACCAAATGTTCATAACCTTGGCTCTGAGGTAGTTGTTCCTACCACTCCAAGATCACGTCTAAATATCTATCATCCCCTTGACAATGTCATTGGGGATGTCAGATCAGGAGTGCAGAACAGAAATCAGCTGTACTCAGCTGATTATGCCTCGGTAATGGAAAAAGGATACATTCACGATGGTGCTTATCGGTGTTTTGTCTCGCAGTTTGAGCCAAAATATGTCAGTGATGCACTGAATGATGAGGCATGGGTGAGTACCATGCAAGAAGAACTTCTTCAGTTCAAGAAGTTAGGTGTATGGACTCTGGTAGATAGACCTAAAGGTGCTAAGGTCATTGGCACCAAATGGGTCTTGAAATGCAAGAAGGATGACCAAGGCGTCATTATCAGGAACAAGGCTCGACTGGTAGTTCAGGGATTTCAACAAGTCGAGGGGATTGATTACAATGAAGTGTTTGCACCCGTGGCAAGGATGGAAGCTATCCGCATCTTCCTTGCCTATGCATCGTATATGAAGATCAAAGTCTATCAATTAGATGTGAAGAGTGCATTCCTTCATGGGGAAATCCGAGAGACAGTTTATGTCAGTCAACCCAAGGGATTTGAAGATCCTTATCATCGGGACAGAGTTTACAAACTTGACAAGGCCTTATACGGGCTTCATCAAGCTCCAAGGGCCTGGTATGAGAAACTCTCGACTCATCTTGTGAAACACGGCTTTCGCAAGGGAGTCATTGACTGCACACTGTTTATCAAAGAAAAAGATGGAGACTTACTGCTAGTACAGATCTATGTCGATGACATAATATTCGGCTCAAAGAATGAAGAATTATGCAAAGAGTTTGAAGCAGTAATGAAGGCGGAGTTTGAGATGAGTGCCATGGGGGAAATGAAATCTTTCTCGGGTTACAGGTGGATCAGACACCCAAAGGGATTTTTCTATATCAGACCAAGTATGTGGGAGACATTCTTAGTCGGTTTGACAAGGAGAATGCTTCTGCAGCTGGGACTCCACTTGCTACAAACCATGATATAGCACCCGATGAAAATGGAGATCTGGTAGATGCAACAATGTACCGAGGAATGATTGGATCTCTCATGTACCTCACTGCCTCAAGACCTGATATCATGTATGCTACATGTCTATGTTCTAGATATCAGGCTAAGCCAAAGGTTAACCATCTGATCGGGGTCAAAAGGATATTTCGTTATCTGAAGGGCACACCCACACTTGGGTTGTGGTATCCTCATGATGATGACTTTGAGCTCACGGCGTATAGTGACTCGGATTACGGGGGCTGCAAGATGAATTACAAGTCTACATCAGCAGGGTGTCAATTCTTTGGTAGGAGATTAGTGACCTGGCAGTGTAAGAAGCAGACCTCGGTAGTATTGTCAACCTCTAAAGCCGAATACGTTGCTGCTACAAATTGCTGTTCACAAATCATTTGGATTCAACAGCAAATGCGGGACTAAGGTTTAAATTTCTCTTCTACTCCTATTTTTGTTGATAACTCTGCTGCAATTGCAGTAACTAAAAATCCAGTACAACATCCTAAGACCAAACACATCGGTATTAAATATCATTTTATACGGGATTGTTTTGAAAAAAATTTAATCGATGTGGTAAAAATAAACACTGATTTCAACGAGCTGACCTCTATACAAAAGCTTTTGACAAACCACGTTTTCTATATCTGTTAGAGGTCAACGGCGTTAAAAATAAAAGTGATGTTATTCCTGATGATGATCATGTGTAGTCCGATTCAGTTTAGTCTATTTTTCTTTTTTATTTTATTTATTTATTTATTTATTCTATTTTATTTAAATTAAATACATGTTATTTAGCTGTCTATTAAAATCCTAAAATATGTAAATCGATTATGATTTTAGAATTTTAGGGGGAGAATAGGTCAGCCTGTAACATTAAAAAAAAACGAGGAGAAGGAGAGGCTAGCTGATAGAAGGTAGATCGTATATGTGATAACGATTCAAATACTTTGGAAAATGATAGTACACAGGAACAAATCAAGCGGGACTTTAAAATTTTAATTTAGACAAGATGCAAAATTCAAAGTATAAGTCTGTGTAGTCTGAGCAATATAAAAGGAAATATGATAGAAAAACTGGTAACTACTAAGGTAACACAACGAAAATAGACCTACAGGTTGCTAGACCACAGATGATATGTCGGTAGATTCAACACAATAGATGATTAGACCTGACTGGTGATCTCAAGATCAAATTAAGTTGTTCAACTGACTGTGGGTTCCCATCTTATCACTGGTTAACACAATCAACAATATTCCAATAAGGGGTAACGAGCATGTAAACGCCACAAATGTGTGCGGATGACCATAAATAGAGCAAAGCACGAAAAAAATGAAAAGGAAATGCTATCAAGCTAATAACTTATGTTGTTAGTGCATTATGTGGAAAAGAAAATCTAAGATGCTCTAACAAGAAGATAGGTTGTGTGCCTCTATGTTGTGCGATGGCACTGACCTGAGGATAAGCATAACCTAGATATTCTAGAATTCATTGTTGTTTGCCGCCTCTCTGCTGTGCGATGGCACTGACCTGAGGATTGGCATCTCTTTGAAAGCTCTAAGAATAGTCTCTTCTTGTCAAAATACCCGTAGACCGCTCAAAATATCCTGAGGAATGTTGATTACCATATAAGTATGGGATCCACAAATGTTGGTTGAAATAATTAAACCTTAAACTATCACCAATCTGTGTCAAAAGTCTGTGTATGGATTTAAGAGGACAAATATACTAACAATCATCGTGGCTACAATTCTTGAAAGTCCAAATCAATGTAGGAATCTAATAGTACCATTATGATTTCCTAAATTTGCTAACGACTCTAGATG
Organism: Flaveria ramosissima; assembly: GCA_025215565.1. Lineage (NCBI taxonomy): Eukaryota > Viridiplantae > Streptophyta > Magnoliopsida > Asterales > Asteraceae > Flaveria > Flaveria ramosissima. The sequence continues at coordinate 43,836,514 of CM046029.1, read as the reverse complement.
AAAACAAAGAAGTGAGCATCAGAAGGTTTTAATAACAAGTCCCAAATGATTTGACTTGCCTGTATGATTCCAAAATTGAATTGGTCCAGATATGGTCAAACTAAATAGAAGTTGCCTATTCCGGAACCGAATCCAGTAGATTACTATCTTAGGATTTACCTCTCACAAAAAGTCAAAAACAAGTTTAATTTTTTGTATTTCAGTTTAATTTTCTATTTATTTAGTCATTTCAGTTTGTTTGTTGTCGGACTACATCATGGAATTCAGTAAGGGATTAATTCACCTAAAAGGGTCATGTCTGAGATGACCACATGTGTTTTCAAAAGATAAATGGGTCACGTCTGAGGTGACAAAGTGTTTAAAAGGATCACGTTTGAGGTGATCAAAAGTTTTTCAAGTTAAAAGGATCATGTCTGAGATGATCAAATGTTCATAATGTTATTTCAACAGTTAAAAGGGTTTAAATGTTAAATGGTCAAAATGGCAGAAAATTTCATAAGTATGACCCATTCGCACGACTGGACCATGAGTATGGACCAATCATGCGAATGGGTCCCATTCGCACGACTGGACATGAGTATGAACCATTCACCCGAATGGCTTATCAGACTGATCCATTCGACCGAATGAGAGTGTGCGAATGAGTCAGTCGATCGACTGAGCTTCAGTCGGCCAACTGAAGCTGCGAATGAGAGTCTGCGAATGAGTCAGTCGACCGACTGAGCCTCAGTCGGCCAACTGAATGTGATCGACTGAGTCAGTCTCCCGACTGAGCTTCAGTCGCCCGAATGAACTGAGAGAATGAGGCCAGTCGGCCGATTGAACTCAATTTCAGTTTTTAAAGGGCCATAGTCGATCGCATTCTCCTCATCACTCTCAATCGCCCCTATTTCGCACATAGTACCATTACGCTGCCCAAATTTTTTTAGACCTTGTTTATATTCTCTTATTGATCTCCTGACGTGCGTTTACATTTATACAGGTATATTAAAGTGAAATCTCACAGAAATCAGAAGAAATCAAGCCCTAATTTGTGATGTTTGATTGAAACAAGAACCGGACCTTAAATGACCTTATAACCTACTGAAACTAAGTAACATGTTAAAAATAAGTCTAATAGGATATTAGTTATGAGATTGCGAGTCTAACGAACCATTAAACCACGATTAATTACTTGATTTGGTCAAGATTCAAACCTCAGATGACCGAATAGTGGGTCAAGCGACTGGTCGTCCGGATGAACTCCAATCGCACGATTGATTCTTGCGATTGGGTCAATCGGCCGAATGCACTATGCGAATGAGCTCAGTCGGCCGACTGAACCAATCGTAGGCTCAGCCAACAGATTGATCTCAGTCGCATGTTTCATTCACCCGAATGAGTTTAGTCGCATGATAGGACAACCGACTGACCTCAGTCGCATGATTCATTCGCATGAATGAATCAGAATGAACTTAAATTAGATACTTAGAACTGAATTGTGATGTGTGACTTTCTAATGGTTCTGTGTCTTGTGTTTCAGATCAATGGCTGATAGATGGTCTATCAACCCTAAGCACAATATCTGTGCTCATCTAGACCATACTACTCGGAATGGTGCCGAGTTTACAGAGATCATTGCTTTTCATTGGTGTTCAAGGATCCACAAGGCCATCTCTACTCCATGTACTCCCTACAGGTCTTTACATCAGGCCTTCTGGGAGAATGCTTCTGTTGATCGTTCACGTGAGCCATACAGCATACGGAGCTCCATTTGTGGTATGGATATTGAGATTACAGCTGCTGACATTCATAGAGTACTTGATTTGGGGGACGATACTGATCACCCCACCATACTTCATTCGCTTATGGTGAGAGGATGCTTCCTGAGGATTAAGTACGCTGGGGACATCAACTCAGGTGTGCTCAACAAGAGCAACCTGTGTCCCCAGTATAAGTACTTAGCACATGTTATTCTGAAGTGCATAGCTTCTAGGAGGGGTGGGTTTGATGATCTTTCGGACTAGATTCAGAATGCCTATGTGCACTAGTGCTGAACCACCCCTTCAGCTTCTCGAGCATGATCTTCTCGTATCTTGTGGAGAATCTGGAGGCCAAGGGTAAGGAGGGTTTTTGCATGTACCCCAGATTCTTGCAGCTGATTTTCAATGAGAAGCTGCCATCACTTCCTAAGGAGCGCCACGATGCTTGGCTCTAGAGATCATGGACGATACGACTGGGTCGTATGAGAGTGTACCGGGGTAAGCAGGTAAAGCCCCAGGTAAAGAGATTGATAGGCCATCTGGCCAATGAGAGGTATGTGGCACCGGGTAGACGTCAGTGGCGTCACGATGACAGCGACTCAGATGATGAGCGGCTATTGCTCCCAGAGCATGACTCTGATGATGATGATAGTGGGGATGCTGGAGATACCATGCCTACTCGATCGAGGGGCACAACTACAGATAGTACACCTCCAGTATCTGCCCCCACTAGAGATATAGCAGAGTCGGCTGGGTTTCACCAGGATTTTGTACCTGGTGATGAAGATGAAGAGTCAGATGAGGAGCCACTAACTAGGACTGTGGGAAGTAAAGTCGTTCCCACAGAACATGGGCTCCGGGCGGTTGGTGAACGCCCTAGTGGATCTGGAGAGACTGCTGCTGACCCGACCTATGCTCCAGAGCCGTCAAGCCGTGTTTTAGAAGGAGCATCCTCCTCGACAGGATCGAGGAAGAAAAGGATGGCTCAGCCCCACGACATGAAGAAGAAGAAGCGCAGACTGACCTTCATCACCACCACAGCCACCACCTCAGCCACCACCACAGCCACCACCTTAGCCACCACCTCTACAGCCACACCATCCACAACCACAGCCACCACCACACCTACCACTACCACTACCACACCCCCTACTACTGTCACCACAGCACCCACCACTACATATATCCCATCCACCACCATATCATTCACACCTACATCACCACCACTATCGTCTAGACCTAACCCAATCTTCACCACTGCCGCCACCACTACCACTAGCCACCATGCCGGGCCATCATCACATCCCACCCACCTATATGGATCACCTCTACCTCCCATTGGGGTAGAGGAACAGCTATCAGCGCTGAACCGTATGGTGATGCGTCTGTTAGCAGCCGATGACGAGAAGATTGCGCAGATTCGTCAGCTGGCAGATCTCACAGCTGCACAGTCCCAGCAGATCTCTCAGCAGGCTCAGCTGATTGAGCAGCAGGCACAGCAAATGGCTGCTTAGAGCCAAGAGATTACCCAAATCCAGGAACATAAAGCCGTATCAGCAAGGAAGATTAAGGAGTTGGAGGATGCCAAAAGGACCATCTTGCTCAAGCTCAAAGGAACTAAAGATGAGCCTCTGAAGATAAAGGAAGGAGATGGTGATGAAGGTGATGATGATGATGAGGATGAGGATGAGGATGAAGATGAAGAGAGTGATGATGATGAAGGGAATGAGAAAGAAAAGACAGAGGACAGGCAGGAGGATGATAACGATGAAGGAGGAGATGCAGCTGCATCTGCCTCAGCTCAGAGTCAAGAAAGACGATCAAAGAGAAATCAAGACCAACGAGCTTCTTTATTTGCCTCACCTAGTGATGATCCAGCTATTCAAGATAAAAGTAATGATTAGATGTTTATGTATTTGATAGCTTTTGTACTTGAATCATGTATCAAACTTATGTATTTGATGTTTATATTAAGATTAATGTATTTCTGTCTTGATTATTAACTAATGTTTGATGGTTTACATGTTTAAATCAAGCAGATCCAAACTTTCAAAGGGACGAATTTGATATTGCTCCCCTACAGCAGGTCAAGACTCAATTGACTATGATTCTTGATCTGCAAGGGATCGTCAGGAGATCAGTGAGTTATACCCCTGAAGAAGGGTAAAATAATTCATGATCTTACAAATGAGCAACTGCTGAGATGTTCAAGCTGAATCCTGATGAGATCATTAAGGATGCTCCAACTTGTGAGTCTACCAGTGACGAAGAGCTGAACGACATTGACGATATAGAAATAGATGACATTACAGCAGAGAATTATCCTCAGTACGCTGACAACGAGGGAAATATGGTTCCTAATCTGGGTGAATCCCTAGTCAGTGATACATTTGAGGTATTGGATCAGATGGAGCAGGAGTCTGAGAAGACTGAAGGAAAAGCCCAAGCCTCAAACGACGACGTTGATATCAGAAAGGCAGAATGGGCTGCATGTTTCGAGGAAATCCGAGCCCAACACGCCGCTCCTAAACAGAATGTCTACACCAAACTCTACAAAGTGAAGAAACATCATAAGGTGTCAGGCAGGATTATAGCGTGGGCACATTTTGAGGATCTAAATGTTTATGCCATAAAGAGGGAGAAGGGCATAGAGTACTTTAGATTTCCACATGATCTAAAGACTCTCTCTGGTTTTGAGCTCAACCAGCTGGCAAAATTGAAGCTACTATATGCTGACCCTAGGAAAATGTCAGGCTGGTTTGAGGCTGCCCTGAAGAAAGAGTACCACACCAGGTGGGTCAACTTCAAACCTCAACAACCTACGAGGTATATCAGACGTTCTGAAGTTGATCCCATCACTGGTAAGCCCAAGATAGTGCTGAAGTGGAGTCTCCCAAGAACAATGTGAAGAATCCCTCTCAGGGAAATGCCACAGGACTTCACTCCACACTTTAAGTGGTGGTACCATGATTGGAGAACCGGGGAGGCGGTCATAGTTCTAAATAAAGAGGGACAAATGGATACCATCAGGGTGTTTGACCCGATGTGGCTCACTAACTTGTCTGCTAATGATGTATACACATTATACAAGTGGCCACTATTCTATGACACGCAAGATATTGTACAAGCCCTCTAATTCCAAAATGTCATAAGACTCTACTTTGCGTTTGAGATACACGCAGGAGTCACAAGAGAGGAAAAGTACAAGAAGTATGAAGAGGTGATGCAGAAGGTAAGACATTAGATAGATCTAGGTCCAAGTAGGAGTTTGTTGATACATATGTTTCTAGATCCTGATATGAATGTAATATGTCTTGTTTGTCTTACACTTATGTAATGGTTGGGATATTAATGAAATGAGAATGTTTGATTGTGATTTAAAATGTTTAATATTTCATTAATAAGTTGATATAGAATTGGTTATATAGGTTTGTGATTGTTTAAATTGATACACATAATGTTATATTAATGAATACATTCAAACTTAGCAATATGAAGTTCTCATGCGAATGGCCCATGCGAATAGACCATACGCATGAACAACTTCAGGCGAATGACTCAGTCGCACGACTGAACCAGGAGACTGGATTAGTCGTATGATTGTATCATGAGATTGGCTCAGTCGCACAACTGAACACTCAGTCATGCGAATGGATCAACCGCATGGCTCAATCGCACGACTGAACCATACTAATGGTTCAGTCACTCGAATGAGCAACCCTAACCTATAAATACCACCTAATTCGTGGAAAAACATAAGCATTCATTCCAATTCGACTCCAGACGTACCTTAGCCGTCCAGAAGCCTCCAAGTTCATACTCCAAGTTCATAGAACGCTGTAGATCGATTCCTAATCGATTCTTAACGTTAGATTCAATACCTTATTGTTTCTACGTGCGTTCTCACTGATTGGATCGCCAATCAAATAGGATTCCGCACTATTTGGTTTGGTTAACACGTTAATCAGTTGGTGTTTTGTTCAAATACCAGATCCTAACACTTCCTTTCTTGATTTGTCCCCTTTCAAAATCTTATCATATCCCAACAAATTAAATATCTTTTAAACGTAATCATTTTCAAATACATCTGGGTGACCCGCCTCTTGTTCTCCTAGCTCAAGAACTCTCCTAATAATATGCTCATCAATTCTCAGTCGTTTATTCTTAATCTTTACATATATCACTTCATGCTCTCCTTCTTCTTCTATTTGAGTAGAATTCCAAAAATCGACAATATGCGATTGATAAATAACTGGATCTGCTGTCAGAGCATAGAACAACCTTGATCGTCTTAAATATCGAAGATTTCTTGACACCCTTCAGATACTGTGTCGTCGGCATTCAGAAAAGCAAAGACATTGTGCTCTCTAGCAGATCTATTTGCCATCTGCACAGAAGAATGAGAGAAATTAGGTCAAAAACGACATTTCAGACATGACAATATGAACAGCTTTACTAATACATAAGATTCAAAATGTTGATTTTTATATTTATGATATGATTTACCTTGATATTATTGAAATTGCAATGAACATATGTCAAGAATTATGTATGGTTAATTGTTTATTGGTAATTTTTGAATGTTGGCAGGTAGGGGTTTTTTCGAACGTTTTTCTAGGTTGAAAAAGGTGTTCTGAAAAAGTGAATAAAAATGACAAGTCAAAAACAACATTTATACTCCCTCAGACTTACTAGTTTCATTCATTAAATAATGTGGTACCCCCATTTTTTATTACCCTTCCGTGGTACTATATTGTTTTATTGTTTTCCGAAGAAAATTAATTCTCCGCAGAACATCTGCGGAAGATTTAATCTTTACATAACTGAATCTTCGGAAGTATAAGTTGTTTTCCATAGGTTACCAATCTATGGAATTACACTTCTTAAAATATCAACCCATCAGTAGGATACCAATCTGCGGATGGTCATATTTTCTTGTTTTAAGTTTCATACTGTAGCATCTGCTGAAGTTGAAAAATTCACTGTAACATATGAGGATGTAAAGTTTGAAACTTATTTGGTTTGTATGATTCTAACAAATTGTTTGAATCATTTGTTGTTGTTAGACCTTGTTGACTTTGTTTTCATGGCAAATATGCAAGAAATTGATTTGACTTGAAAAACTCATGTATCCTGCAGCCAAGTTAGTGCTTAAGTTCTAAATTTTATTCATCATTAAAAACTCAATTTTCATGCTAATTACTACTCCCCCCTAAATTTATGAATAATGATGAACTCATGCATTTGTCAAAAATTTATAAGAGAATAGAATGAAAAGCAGTTGATCTGTCCTATTTATTGAAAAATAAAATAAAAATGAAAAAAATAACTTAAATGTAAAAACAGATGAAAGTAATGATAGAATAAACAGGTTTGATTCAATAGTTTTCCATTAATACAGATTAATGATTACAATTGATCGATAATGATTGATATTTGATGATTGGTAGGGTTCAATAATTGTTTGGTCTATATTGTTGTAGTTGCTATTAGGGTTTGTTAATATTGAGTAATTATATTACATTTTGCCCTTTTTGGTGTGCACCTATGCCTTGTATTGATAAGCTTAGGATTTTACTGATGTGGTATCAGTAACTTTCTTATCAGGGTAAGAAAGTTACTTAGAGAATTTCATGATGTGACATGCTTTGACTAAAGTGAAGTCGTCCGTAGGAGTTGACTTCATGACGTGACTTTAGTGTTTGACTTGTTGGCTTGATGTACTTAGTGAAGTACATGCAAGTTCCGTAGCACTTGGTCTCCCGAAGAAATTTTGGTCTTTAGTAGATGTAGATACATGTGTACCTAGTTTCTGAGCTTAATGTAATATGTCGTTATTGTCTTACACATATGTAATTGAATGGGTACTTAATGAAATACAATGTGTGGTTGTGCTTATAATGTTTATTATTTCATTGATTAGTAGTTTAACGCTTATTGAACTGACTATATAGGTTTATGGTTGTTTGAATGAATCTTAATAATGTAATGATTAATAAATACATTCAAACTTAGTAATATGAAGTTCTCATGCGAATGGCCCATGCTAATGAACCATACGCATGAACAACTTCATGCGAATCACTCAATCGCACGACTGAACCAGGAGACTGGATCAGCCGCACGAGTGTAACATGAGATTGACTCAGTCGCACGACTGAACACTCAGTCGTGCGAATGGATCAAACGCATGGCTCAATCGCACAACTGAACCATGCTAATGGTTCAGTCGACCGAATAAGAAACCCTAACCTATAAATACCACTAATTTGTGGAAAAACTTAAGATTTGAGAACACTTCGACTACATACGTACCCTAGCCGTCAAGAGACCTCTAAGAACCTGTTCCAAGTTCATAGATCGCACTAGATCGATTCCATATCGTTCTTAACGTTTATATTCAATCCATAATTGTTTCTACGTGCGTTCTCACTGATTGGATCGCCAATCAAATAGGATTCCGCACTATTTGATTCGGTATACACATTAATCAGTTAGTATTTCATTCAATACTAGATCCTAACAAGTGGTATAAGAGCTTTGGCTCTTGATTTACGTGTGATTCAATCGTTTTTTATACAAAAATTGTGTTTTTTCACTAAAAACGCAATCTTTTTGTGTCAAACGGTGTCTTATACGTCTCCTGTTCGTAAAGTTTAGTTTTTCCGGCATACGACAATTAGGGTTAGTGAAAATTCGTGTTTTTGCGGCCAAAACACTTTAAACCTACGAATTTTCGAAATCCAGCAGCTTCAGTCGCACGAGTGACTCAATCGTGCGACTGAATACATATGCATCCCTCATACGCACGATTGGACTCATTCATACCTCCATTCGTACGACTGAGCTGTTTATTCGCATTGTTCAACCGCAACAGTTCATTCGCCTGGCTGAACCATCCACATTAGTTTAGTCGCACGATTGAACCATCCACATTGTTCAATCGCACGAATAGCCCAATCGCATACTTCCATTCGCACAAGTGAAACAGTTTGTTCCAAAGACTAAAGTTAATGGCAATGGAGGACCAATACTCAGCATTCATAGCAGGGAGAGACTCACGTATTAAGAATTTACTGCTACTGGAGAATGAAGTGGGGAAATACAATAAACCCCCTAAGCTAATCACGTTAGACGAATACCCACAATGGAAGCAATGTTTCGAGATCTACTTAAATGGAGTAGATCCCAATCTTTGGGAATCTATAGAGACGGGGTACAGCATGCCAGTAGGAGCTGATGGTGTCAAACTTACACTGGGTGGCATGATTGATGGACAGAAGTTCAAATACAATGCTGAGAAGAAAGTCTATGCTTTGCTTACACATTCAATTCCGAAGGATATCTTCCATCAATTTTCTGAGAACATGCAAGCAAAGAAGCTGTGGGATGAATTGGAAAAATGGTATGACGGGAATGCGTCATTGAAAGCTCCAAAGGCTAAAGCGTTGAAGAAGGAGTTTGACAACTTCTCATCAATGGGTAAGGAGAGCTTGGATGACGTCATCTATTGGTTCTACCACTTGATGAGTGAGCTGCACACTCATGGAGTTACAACAACCATGGAGGACAAGGTGTAAAACTTTGCAGATGGGTTGCCAGAGAAGTGGGTTTCTTTTGTCTCCAATCTCAGACAGAATGGTATGCTAAAGAAGTTAGATATAAATGATTTCATTCTGATGTTGAGAGAGGAAGAATTAAGGATGAAATACATAGCCCAAAAGTCTTCTTATGATCAGAATCCGGCACTGTACAACGCGACTCCACAAGCGAAAACATCTGGAGCACCACTTCAGACGGCTTTTGTGTCAAGTTCAGCTGGTCCTTCTCAAGCCTCTACTTCAGGGTCAGAAACGGGGGGACGTTTGGTACCCAATACATTGCACCTGAAGCAAAAGCTACAAAACTGAAGACCGAGAATCTCGGTAATGTGATAGTAGAGGTAGCAAAGGAGCATATGGATCTCTTAGCAGTTGTCGTTCACTCCTATGACGGACTAGTTACTGGGAAAATTGGAAACTGCCATCTGGCAGACAAGGACTACGAGCAAGTAGACGAGACAGAGCTGGAAACAATGGACATCATGTGGGCCTTAGCAAGTGCTGTCCGGAGAGCTAAGAAGTTTGTCAAGAAGACCGGATAAAACTTGGTTGCAACTAAGGACACTACCTTTGATTTTGACAAGACCAAGGTGACCTGTTTCAACTGTGGCGAAAAGGGGCACTTCAAACGAGAGTGTGTGAAGCCTAAGAAAACGGGAAACGGGAATCCATTCTCGTCCTTCAATTGTCAAGATAAGCCAACTAGCAGTCCTATTTCATCAAGCAAGGATCCTAAAGCCTTGACTGCCCATGATGACGAGGGACAAGATTGGAGCTTTCGGTTTGTCTCTCCGGGAGAATCCAACATTGCTAGTGTTGAGGACTTAGATGACGATTCAGCTAGTGAAGGAGATATTGCAGTAGAACTCGCGATGTCAAACACTGAAGAGACTGCAACTGTGGTCAATTAAATGCCTGAAGAAGGGACAACTACAACAACGTCAGAAATACCAGAACCAGAAACACCAAACTCTTCTTTGATGGCTGATTCATCAGAACCTCCTTAGGTAAGTACTATTAACCAACTTTTCAATAATCATGCTTGTTCTGATTGTAATAAATTTAAGGAAAGCATAGATTTGAAATTTGCTAGGTTATTAGATCATAATGATAGCTTAGTAAAGGATTTGCAACTGTGCACTGAAGCTAACAGAGTTCTAAAACAGAATGAGCACAGTTACAAAGAAAAGATAGACCTTTTGAACAAACAGCTTAGGGAAACAGAAGTAGTCGCCTTTAACCAAGCTAATGACATTAGGTACTATCTTATCTCTCTAGAAGACACTAAGAAACAAAAAGCAGTTTTAGATGTGGAAGTTAATTCATTAAAGCAAAAACTGCATAGTTGGACAAGTTTATCTCATATTGTCCAACACTTAGTGAGAGAGCGTAATAATGGGGAGGGTTTGGGATATAAAGTGGTTCCCCCACCACCTGAGACCTTGATGAACACTAAAAGTAAACCAATCAATAACAATCCAATCAAGGATCATGTGGTGTCCACTCCTCTTGTAAGTGATCCAGATTCCACATGTAAATCAAATGAATCTGGAACTAAACAAAAGGAGGCCATGTCAAAGGCAAAAGGTAAAATGCCTTGTGTTAATCTGGAAAAAGAGTTTGAAAAGGTTAATATAAATTCTGGTCAAACACAGTCAAATCTAAACCTCAAAAGACCATTACAGTTAACCAATCACGTGTTTCATGTCAAAGTCCAGGTAAACAAAATGGAAAAGATGTGAAAAATATTAAAACAATTAAATTTGTTAAACAAGATAAAACATTAAAGAAGTAGAGTCAAAACCCAAACAGAATAATGTCACTCGGGTGTCACACACGTCTCCACAAAAACAGTTAAATCATAAAGTTGATAGAAGGTCATGCTACAACTGTGGAGAGTGTGGACACATTGCGTCTAACTGTCCTTACTATCAGACACCTAGGAAGAAAGTTGAACTTCGGGAACCAAAACCTAGATCTTCTAAGAGGAGCTCAATGACTCCACCTAGAAGAGCTAGTGAACCTAAAGTTCAACCCATTAGCCAGTCGTCTGTTTATCACAAACAGGCCTTACACAAAGCTGGTTTATGGAAAGAAAAATCAACCTCAATGTCTGATAATGAGGACAAGAAGACACCTAAGCTTCCCTCACCATCTAAAGGTCAATGGGTTGAATTTATGATGTGTGATGCCTCTGGGAAACCCAACCCAGTAAAGGCTTGGGTCCTTAACCTGAACTAATGTTTTCAATTGAATGTGCAGGGTGTTCGCTATAGTGCTGAAACCAACACGTGGATTGTGGATAGCAGAGCATCCAGCCACATGACTGGGAACATGGCACTCTTATCAAACGTCAAACTAATAAAAGGAGGCCATGTTTCATTTGCTGGAAACAAAGGAGGGTATATCACAGCTCAATGGGAAGTGGGTAATCAGATAGGGGTCAAAAGGATATTCCGTTATCTGAAGGGTACACCAACACTTGGGTTGTGGTATCCTTATGACGATGACTTCGAGCTTATGGCGTATAGTGACTCGGATTACGGTGGTTGCAAGATGAACTACAAGTCTAAATCAGCGGGATGCCAATTCTTTGGGAGGAGATTAGTGACCTGGCAGTGTAAGAAGCAGACCTCGGTTGCTTTGTCAACCTGCAAAGCCGAATACGTTGCTGCCGCAAGTTGCTGTTCACAAATCATATGGATACAATAGCAAATGCGGGACTACGGTTTGAATTTCTCATCTACTTCTATTTTTGTTGATAACTGTGCTGCAATTGCAGTAACTAAAAATCCAGTACAACATCCTAAGACCAAACACAACGGCATAAAATATCACTTTATACATGCCTGTTTTGAAAAGAACCTAATCGATGTGGTTAAAATAAATACTGATTTTCAACGCGTTGACCTCAATACAAAGGCTTTTGATAAACCATGTTTTCTATATTTGTTAGAGGTCAATGGCGTTAAGAAGAAAAGTGATGTAATTCCAGAAGATGACCATGTTTAGTCCAATGCATATAGTCCATTTTTCATTTAATTTTTATTTTCTTTATTTACTTATTTTATTTTATGTTTTAATTAAATTGATATTATTTCTTCGCCTATTAAAATCCTAAAAATGCAAATCGTTTATGGTTTTAGAATTTTAGGGGGAGAATAGGTTTAGTTAACAACATTAAAAAAACGAGGGAGAAGGAGAGGCTAGCTGATAGAAATCAGATCGTATTTGTGATACCGATTCAATAACTTTGGAAAATGATATTACACAAGAACAACCATTTGGGACTCTTAAAAGATTAAATTGAATTAGATGCGAAATTCAAAGTATAAGTCTGTGTAGTCTGAGCAATATAAAAGGAAAAATGATAGTAAAACTGGTTACTACTAAGGTAACACAAAGCAAGTAGACCTAGAGGTTTCTAGACCACAGATGATATGTCGGTATATTCAACACAATAGATGATTAGACCTTGTTGGTGATCTCAGGAACAAACTAAGTTGTTCAACAAGCTGTGGGTTATCATCTTATCCTTGGTTACCACAATCAACAAAATTCCAATAAGGGGTGACGAGCAGAATAAACGCCGCAAATGTGTGCGTATGACCAAAATATGAGCAAAAGCACATGATGAAAAAATGCAAAAGCAATCAAACTAATAACCTATGTTGTTGGTGAGATTTGTGCAAAAAGAATAAAAGTGCTCAAACAAGAAGATAGGTTATGTGCCTCTCTGCTGTGCGGTGGCACTGACCTGAGGATAAGCATAACCTACATATTCTAGAATTCATTGTTATTTGCCGCCTCTCTGCTGTGCGGTGGCACTGACCTGAGGCTTGGTTTCTCTTTGAAAACTCTAAGAATAGTTCCTTCTTGAATACTACCCTGAGACCGCTCAAAAATCTCTTGAGGAATGTTGATTACCATATAAGTGTGGGATCCACAAAAGCTTGTTGAAATAATTAAACAAACTATCACCAATCTGTGTCAAAAGTCTGTGTATGGATTTAAGAGGACAAGTATATTGACAATCATTGTGGCTAAAATTCTTGAAAGTCCAAATCAATGTGGGGATCTAATAGTACTAGTATGATATCCTAAATTTGCTAACGACTCTAGATGAAAAACAAGAATAGAGCATCAAAAGGTTTTGATAAGAGATCCCGAATGATTTGACGTACCTGTATGATTCCAAACTGAATCAGTCCACTTATGGTCAAAATGAATTGAAGCTGCCCTTTCAGGAAATGAATCGTTTAAATTTCCATCTTAGAATTTCCACCTCACACAAAACCACAAAAACAAGTTTTAGTTTTGTATTTCAGTTTTAGTTCCTTTATTTTGTTTAAATTTCATCAATTTAGTTTGTTAAACATCGGACTATGCCATGGAATTTAATCGGTTTTAATCACCTAAAAATGTCACGTCTGAGGTCACCACACAAGTTTTCAAATGTGAAATGGGTCACGTCTGGGGTGACTAAGTGTGTGTTTTGTTTAAAAGGATCACGACTAAGGTGGTTTTCAAAATTAAAATGATCATGTCTGAGATGATCGAATTCTCATAATGTTTAATCAATAAGTTAAAAGGTGTAATATGTCAAATGGTCATAAAGTCAAAATCATGAGTATGATCCATTCGCATGACTGGACCATGAGTATGGACCAGTCATACGATTGGAGGATACAAATGAGCCTAATCGCACGATTAACCCACACGTATGCGACATACGTGCGATTGGACCATAAGCATGAATAAAATCACACGATTGGATGACTAAAATGAGCCAATTGCATGGATGAAGGTGACCGAATGACATAGTCGCACGACTGACTTCTAGTCGCACGACTGAAGGTGATCGATTGTGCTAGTCACCCGACTGACGTTCACTCGCACGAATCAATGCGACTGGGCTCAGTCGCACGACTGAAGGAAACCCTAGTATAAAAAAAGGGGGAGTCAGTCGTAGTCGTTCATCACCCCCAAATCGCCCCTAAATCTCACGAAGCACCGTTACTTTGCCCGATTTTCATTAGAGCACTCTAAACCTTTGAGTATTGCATACTGACGATTTGTAGTTACTATACAGGTAATGTGCGGTGCAATCAATGAAAATGTACATCGATTCTTAATCGACTGATTTGAACCCTAAAAACAACCGAGACTTAGTTTAACTAAGAAACTAATTAAACTAACTCCATTGTGAAATTAAATGTTACAATGTGTTCTGTCTGTCAAATGCAAGCCTAATGAGCCAAACCACGACGTCTAACATTAAAGTTTGCTCAAAATTCGATTTTGAATTGAACAGTAAGTCTGTCATGCAAATAGACAACCTGATGAACTTCAGACGCACGACTGAGCGGGGCGAATGGCTAAACCGCATGACTGAACCATGCGTATGAGTTCAGTCGCACGACTGATGTAAACGCATGAGATAGCATATGAATGAGCCTAGACGCATGCTCAGTCGTACGTATGAGGTCATTCGCACGACTAGTTCTCAGTCGCACAGCTCATTCGAACGACTAGATCTCAGTCGCACAGGTTCATTCGCACGACATAACAGAAAAAATTCAAGTTCAAATGAATCAAATTATTATTCATTGAAGGAAACTAACGTTTATTTGCATTGTGTAACAGATGGCTAATCGTTGCACTATGAGCACCAAGCACAACATCTGTGCTCATCTAGATCTGACCTCAAAGAACGCTGCAGACTTCTCTGGCATTATTACCTTCCTACGGAGATTGAGGATCTTCCGTGCCATCTTGACTCCGTGCACACCATACCGATCGGTTCAGCAGGCCTTCTCGGAAGGCGCGGTTGTTGACAGGACCTCAGAGCCCCACCGGATCAGGAGCTCTATCTTTGGTCAGGATATAGAGATCATAGAGGATGATCTTCGTACTGTTCTAGAGTTCGAGGATGATGCTGACTGTTCCACTCGACTATACCCCCTTACTGTTCGAGGATGTTTCATGCGAGCTAAGTACTCTGGGGACCTTAACGCAGGGGTGCTCAACAAGAGCAACTTGTGCCCCCAGTTCAAGTACCTCGTACATGTGCTGCTGAAGTGCATAGCTTCACGGAAGGGAGGGTTCGACAAGCTCTCAGATCATATTCAGAACGCTTACGCAGCGTTAGTGCTAAACCACCCGTTCAGCTTCTCTAAGATGATCTTCGCCTATCTGGTGGAGAACATTGAGGGGAAAGGGAAGGAGGGCTTTTGCATGTACCCTTGATTCATCTAGATGATTATCTATCAGAAACTACCGTCGATGCCTAAGGAAAAGGAGGACGCTGTAGTACTTGTGGTGATGGACGACACCACACTGGGTCGTATGAAGGTTTACAGGGGGAAGCAGGTTAAGCCCCCTGTGAGGAAATTATTTGGGCATCTGGCCCGGGAGGATTACGTGGCGCCAGAGAGGCGTAAATGGCGACACGCAGACAATGATTCTGATGCTGAGCAACTTGTGCTCCCGGACGATGATTCTGACGACGATGATAGCGGTGATGATAGAGATGCAGGGCCCACTCAATTGAGGGCCCTCACTGCTGATATAGCATCTCCAGCACCCACCCAAGGTGGGACAGAGACTGCGGGCTTTCATCGGGACTTACGACCTGATGAGGAGGAGGAGTCGGATGAGGAGCCGTTGACTCGAACGGTGGGCAGCAAGGTGGTTCCCACCGAACGAGGGCTTAGGGCGGTTGGTGAACGCCCGGGAGGGTCTGAGGAGACTATGACTGATCCAACCTACACCCCAGATCAGCCCAGCATCCCAGGGGGAGCATCCACCTCGAGGGGTTCGAGGAAGAAACGGATGGCTCAGCCCCACGGGATGAAGACGAAGAGGAGGAGAATGACCTTTATCACCACCACCACTACAGCCACCACTACTACTACTCCACCTACCACCACTACCACTCCACCTACCACCACTACCACTCCACCTACCACCACCATTACCACCATACCACCCTCCACCACTACCACCACTCCACCTACTACCACCACTACCACTCCACCCATCATGACTACCCCACTATCCACACATATCCCACCACCCTTCTTCTCTACATCCACCACTACTACCACCACACATGGAGCCGGGATCTCATCACTTATCCCACCTGCTTTTGGATCCTCTTACCCATCTGTTGGGTTGGAGGAGCAGCTGGCTAACCTAAACCGGTTAGTACTAAAGCTGCTGGCGACGGATGACTAGAGAGCTACTCAGCTTAATCAGCTGATGGAGCTCAATGCCTCCCAAGCCCAGAGGATTGAGGCTCAGAGCCTTGAGATGACAGAGCTGAGAGAGATGCAGACATCCTCTGTACAGAGAGGCTCAGAACAAGAAGCTCATGTTGAGGCTCAAAGGATCTAAAGATGAGCCACTAAAGATCAGAGAAGGAGATGGAAATGATGGTGATAATGATGACAGTGATGATGATGAGGATGATGATGGTGATGATCAAGATGACGATACTAAGGGAGGAGATGATGTCGATGAAGGTGATGATGTCGACAAAGGAGAAGGAGATACATCTACTACGGGTGCCACATCAGCAAGTGAAATGAGGACCAAGAAAGCTCAAGACAAAAGTGACTCTACATCAACCCCGTCAGCAGAGGAACACATGATACAAGCCAAGAGTAATGCATAGTTGTTTATGTTTTTTAAAATCATGTGTAATTGAATATTGTATCAAACTAATGTACATAATGTTTATATTTTGGTAATGTGGTTCTATTTTGATTATTGAGTAATGGTTGTTGTGTTACATGTTTTAAATCAAGCAGGTCCAAATTGTCAAAGAGATGAATACGACATTGCTCCCCTCCAGCAGATCAAGACTCAACTAACAATGATTCTTGATCTGCAAGGGATAGTCAGCAGATCCGTGAGTTACACTCCTGAAGAGGGAGAAATAATTCATGATCTCACTGATGAGCAATTGGCCGAAATGTTCCGACTCAATCCTGATGAGATCGTGAAGGATGCTCCTACCGTAATCGTGGAAAGTGACGATGAACGGTATGATATAGACGAGATAGAAATTGAGGATGTCACGGCCCAACATTATCCAGAGTATACTGACAACGAAGGAAATGTCATTCTCAATCTGGGAGACACCATTGTCAGTGATACCTTTGAAACTCTGGATAAAATGGAGCAGGAGTCAGAGAAGGACAAAGTGAAAGCCCAAGCCTCAGACGCCGATGTCAACATCAGACAAAGTGAAAGCCCAAGCCCCAGTGTAGTGCTCCAAAGTCAACTGTCTACACCAAACTCTATAAAGTGAAGAAACATCACAAGGTGTCAGGCAAAATCATAGCGTGGGCCTATTTCGAAGATCTTAAATTCTAAGCTGTTAAAAGAGAGAAAGGGATCGAGTAATTCAAATTCCCACACGATCTGAAGACTCTTCCAGGTTTTGAGCTTAACCAGTTAGCAAAGTTGAAGTTGCTATACGCTGACCCTCGTAAGATGTCAGACTGGTTTGAAGCTACTTTAAAGAGAGAGTACCACACTAGGTGGGTCAACTTCAAACCTCAACAACCAACAAGGTATATCAGAAGATCTAAAGTTGATGCCATTATTGGAAAGCCAAAAGTAGTGCTGAAGTGGAGTCCTCCGCGCACGATGTCTAGAATCCCTCTACGGGAAATGTCATAGGCTTCACTCCACACTTAAAGTGGTGGTACTACGATTGGAGAACAGGTGAGGCGGTCATAGTACTGAACAGAAATGGAAATATGGAAACTATCAGTGTATTTTACCCCATGTGGCTCACTAACTTGTTGACTGATGATGTTTACACATTATACAAGTGGCCACTGTTCTATGACACGCAAGATATTGTACAAGCCCTCCAATTCCAAAACGTGATCAGACTCTGCTTTGCATTTGAAATACATGCAGGAGTTACAAGAGAGGAGAAGTACAAGAAATATGAGGAGCTTATGAAGAATGTAAGACAATAGATGAATCTAGGTCCAAGGGGGAGTTTGTAGATACATGTGTACCTAGTTTCTGAGTTTAATGTAATATATCGTTATTGTCTTACACATTTGTAATTGAATGGGTACTTAATGAAATACAATGTGTGGTTGTGCATATAATGTTTATTATTTCATTGATTAATAGTTTAACGCTTATTGAACTGACTATATAGGTTTATGGTTGTTTGAATGAATCTTAATAATGTAATGATTAATAAATACATTCAAACTTAGTAATATGAAGTTATCATGCGAATGGCCCATGCTAATGAACTATACGCATGAACAACTTCATGCGAATGACTCAGTCGCACGACTGAACCAGGAGACTGGATCAGTCGCACGAGTGTAACATGAGATTGACTCAGTCGCACGACTGAACACTCAGTCGTGCGAATGGATCAACCGCATGGCTCAATCGCACGACTGAACCATGCTAATGGTTCAGTCGCCCGTATGAGAAACCCTAACCTATAAATACCACTTAGTTCATGGAAAAACGTAAGATTTGAGAACACTTAGAGTACATACGCACCCTAGCCGTCCAGAGACCTCTAAGAACATGTTCCAAGTTCATAGATCTCACTAGATCGATTCCATATTGTTCATAACGTTTAGATTCAATCCATAAGTGTTTCTACGTGCGTTCTCAGTGATTGGATCACCAATCAAATAGGATTCCGCACTATTTGATTCGGTATACACGTTAATCAGTTAGTATTTCATTTAATACTAGATCCTAACAATAGAACATTTGGTCTTCCACATATCTTTGGTTATCCGTAGGAGTCCCTTGACTTCATTCACAACAAATTGGTCTTCCGCAGAAGATCCCAGGATGTTGTTACTTTGTTCCATAAGATTATCTACGGAAGAACAAAAATGTTCATCCGTAGATGTTTCTTACACTTAGTCAATTTCACAAAATTGACCAAGTATGATGTTAAACCTGGAATCACACATATAAATCAACACAATTATGAGTTAACCTATACATATAATGCATTCATTAAGATAATGATTTACAAGAGATTGATTAAAGTGCTAAGCCTATACAAGGAATCTGGACCTATTGGAACTAGACCTAACACTTAACACAAAGGACAATTTGGCGAAATTTGTTGAAAAGCTGAATGATGCTATCTTTGTTTTATATTCCTCTAACTATATTGTCTATAGAGTTTACACCATTAAAAATCAATAATTTGAGGAATCATCGAACATTGTTGTTAATGAGCAAACTCCTTGTGTTAGGAGAATGGACCTGATCATATCTTTGATTTAGAATTGTTTCAAAACTATTCTAAACCTTCTTGTGAGCATGTTTTAGCTGGAATAGGTACTCAAAGTGATTTTGATAATGACCAAGTGGTTTGAGTTACCCAAACCTCTTCCAAGTTCTCCAAGAGTTGCCGAAAATCAAGCTCCCACAATCGGAAGATCAGAGAGTATGACTGCCTGAAGAACCTGTGGAGCTTCAAAAAGTTGTCAACAAAGTGAGCCTCGAAACTCATCAAGTGACAACTCAAACACTGCACAACACCAAGTTGATAGAAGCAACATTTTGAAGGAACAGGCAACTGTTAATACTACTTCACATCCAAATAATATTGATGTTATCTCTTCTTCATTCAATCAATCCTCATTGAATGAACGTGAGACCTCAGTTGGTCCAAGTGTTCAAAGTCTTGAGCAAAACTTTTCAAATATAGATATCTCCATCTAATTGGATGTGATCCCTAGGCTCAGGATTCACGACACTCACCCAGCTAAGAACATCATTGGAGATGTTTCTGAAGGTGTGAGAACAAGATGACAAACTCATAATGGGAATGTATGCTTGTACTCATGTTTCCTTTCTCATATGGAACCAAGGAAGGTAGAGGAAGCTATAAAGGATAGTAGTTAAGTTGAATCAATGCAAGAGGAGTTGCTTCAATTCAAAAGACAAAAGGTTTTGAACCTATGTCCACTACCATCTGGTCAAGTACCTATCGACACAAAATGGGTATTCAGGAAAAAGAGAGATGATAGAGGCTTGATTATCAAGAACAAGACAAGACTGGTAGTTCAAGGATACACACAAGAGAAGGGAATTGATTACACTAATGTCTTTGCACTTGTTGCAAGACTTGAGGCAGTGAGGATCTTTCTTGCTTATGCAGCATCCAAGAATTTTACAGTTACCAGCTTGATGTCAAATGTGCATTTCTATACGGGGATATAGACAGAGAAGTCCGTGTGTGCTATCCTCCAGGATTTGAAGACCCACGACACCCCAACTATGTGTGCAAATTGGATAAAGCTCTCTATGGGCTGCACCAAACACCTAGGCTATGGTATGAGACTTTGTCTCAGTTTCTCCTGAAGAATGGTTACACCAGAGGTACCATTGACAAGGCTTTATTCATAAGAAAGTCTAGGAAAGACATTTTGCTCGTACAATTCTATGTTGATGACATCATATTTGATTCCCCAAATGACCAAATATGTAAATACTTTGAGAGAATTATGAGAAGAAGAAGTTTGAGATGAGTTCCATGGGAAAATAGACTTTTTCCTTGGAATTCAGGTAAAGCAAATGAAGAAAGGGTTCTTTATCAATCAATCTAAATATGTCCATGACATTTTAGAAAGATTTGCTATGAAGGATTGTAAGCCAGTATAGGGTAATCATTGGATCTCTTATGTATCTCACAACAAGTAGACCTGATATCATGTTTGCAACTTCCATCTGTGCTACATATCAGGCTGCTCAAAAGGTGTCTCACCTAGTTGCTGCCAAGGGAATCCTTAGATACCTCAAAGGGGCTCTCAAAAGCTGAACAACAAGTAGAACCTTTCTACCCATCCTTGCCTTCGCTGTTTTGAGCATTGCGTGAAGCTCACCAATGCTCTTGTCCCACCCGTTCATATTGTAATTCATTATGAACGTCTCAAACCTTTTAGTTAGGCCATTAAGGATCAAATCCGTGGCCAACTCCTTTGAGACGGGACAGTTAAGCCTTTCGAGGCGATCAATGTGGCTTTTCATCTTAAGTACATAAGATGATACCGATTGGGTTTCTTCCATGCGACACGCGTGAAGCGCTCGAACCGTTTCGAAGCGCTCTACCCTAGCTTGTTGAAGGAACATTTCCTTCAACTGGGTAATCATTTCATATGCCCCATGATGCTCCAAATCCTTTTAGAGTTTAGGAATCATAGTTCCCAACATCAGGCAGGAAACCTGCATGGAATCCTCAGTATATTGAAGCCAATCGTTATAGGGCTGAACATCCTTGGGGTCGGGTTGGTCAGGAATGGGATCATCAAGGACATAGGCCTTTTTCTCTTACTTGAGAGCAATTCTCAAGTTTCAAAACCAGTCCATAAAGTTATTATGGTTAAGACGATCCCTCTCTAAGATAGTTCTCAGCGATAGGGTATGGACGGTCGGGGTGGTAGCATTAATGTTTGCGGCCATTTTCTAAAATAATTAACAAATTTCATATTAGTATTTCTGAAATATTAAATGTAAGGATTCCTATAAGTCTGATGCAACTAAAACATCCAAAGTCTCTCTACAAGCATGCACTAAAGAACTGAAGTAGAAATGCTTCGGAAGTTTTACACCATGCACTAGAAATACTCTAAGTGTAAAATCTTCCGAAGCCAAGACCAATATCTTCCGAAGCCAAAAGTGAAGTCTTCCGAAGCCAAAGAGTGAAGACAGATTTCTTCCGAAGACTTTTAGAGATATACCTTTCCGCTACAACTCTGTAAAGTCACCAACTTACATGAGTTGGTGAAAGGTCCATGCTTTTGGTAATTGTACATTGAGATCTTGAGTCCATGCTTTCTACTTTATGTACTTTTATGCTTTTTGTAATATATTAGGATGTGAGCTATGGCATGTCATAGTCACAAGTCAGATGGCAGATACGCCTTTTGACTCTACAATTGATTTTGTTCGTGTCTAGTCAATTGTATCCAGCTGGCTTTCAAAGTATAGCCGGTTGTAGGTTGTAGTATAAGTATTCCTTGTTCTTGTATCTTTCCATTATGCTTTGTAACACTTGTAATAGAACTTGAGAAATCAATATACTGCATCCTTGAAAACCAATCTCTTGTGTTCTCTTGTTCTGTCTCTTACTTATTACTTGTGTTCTTAGTATCATACTTGTAGTTAATCCAGATTACTGTTTGATTAAGTTTGGTTAATATCCTCTTTGTGTTGTTATGTTGTAAGTGACCACCCTTCACCGGTCCTGCAATTGGTATCAGAGCTTTTCAGGCTCTTGATATAAGATCTCACCATATTAAGATCCCTCACACACACAAATACCAAACTTTTCAAATGGCAGCCGTTTCCAAGACGGATATGGGAACTGGTACAATGAACAATTCCCCACTGATCACTCTTGATGACTTTGATACCTGGTGCATGAGAATAGAAGGTTTCAACAGGTCTCTAGACTTAAGAATGTGGGAGTCTGTTGAAAATGGACCTTTCATAAGGTTTCACTCTTGATCACTCTTCATATGGAAACTGGAACAATGAACAAGTCCCCACTGATCACTCTTGATGACTTTGATACCTGGTGCATGAGAATGGAAGGTTTCATCAGGTCTCTAGACTTAAGAATGTGGGAGTCTGTTGAAAATGGACCTTTCATACCTGGCACTCCTTCTGCTACTGGTGCTGGTATGATCCCCAAAGATGTGGCTAACTACTCTGATGAAGATAGGAAAAGAGTAGAGATTGACAGAAAAGCCATGACAGCTCTTCAAACTGCCCTTCCAAACTCTGTGTATAGAGGTTTCAAGAAGTGCAAAACAGCTAAACAGCTGTGGGATGCACTAAAACTGATGTATGAAGGCTCCTCTGAAGCCAAGCAGAACAAGAAGGATCTCCTGAAGCAGCAGTTTGAAACCTTCACCTTCAAAACAGATGAAACCATTACTCAGCAATACTTCAGGTATGTTGAGACAGTGGATACCCTTGTGGATGGAGGAGTTCCTCTTGAGAATAGAGACATTGTAAGGAAGTTCATGTCCTTACTTCCTAGGCAATGGACACACTATTGTGTGGTGATCAAGAGGACTGAAAATCTCAAAACTCTTACTCTGACAGAGTTATATGGGATTCTCAGTGGCTACCAGATGGAGATGAACTTGCAAGGTTCATCTGGCAACTCCAACAATCAACTGGGTTCAGCCCTGCACGTGGTTGAAAGGGATAGCATAGAACCCCAACATCATCTCATATGCTACCCTGACAATTCACCAAAGGGTCCTTTCATCACCTTCCCAGAGACACCCAGGGAGAACTACACTCAAGGAAGCCCATTCCAAGAGACAAGCTCTTCTCAAGCTTTTGTGTCTACTGATGAAAGTTGTGGCAACTCTCTTTTCACTCTTGAAGACCTGGATTGTATCCATCTAGATGATCTAGAATACATGGAAATAGTCCAGCAGATGGCTCTTCTCACTCACAAAGCCAAGAAGTTCTACAAGAGAACTGGGAGGAGGTTTCCAAGCAATGCAACCAGTGGAAAGTTTGGCCTGGACAAAAGCAAAGTCAAGTGTTACAATTGTAACCTGATGGGCCACTTTTCCAGAGAGTGTAAGGCACCTAAAACAAATGGTGGCCAACAACAAACCAGACCAAACTACACTGAGAAAGCCCCCCAGAATGAGAAGCAAAAGCAACAAGTTGTTGTTGCTCTTGAAGAAGGAGGCTTTGACTGGAGCTTTCAGGTGGAAGATGCTTCTCCAAACCAAGCACTAATGGCAGATCATGATGAAGCCAAGGTACTGGAACATCTCTGTACTCCTGAATGCATTGATAAAGTTAATAGATACAGTTCCTATAACTTGGAGATGAGATTTGATCTTGAGTCCTTAAACATTTTAAAATCTGATTTTAGAAAGTCTGAAAATGATTATAAACTGAAGATAGAGGACTTAGAGAAAACCATTTCAGTTCTAAAACATGAACATACAGATTTTAGGACTCAAATCAAAGATCTCATAACCAAGCTGACTGAGTGCCAGGCTAAGCTTATGATCAGCAAAGCCAGGGCAGAAAAGAGTGTTCCTGAAGAAGAGACCTTCAAGAACATGATATCCTCATCCCTGCACAACAAGGTGTGTTGTCAAAATAGGCAGGGACTGGGATCCAATGAAATAGCTCCTCCACACATAATCTTGTCTGTAAGATCTCCTAGGTGTGAAACTTGTGAAGATGAGCTTCCTCTCATAGATCCTATGAGTGAAGAGGATGAAGAAGAGATAGTGAAGAATTCCTCTGAGAAGAGTGGAGAGGAGGATTCTAAGAAGGGCCACTATCCTTCTGAGGAGAAGAAGATTACTGTGATGACCAAGTCAATGAGAAAGAACTTGATTAGGAAGAACAAAAGAAAAGCAAGGAGGGCTCAAGATATCCAGGCTACTTTTGATTTTATCTCTGCAGGGTTTGAAGTAGTAAAGACTGAAGACATCAACCAAAACTCTTCAGCTAAGAGTTCTGGTTCTTGTTCAAATCATCTCAGTACCAAGAAGAAGACTGATCTACTGTCTACCACTGCTGCACAGCCTGGACCATCAAACTCCAAGAACAGTTCCCAGCCCAAAAGGACTGTCTCAGCATCTACAAAGATGAAGGTGGAGAAGGGATGTGACCAAAGACAGTCTTGTTCTCATAAGAAGACTCTTGTGGAGAAGAAAATGGTGTGTGTCATGTGTGAAAGTACTTCTCACATTGCTAAGGATTGTCCATACAATCCTAAAAGTACTGTCCATATGACCAAGACAAAGACTTCAAAGAGTTCCAAGAAGATTCAAGCTTCAGAAGGAAAATCTGTTTCCTTCGGAAGCTCCAAATCTAAGGAGAAGGCAAATGGAAAATTACCTTCGGAAGAGAAGTTGGTCTCGGAAGAAAGGAATTCTTCCGAAGCACTGAAGTCTGCTGCAGTGACTGCAGAATCTTCCGAAGGTTCAGTCATCAAAAATTCCAAAGTCCCAAAAGCTTCTGAAGTTTTGAATGTCAAGTCCAAGACTCCAAAGGTGGTGTGGAAGTCTAAGAAAGACCAAGTGACTGAAAATTCTCCATCAACAACAGCTCAAGATCCTCCTAGCACAACCATAGGATCTATTATTGTTGCATTACCTTCTATTATGCTTAGTGAGCCCAAGACAAATAAGGCTTGGATTTCCAAATGTAACTAATCATTTTCTTTGTGCAGAAACAACTCAAGACAAACAAGAATGTCTGGATCATTGATAGTGTTGTTCCAGGCACATGACAGGCAATAGGTCACTACTCCATAACTTTGAAAGAATTGATGGAGGACCAGTTGCTTTTGGATGAGAAGAAGGTGGTTACACTTCTGGAAGGGGCAAGGTCACAAATGGTAAGCTCAGCATTGAAAAGGTAAACTTTGTCAAGGAGCTTGGGTATAATGTTCTAAGTGTATCCCAAATTTGTGATCAGATTCATAGCATGCCTTTTACTGAGCATGAGTGCATTGTTCTCAAGCCTGGAGTGGTCATTCCTCATGAGCACATCCTGCTTAGAGCCCCCAGAAAAGGGAACATGTACAAGATGGACTTGCAGGAAACATCTCCCTCTGGAGAAGTTTCATGCTTTCTGTCTAAAGCCAATAATGATGAGTCTTTCCTATGGCATAAAATAATGTGCCATGTAAACTTTAAGAACATGAATAAACTAATTAAACATGATTTGGTAACTGGAATGCTAAAGAAAGAGTTTACAAGTGATGATCATTGTGTTTCATGCCTGAAAGGGAAGCAGCATAAGGTATCTCACAAGCCTAAGGAAAGGAACTCTATCACTACTCCCCTACACTTACTACATATGGTTCTCTTTGGCCCCACCAGTGTAATGAGTCTAGGAAGGACCTCTTATTGTTTGGTGATCACAGATGATTTTACAAAATTCACTTGGGTTTTCTTTCTTAGAACTAAGGATGAGACCCCTAAGACTCTGAAGAATTTCATCTTAAAAATTGAGAATCAAAGTGATCACAAGGTCAAAATCAAAGATGTGATCAAGGGACTGAATTCAAGAATCAAACCCTTAATACATTTTGTGATGAAAAGGTATTACAAGACAATATAGTGCTCCTAGGACTCCTCAACAAAATGGTGTTGCTAAGAGGAGAAACAGGACACTAATTGAAGCTGCAAGAACTATGTTGTCTGACTCTAAACTGCCCATTACCTTCTGGGCAGAGGCAGTAAACACTGCTTGCTATGTGCAAAACAGAGTTTTAGTAGTTAAGACACATGGTAAGACTCCTTATGAACTTTGGCACAAGAGAAAACCTTTCATTGGCTTTCTCAGGTCATTTGGACGTCCTTGCACCATCTTGAATACCAAAGATCAAATTGCCAAATTTGCTGAGAAATAGACACTTCATTGGATACTCTTCCCAGGCTAAGGCTTATAGAGTGTACAATCTCAGAACTAGAATTGTTGAGGAGTCAGCCAATGTGACTTTCAATGAACACACACCCTGTGTGGGTGGTTCTGGTCCTGATTGGCTATTTGATCTTGATTAAGTTACCAACTGTTTCAACAAATCTTGTGAGAATGTTTCAGGATCTACAAAAAATTTAAATACAGGTGATCCTGATCCAAGATTTGAGCTAAGAAGACCCTCAACTCATACATCTTCAGCTCCAGTTGGAACTACTTAAGCAAATGAGGTTTCTATCAGCACTACAATGACAAACTCAGCTGATACATCTGGGGTGCGTTCAAATTCCAGCTCAGAGGCTCAACAACCAGATAAGGATACCTCAATTGTGGAAGACAACAATGGTGGTGGTGAAAGTTATCAAGAATTTCTTGATGCTAATAACCACACCATAGATGACAACATCAATGATGTCACACACTCATTGGATCAAGTCAATCTTGATAAGTATGGTGATGTAGAGGCAGAAACATCTATGCCAGATCTAAATTTCTCAAATTTAGATATTTCTCAGCAACTTGTTGTGATCCCTTAGCTTAGGATCCACAAGTCTCACCCCACCACAAACATCATTGGAGATGTTCTTACAGGGGTAAGAACAAGAGGACAAACCCATGAAGCAAATGTTTGTCTTCACTCTTGTTTCTTATCCCAGATAGAGCCAAAGAAAGTTGATGAGGCTCTAAAGGATGGAAGTTGGGTTGAAGCTATGCAACAAGAGTTACTTCAATTCAAAAGGCAAAAAGTTTGGAACCTTTGTCCTCTTCCTCATGGGAAGACTATCACTGGAACCAAATGGGTGTTTAGGAATAAGAAGGATGATAGAGGCATTATCATCAAGAACAAGGCTAGACTAGTTGTTCAAGGATACACACAAAAAGAAGGGATTGACTACACTGATGTTTTTGCTCCAGTAGCAAGACTAGAAGCTGTTAGGATATTCCTGGCATTTGCTGCATCCAAGAACTTCAAGGTCTTTGAACTTGATGTGAAGTGTGCTTTTCTGTATGGAGTGATTGATGAAGAGGTGTATGTCAAACAGCCACCTGGTTTTGTAGACCCTGATCATCATGATTATGTCTGCAAGCTTGACAAAGCTCTTTATGGGCTGCATCAGGCACCCAGGAAATCGTATGAGACATTGTCTGAGTATCTTTGCAAACATGGATACAGGAGAGGTACTATAGATGGAACTCTCTTCATCAATGAACAGGGAAATGACATATTGCTAGTTCAAGTGTATGTGGATGACATTATCTTTGGTTCAACTAATCCAAAGCTCTACAAAGACTTTGAGAAGCTGATGAAAGACAGATTTGAAATGAGTGTAATGGGAGAACTCAATTTCTTTCAGGGAAATCAAGTGAAGCGAGTTGAAGATGGTATCTTCATAAGTCAGTCAAAGTATGTTCAGGACATGTTAGGTCTAGGATCAGTAGATCTAGTTCATTATGTATAGGCTTAGTACTTGAATTAATATCTGTAATGAATATTTGTAATTCATTATTGTGTATGCATTAAATATATAGGTTAACCCATTTATGTGTGTGTTGATTTATGTATGATTGCAGGTACAAACATTATACTTGGTCAATTTATGAAATTGACCAAGTGTAAGAAACATCTATGGATGAACATTTTGTTCTTCCATGGATATATTTCTTACAAGTAATTTTACATCCGAAGATCTTTTGCGGATGAACAACCAGAAAAGAAGTTTCCTTCGGAAGAACAAGACTCCTTCGGAAGAACAAATCATCTACGGAAGAACAAATTCCTACTGAAGACAATATTCCTGCGGAGTCCAAACACTTGTATAATACAAGTGTTACAAGTCAACAAGTCAACAAGGCAGTTATGCGAATCCCGAGAAATCCGATGATTCCTTAACTGAAACAAATCAAATCCCAAGAGATCCGGTGTTTCCATAACTGAAACATCTCTATCTATATATATGGATCCTAGGTTTCGATTCATGCACGATTGGGTTAGACGATTGATTGATGGAAAACAACAATAGCAATACGACAATCACTTCAAAGTCTCTCAATCAAACCCTAGCAGCCATCACATCATAGCATACTTTAATATCATTCATTCATTATATTTGTAATCATTAACATGTTCTAATGAAATACTGATCAATCATTAATTGTGTTTTGTTACGTGTGTTCTTGATTATTTATTAATATTTAAAGTTATTTAAAACAATTAAACCAAATCAACGTTGATTCCATGAACGTTGACTTGCCATCAACCGACACTGATAATTCCTGTTGACGATCCTTGGATTCACAGGACATACTCAAGAGGTTCAACATGACTGATTGTAAGATTGCTAAGACACCCATAGCCAGAAACCACTCCCTTGGACCTGATCTTAAGGGGAGTGTGTAGATGAACACTTATACAGGGCTATGATTGGGTCTCTTATGTATCTTACTGCTAGCAGGCCTGATATCATGTTTGCTACATGTATTTGTGCAAGATATCAAGCCAACCCTAAGATGTCTCACCTCATCACTGTCAAGAGGATTCTAAGATACCTCAAAGGTGCTTCAACACTTGGTTTATGGTATCCAAAGAATCCTGACTTCAATCTGTATGCTTATACAGATAATGATTATGGTGGTTGCAACTTGACTGCAAAGTCTACATCTGGGGGATGTCAATTCCTTGGTGAAAGGGTTGTCTCATGGCAATGCAAGAAACAATCCTGTGTGTCTGCATCAACTGCTGAGGCTGAATACATTACTGCTGCAAGTTGTTGTGCTCAAGTGCTTTGGATTCAAAATCAGATGCTGGACTATGGATTTAACTTCAAGGAGACTCCCATCCACATAGACAACAATAGTGCTATCTCTATCACAGAGAATCATGTGCAACACTCAAGGACCAAACACATCAATATCAGGTATCACTTAATAAGAGGTAACTATGAAAAGGGATTAATTAAACTAGTCAAGGTTCATACAGATGAACAATATGCTGATTTGTTTACAAAAGCTTTTGATAAACAGAGATTTAAATATCTAATATCAGCTATTGGGATGATTAACTTTGAGTAGATCTTTTCTTAAAACTAATCTAATTATTTCTTAAAATATGTGTGTCCTAAGTTGTCTAGTTCATCACTTTCATAAGCTCATGTTTTCTTTGGATAAAAAAATCCTTTTTGAAGATTTTCCTTAGATTCTTGAAAATTTTCTGATCCTTCGGAAGATATATTTTTATCTTTGGAAGAAAATCATGTCTTCAAAATAAATAATTGTGTAAGAATTTTTACCTTCGGAAGAGGTTTCAATCTATCTTCCGAAGCTTAAATACTTGTCTTAGACACTTATGTGTTTTCAAGGACTATTTTCTTCCGAAGCAAAATTAACTCTCGGAAGCTTTGTTGTTTCATATACAAGGCATTCAAGTTTTTATTTCTCTTCTGAAGCAAAATTTCAAAACTCTCAGGAAATTCTTCCGAAGTCATTTTAGCTTCGAAAGCTTTTTCATTAAAACTTCTGAAGATAATTTACCTTCGGAAGCTTTTCGAATTCCAAGAAAACTACTTTTTGAGCAAAAGTAAACTACTTTTTCAGAGGTGGGACCGACATTCCGATTTCAAAGTTTATCCTCTTTCATTAACTTTGGTTCAAATCCTTTTCACATAAATACCCAACGGTTCCCCCTCTTTCTCACTATCTTCTTCAATTCTACTATTCCTCAAACCTAATTCCCAAACCGCCTTTGCTTTTCAACTTTCTTCGTCCATAAGCTTCTAAAATGGCCAACCTTAACCGCAGAAACAACCCAGATTTCTCCATACAACTTCACAGGCAACACAACCAGGTTGCTCCGTTAAGCTCTAAGAAAGATGATAGTTTCTCAGTGATTTGCCGTTTCTTAGCTTTATCAAATTACTCCACCTCCCTAACCATTGATCCTACTCTCTATGAGGATCATCTGCATGAATTTTGGAAGACCTGTCAAGAGGTCATCATGGATGGGGAGAAGGCACTGTCTGCCACAGTGCAAGGGAGGACAATCTTCATCACTCCGGCCATCATCAACACTCACTTGCAGCTGGATGATGAAGAAGGTGAGTTGTCCTTCCCAAAGGAAGCTGTCAATCATTCCTTTGAGCAGATGGGCTATGAGGGAGATTTCTCTGTAAAGACCTTCAGGAAAGGGAAGGTCTTATCCCAGTGGAAATACCTGCTCCATGTGGTTATCCACAGTTTGTCAAACAAGCATGGAGGGTGGGACTAGATTCATGAGAATCTCTCCTTCAAAGTGCATGGAATGGGTCAAGGGGTCAAGTTCAGGTACTCTCAATTTGTCTATACAAATTTGCTTGCTAACTTGGACTCCTTAGATTATTATATGTTTCCTAGATATGTTCAACCACATTCTCAACTGTGAACTGGGCTCATGTTGAGTGAAACAGATAATATTCTTAAATTGGGACAGAGAAGGACCGACATCTTTAAAATCATGAAGAAGCCAACTGTAGGCTTCTTAAGGGTAGAAACAGCCCTTGTCCCAAAAATGTTAGAGCTCATTGCTCAAGGTGACAACCTAGCAACACAAGCTAGTGTTGAACCTACACCTTCTACCTCTCTACCACCAAAAAGGCCTCAAGTCATCCTCACCCTACCAAAGAAAAACCAAACGAACCCCTACTCAGCTATGAGTCTATGCAGGCCCCATATACTCACCAACATAGGAGGAAGGGACACTAGAGCTCCCACTTCCCCGAGGAGCTGAGGAGCAACCACTACCATCTCTTCAACAATCAGGGTTGAGGTTCCTCATTCTCACCCTGATGAGCTCACAAGCCCAACTGCCTTAAGCCTTCACTCTGAGTCTCAACACTCAAGTGAAAAACCTTCAGGGGACAGTTACCATCCCTAGCCTTTAGATCTAAATCAACCCATTCCCAACCTTTCATTCTATACTGATGAAGACTTAGGTTTCAGTGAGTATCATGAGTCTCTCTTCTCTTCCCCTACTCAAAGAGAGATGAGTACTCCTGAATCTCCTCAGACTAGCCCACATCGGTCACCCATAACTGAGGTGGATACTGCTGAACCTGTTTAGGATATCCATATGGAAGAGGCTCTCACTTTTGCAAGTGATTACATTATTAAGACCTCAACCATGGCAACTCAGCCCATTGACATCTCAATTAAGAATGACAATGAGCAGAGGAAATCCAGCAGCCAAGAACCTGAAGCTGGTGGTGAGAGAGAGGACTTTGGTCCAATCATCTCATCCCTCAATGATTCTTTTGATGAAGAAGAGGGGAATCTGAGACTAAAGGTGCAAAAACTGTCAAAAACATGCTCCTATTTAGTCTCTAAGGTTAGTCACCTTGAATCTTAGGTGACTACCCTTCACAATAAGGTCAATGATCAGCAACTTGAGATATCTTATCTCAGGGAAAAACTAGCTGGGAGACCTTTAAGAAGAGTTCAACCAGGAACACAAGAACCTGTGAATGTGGTTGACCTGACCTCTAGCTCACCTATACAAGAGGGTGATGCTACCAAAAAGGGGGAGAAAGTCATTACAGACACATAACCTGGGAGTGCTTCAGAGAGTATGGACATTGAGGACTCACCATCCTCACTTGCAATTGTGCATACTCAGCAACTTCCTCAAGTTCACATTAATGTGGACTCTATAGACTCTATCATCAGGAGTCTCTTTGAGGAAGGTATTCTAAGGGCTATGTCATCCCCACCTCAAGGACTTCAAACTATATTATTGGGTGGAGGTATGATACTGATAGAAGAGCCCTTATTCTTCATAGAGTTCAAGGGCAACAAGAAGTATTTGATTTTCAGACCTTGAACTATAATGAAGGTCTTGATCTGGTCAACATGCCACTTGTCAATCCAAACAAATCAAGACAAGCTGATAGGTTACTACTCAGAATTCAAGACAGAATTATTGAAGAGTTCAGCCTAAGAAGGAGACAAAGGCAATCAGGTAATGTCATTGGTCAACTGGATGCTGAGGCAGACCCTGAGATTAGCTTCAAAGGGAAAACCTTGGCTGAAGGCCCAGTGATAGAGCCTGAGAGCCATGTCACATCAACAAATGCTTCACAAATTCATTCCCTCGGTGAAACACTTGCTGGTGAAGGTGTCTCACAACTTCTCTCTGGACAGAGCTTGGATGCTACACCAAGCAATGAAGGCCAAACCTCTATCCACCCTGAGTCACAAAGGTCTGTAGGTGACAAACGGAAAAGGATTTTGACTCCTAAGGAGATTGAGGAGAGGAGAGGAGAGAGAAGAGGAAGCTAAGGGGAGAAAGTTCATCTGGGTCTTCAGGTTTTATGCAAAGCTGCAATCAGGGCTGCCCCCCGACCAAACACTCAAATGATGAGTTCAGGGCAGTCAGGATTACTTACCTGCAGACCAGGAACTATGACATAGATGAATTATATCTCTCCCCTTAGAGCAATTAAATGAACTGGCTGACATGGAAGTGTCAAGAGAGATGAAAGAAAAAGAGGATGCAAGGCTACTTCTCCAATTCAAAGAGGAGAAGAGACAGAATAGACTATACAAGCATGGTCCTACTCTCTCCCCAGTTCAAGAAAGCCTTGTGCAAGAGACTATGGCATCTACACAAGAACCTCAGGTAGACAAAGAAACAGACAGACAAAACATGATCAACTACCTGAGTGCCACATGTCTCTACCAAGCATCTGCACTTCTTCCCTTGTCCTTTGAGTAAATTGAGTTTGAGTACCTCAAACGGCTTGAACTTCAAGTGCTCAAAGAACAAAAAGCTACAAAGAGAATGATGAGGGAAGAGGCTGCAAAGTCAAGAGCCATTATCCAAAAGAGTATGAAGAAGTCTGCTAACAGACAAAGGATGATGAGCTTCTTGAAGCTATATGATTCATTCTCCGAAGGAGACTTGGCCATATGTCTCTATCCACAATGGATGAGCATATCAGGGTAATCAAGCAGAAGATCAAGAGTGGAGAGCTGATTGACTTATACTCTCCTCCAAGTCAAATCCCACCTGAAGTGGAGGTTAACGTTGAAAACCTGAGACAACACAACCCGGACCTCCTACTGAGCCTCAGCAGGCTTCATCTTCTTATCCACAACAGGGTCAAACTCCATCTAAAAGACAAGGATGATCAAACAAGGTGCTGCAGACCAGTCTTCTAAGAGGAAGAAGAGGATGGCTTCTAAACCAAAGTCTAAGAAGAAGAAGCCTAAATCATCCACCTCTACACCTCAGGCTGAGTCAGATCAACCTGAGGAAGTGCATGAAGAGGCCGCCCAATCAACCCCAATTCAAGTGGCTCCTCTTGCAGCTGAGACACCCATCTTATCCTGGACCTTCACTACTAATCCAAAGAGATGGCATGTGATCAGAGATCAAGGTGTTGAGAATGTCTATACATGGCAAGACATAATCAAGTTACCTCTGCATGATCTCTTTGAGATGAGAAGATATTATGAGAGTCTGAATGATCCTGACCATCTAATGAAGAAGGGTATGGTCATCATTGTGCTGAAGACTACGAACATCTGAAGATCTTCTAAATGTTTTGGTAGCATCAGCCTAGGGGGAGTTTGTAAGGATTCCTATAAGTCTGATGCAGCCAAAACATCCAAAGTCTCTTTGCAAGCAGGCAATAAAGAACTGAAGTAGAAATGCTTCGGAAGTTTTACACCATGCACTAGAAATACTCTAAGTGTAAAATCTTCCGAAGCCAAGACCAATATCTTCCGAAGCCAAAAGTGAAGTCTTTCGAAGCTTCAAAGACAAAGTCTTTCGAAGCCAAAGAGTTAAGACAGATTTATTCCGAAGACTTTTAGATATGCCGTTATCTGATGTACTTTACCATAAAGCTGGACCACCTTTCCGCTGCAACTCTGTAAAGTCACCAACTTACATGAGTTGGTGAAAGGTCCATGCTTTTGGTAACTGTACATTGAGGTCTTGAGTCTGTAACTTTCCACTTTATGTACTTTATCCTTTTTGTAATGTATAAGGATGTGAGCTATGGCATGTCATAGTCACAAGTCAAAAGGCAGATATGCCTTTTGACTCTACAATTGATTTTGTTCGTGTCTAGTCAATTGTATCCAGCTGGCTTTCAAAGTATAGCCGGCTGTTGGTTGTAGTATAAGTATTCCTTGTTCTTGTATCTTTCCATTATGCTTTTTAACACTTGTAATAGAACTTGAGAAAGCAATATATTGCATCCTTGAAAACCAATCTCTTGTGTTCTCTTGTTCTGTCTCTTACTTATTACTTATGTTCTTAGTATCATACTTGTGGTTAATCCAGTTTACTAGTTTGATTAAGTTTGGTTAATCTCCTCTTTGTGTTGTTGTGTTGTAAGTGACCACCCTTCACCGGTCCTGCATCAAATTATAATCATTAATACCCTTTTATGTCTCATAGAAAATTAATAATTAAAACCTACAATCCAACGTTATATTTAAATGATGGTTAGGTGACCTTTATCCCATTATTTAAATTAAGAAGGTAGTCAGCACTTGACAATTGCAATCTTTTGCAACTTCTAGCCTTATGGGATCGGTTAAACATCTTATGTTTAGTGGGCGTGTAAAATCCCATCAAAACCATTGTACACCATGCTTTGGTGACCCTATGCACATGGTTTCCAATTCAAGTTGTCCTACTTACACACACGTGTGAGTTTACACATACAAGTGGTTAGGTGACCTTTATCCCACAAATACGTTAAGCCCACCTCAAACACACAAGTTCCCTAAAAGTGGTTAGGCGACCTTTATTCCTTAAATAGTTCTCAAGTGATTTGAGTGTCGTGTAAAAGGATGGTGTTAAACTTGTTTCCAAAGGGATTTTAGTTTTCATTATTTCTAGTTTTGAAAACTCTATGTACCTTGTATTCGCATGTTTTTTCCTAAGGTTAATAACAACACATAGATAGGATCTCCAAAGACCCCCACTTGAAGTTGCATTCAAATGCTTCAAGTCCTTCTCTTTTTGTGCCTTCTTTTTGTGCTTACCAACTTGTGCATCTTCTCTTTTACAAAATTTATATCCTAATACAAATTTTCTAATAAAGAAAAATACACCTAATCTTTTTATATTACATCACCATTGATGAATAATAAATTACAACCATATACACGCACAAAAGAATAAGTAATACAACCCTAATGAATGAAATCAACCAAAACCAAACATTCATCCAAAACCAAAACAACACAGGTCAAGGCTAGGTTATGCACCAACATTAAACAACATATCCAACATACAAGAACCAAAAAATAATCCCATTTTAACCCCCCAAATTTTCGGTCAACATAACTAAATTAGGGTTTTTGGTTTGCCCAAACAAAATAATCAACCATTTGACATCTATCTTTCAAGGTTTAATCATAAGCATGTAAGATATAACCTTGAAAGATTGGGGATTCATATATCCATACAAAACACAGCCGCTATTAGGTTTGTTTAAGTTCCCATAAAACTAATTTTACAAGGACTGGACTTTAGAAGCTAGTATTTTCACATATCCGGCTCTAGATGCCATTGTTGGTTTGTTGAGACACTTAATCAAAGTTTGTTTAACCTCTTTAAACATGAAAAAACGCAGCGGAAACAAAGCTTAATAATATGTTTTATAAACTGAAATTTAAGCATATTATATATCATCAACAAACCCAAGAACAAAGGATCAATTATATGTGAAAGAACTAGCTATCAAGCATAACTAAACAACCAAATACAAACTCATGAACTACCTTTCAAGAGCTTGGCCAAAAAATCGTGAGAATGAGGAAGGGAATGAAGTTTCTTGAATGGCCAAAACACCAAGGAAGGTGTCCTCAAGCTTGCATACCCACAAGCATCAAGCAAACACCTTTGTTGCTAGGATTTGAACACAAAAATGGACCAAAAGGGGCTGCCAAAACCGAGTTTCAGCCTTGATCTTCTTCAAGAGTAGAGAGAATTTGGTGCCTTTTTATTTGCATGTCAGAGAGAGAGAGAGATGGAGTGTGTAACTATTTAAGTGTGTCTTAATCCAAGACAACAAAATGAACCAACCACATGTAAGGGGGGCGGCCAAATTGGGTTCAAATAAAGGGTTCCCCCCCCCCCCAATTTTTTCTTTCATATAATTCCAACTAGTTACTTAATAAGTTATGTAATTAACATATTAATTATATAACTCATACACACTATTATTATTTGATGTTATTTAACCAACTTAAATAACATTACAAATAATACCCATGAACAAAATATCCTTATAAGTTGTTCCATCTTATATACCATTTATTTATAAAACAAATTTTCTAAATTGGTGTAATTATTTAATTGCATGATCATATCATCAAATAAATATTTATTGGTGTTTGCTAAGCTTGTTATTGGGTATGACCCGACTTGGATCATAACGTACTAACCACATCAATGTTCTATGTGTCTTGGGCATAAAGAATCCAACACGTTCATTTCGTACATATCGCACGTTTCGTACTTATCGCACTTTTCGTAAATTTATTATCTTCTCACTTCTATCTAGATCCTGTCGTATGCTTAACCCCCCACTTGAGCACAAAGCCATATCAACTAGGATTAAGCGATAAGGATCCCATATCGCACATATCGCACGTATGGAGTAGTCACATAGACTAACTCCCCCCTGTGTGTGAACACTTAAGGGTTAGCCAAGATCGCACGCTGTAAACACACAGTTGAGCTAACATCTCTCAATGAGTTGTGAACCTCCTTTAATTTGCTTGCAAGACTTACATTCGTTCATTCCTTATGTTCCACTTTCGTTATCTTAAATCTTTCACTTCGTTAAGATACTACTTTACATTCATTATCATAATCACACCACGTAAAGTCACATATTAATACGTAATAAGGAACATAAGAAACATATTTTATACATAGCACATAGCACCACATAACATCACATACCCCATCACACATCATAAACATCATGCATGCGTCATAAATATCATGCATCATACATTCACATACCTAAACATATGCACAACAAGCATAAGTCATCATAAAACATAACTCATCCTCCGAGAAACAGCAGGTGTTCGGGGGCGGCAGCCCCTGACAGCGGGGTCCTAGGGGCACCAGCCCCTAATGGGGTCCAAGGGGCAACACCCTTGGCTGGGGTCGCACTGCCAGGTCAGCATGAAAAATTTTTATCTTAATACTTTTGTATATCACATTTTGGTATAGAAAAATCGATCTTCCTGTTAAAAAACCACTTAATCTTGGTCATTTATAAAGTATATTTGGTATGCATTTCCAGCCCCAAACAAGTTTAAAACCTTTAAAATAGGGGATCTAGAACTCACCTTGACTCGATGACTAGCTTCTTAATCAAGATTTCTAAGAAAGGGTCACTCCATACAACCTGCAGATAAGTCAACACCCAAAGGGGTTAATTTTTGCCTAATTTCGCTGCAAGATTAGCAGTTTCGCTGCTAGTTTCGCTGGCATCTTCGCTGCTCGTTTCGCTGCCAGTTTCGCCCAACTTTCGTTGGAAAACCATGTCTGCAAAACTTTTGCGAAACTATAGTTTCGCAGGAAGCTCCATAGTTTCGCTGGTTGAACACATAATTTCGCTGAATGAACACCCAGTTTTGCAGAACGGGCTGAAATTACGAACCAACCCATTTTTGACCCAAAAATTCAATCTTTTACACCCAAATCCTTGGTTTATCACCCAATAAGCTATATCTAAGCTTCTTACATGTTTCTTACACACAAAACGTGAGTTTTTGGGCTATTCTTTGCCACTTTCAAAAACCCCAAGCCCTAGAATCCGGGTTTACATCAAAAGCAACGATTAAACGATGTTTCTTACCTGGATTCATGGGTTTTCTTGTTGTTTGGGTGCCCACAAACACCGATCTTCAATCTCTTGATCAACCGAGCCTTGAATCACCAATTCTCTCTACACTCTCTCTCTAGACATTGGATGTTGAGTTGCAAATGAGAGTTGCTCAAGTTGATCTATTTATATATGTCGGGCGTTCCCGGGACCTTAAACTCGCCGGACACATAACCCGAAGGGTTAACTCGGTCTATAACCCCCTATGCCATATCTTATTAATTTAGCAATCTCGTCTAAGCCCATTATTATTAATTGGCTCGTTTTGATTTTATTTCGGGCGTTACAAGTCCACCCCCTTATTTAGGTTTCGTCCTCGAAACCTGTTAGTCATTGAATAATTGAGGGTAAAGCTGCCTCATCTCCGGGACCTTAAACTCGCCGACACATAACCCGAAAGGTTAACTCGGTCTATAACCCATATCCATCTTATTAATATTAAGCAATCTCGTCTAAGCCCATTATTATTAATTGGCTCGTTTTGATTTTATTTCGGGCGTTACAAGTCCACCCCCTTATTTAGGTTTCGTCCTCGAAACCTGTTAGTCATTGAATAATTGAGGGTAAAGCTGCCTCATCTCCTCCTGAGCTTCCCAAGTGGACTACGATCCCTTCCTGTGCTTCAAGTGTACTCGCACTAAGGGAACCACTTTATTTCTTAGCCTATTCTCTTTTCTGTCAATGATGGCCACTGGTTGCCCTACATAATTAAGCCGTTCATCTACTTTGATATCCTCCATTGGTACCACCATATCTTCATCCACTACGCACTTTCTCAAGTGAGATACATGGAATGTAGGATGAATTCCACTTAACTCACCGGGAAACTCCAACCTATAGGCCACCTCTCCTACTCGAGCAATGATTCGGAAAGGCCCTATGTATCTCGGGCTCAACTTGCCCCGCTTTCTGAACAGAATGACACCTTTACAAGGTGAGACTTTTAACATAACCGTGTCACCCACCTGGAACTAAATCGGCCTACTTCGTTTGTCTGCATACAACTTTTGTCTATCCTTAGCTGCCTTCATAAAGGCTTTGATCCTTTCCTGCTTCTCAGTCGTAGCTTCGACAACCTCGACGCTCCCTAACTCTTTATGGCCAATATCACCCCAACAAGCGGGTGTTCTACATCTCCTACCGTATAGCATCTCATAAGGGGGCATACCAATGCTTGGATGGTAACTGTTATTGTATGAGAATTCAACTAATGGTAAGTGGTCATCCCAACTTCCTCCAAAATCAAAGAAGCATGCCCGAAGCATATCTTCTAGCATCTGAATGATCCTTTTTGACTGACCATCTGTTTGAGGATGATAAGCATGCTGATATGTAACCTCGTCCCCATAACATCGTGAAATCTCTTCCAAAACTTGGATGTAAAGCGGGTGTCATGATCCGACACGATAGATACTGGTACACCATGGCGACTTACAATCTCGTTGATGAATAGATCTGCAAGTCTTTTAGAGGAATACGTCTCACGAATTGGTAGGAAGTGAGCACTCTTTGTCAAACGATCAACTATCACCCATATGGCATCATACCCTTTCACTGTACGTGGTAACTTCATGATAAAGTCCAGGGTGATATGCTCCCACTTCCACTTGGGTATATCCAAAGGTTGGATCTTCCCGTATGGCTTCTGATGCTCCACCTTCACTTGCCAGCAAGTAAGGCACTTACTCACGTACTCCACTATGTCACGCTTCATACCCGTCACCAATAATCTTTCTTCATGTCTTGATACATCTTCATGGTGCCAGGATGAAAGGAGTATCGAGTCATATGAGCCTCATCCATGATCTTTCCACGTAAATCCCCAGAGCAAGGAATCCACATCCGCTGGAATAGGGTTCTAACACCGAGTGTGTTTTCACCCAACTCCGTGACTAGACCTCTCATTCTTTTGGACTTAAGATGATCTTCCTTCAAGGCCTTATCTTGAAACTCCTTAACCTGCGTCATCACATCAGAAGTCATGATCAACTGATAAGCCTTCACCCGAACCGGCTTGGGCCTCTCCTTTCGGCTAAGGGCATCTGCCACTTCGTTGGCTTTTCTCGTATGGTAATGCTTCTCGCAATCATAATCCTTTATAAGCTCCAACCATCGCCTTTGCCTCATATTCAAATCTTTCTACTCGAAGAAGTACTTCAAGCTCTTGTGTTTGGTGAAGATGGTGCACTTCGTCCCGTATAGGTAGTGCCTCCAAATCTTCACTGCAAAGACCACAATCGCTAACTCCAAGTCATGAGTAGGGTAATTAACTTCATGAACCTTCGGTTGTCGGGATGCGTAAGCTATAACCTTTCCTCTCTGCATCAACACGCAACCCAACCCTGAGTAAGAAGCATCTGAATAGACCACCAAGTCCTCACTTCCTTCGGGTAATGACAAGACAGGAGCTTGAGTCAGCCTTGCCTTTAGCTCCTTAAAAGCCCTCTGTTGATCTTGACCTCATACAAACTTCACATCCTTACGGGTCAACTTAGTCAATGGGGAAGCTATCTTAGAGAAGTCTTGGATGAATCTTCTGTAATCGCCCGCCAAACCCAAGAAACTACGGATCTCGAATGGCGCCTTTGGAGACTTCCATTGCATGCGTACTTGGAGAACTGAACTCGCGCAACCAGCACGCGTACTTGGAGAACTTGGCGTACAGTTTCTCCTTTCTCAACGTCTCCAACACCTCTCGAATGTGACCGGCATGCTCCTCCTCGC
Source organism: Flaveria ramosissima (assembly GCA_025215565.1). NCBI lineage: Eukaryota > Viridiplantae > Streptophyta > Magnoliopsida > Asterales > Asteraceae > Flaveria > Flaveria ramosissima. The sequence continues at coordinate 43,795,048 of CM046029.1, read as the reverse complement.
TCTTCGAATAAATCAGGATATCATCAATAAACACAATCACTGACTTATCCAACATCGCCTGACACACTCGATTCATCAAGTCCATAAAAGCAGCTGGCGCGTTTGTAAAACCAAAAGACATAACGCGTGCGAAAAGCTGTTTTAGGAATATCTTGCTCTTTCACCTTCAGCTGATGGTAGCCAGATCGAAGATCTATCCTCGAGAACCAACTGGCACCTTGGAGTTGGTCAAACAAGTCATCAATCCTCGGCAATGGATACCGATTCTTCACCGTCAACTTGTTCAACTCGCGGTAGTCGATACACATCCTCATACTACCATCCTTCTTTTTCACGAATAAGAACGGAGCACCCCAAGGAGAGATACTCGGTCTAATGAACCCTTTCTCAAGCAACTCCTAAAAATTGCTCCATCAGTTCCTTCATCTCGGTCGGAGCCAACCGATACGGTGCCTTAGGTACAGGTTGGGCACCTGGTATCAAGTCAATGTGAAACTCGATCTCTCGGTCCGGTGGCACACCTGGTAAGTTTTCTGGAAACACGTCCGGAAAGTCACACACAACCAGTACATCGGATAGTTGTGGTGTTGACGTATCCACATCCTTTACGTAGGCCAAGTAGGCACTAGATCCACGCTTCATGCACCTTCCCGTAACTTCCATCGAAATCACCTTCGGGGTAGTCGTAACTCGATCACCGTAAATTGTCACCGAACTCCCGTCAGGCGCTGTCAACCGAATCATCTTCTTGCGGCACACAATGTTCACCTCGTAATCCGCCAACCAATCCATTCCTAGGACTACATCGAACCCGCCTAAGGTCATCACGAATGGTCTAACAGGAAACTTAAGACCTTCTACTTCTATGTCACAATCTTCTATCATCTCAGAAATTCTGGTAGACTTACCTATGGCATTTTACATCAAATGGATCATCAATACTTCTACTCCTACTAGGCAACTTAGCACAAAAGGCAGCAGAAATGAAACTCCTACTAGCGTCGGAATCAAATAACACTGAGACAAGAGTTTGGTTCAAAAGAAACATACCTGATACGACATCGGGGTCCGCCCTTGCCCCCTCTCGGGTCATAGTGAATGCCCGGGTGCTCGCCTTCTGCCCTTCAGTTCCGGTCTTCTTCCCTGCCCCGGAACTCTCCGCCCTCGGCTTCTTGCACTCCCTGCTCAAATGACCGTTTTCTCCATAGTTATAACATCTTATAACCCCACACTCTCCCGCCATATGACCAGGCTTCCCACATTTGAAGTAGATGTTTGATCCCCATTTGCATTCTCCTGAATGCTCCTTTCCACATTTACCACACCTCTTCAACTCCGCACCGGGTGTAACCACACGCCGGTCATCCACCTTCACAATCTTATTGTTTGGAGCGGCCCCGCCACGTCCAAATCGCTTTCCATTCCAGTTCTGGTCACCACCACCTTTCTTGTTCAACTCAACCACCACCACCTCTCGCTTATCATATAACCTTCCCGCCAAATCAACCACCGACCTAAACGTACCTGGCCGGGCAGCGATCATGTGCCTGTGGATATCCGCCGGCAAGCCCTGAATGTATCTCTTGATTTTTCGTGACACAGGCGTCACCTGACCGGCACCAGCCGTGCCATCTCATTGAATTTTGTGGTGTACTGCTGATGTGTCATGGTTCCCGCCTCCAGCTGCAGGAACTCCCTGCAGGATCGGGTTTGTCATTAAAACACTTGGATTTCTCTCAAACTCACTTACAAAACACTCAAATCAGATGAAGTAAAGTATTTTACAAGAGTTGATAATAATATAATAAGTAGCAAGGAACACACAGAAATAATTTTCAAGGCACTTGTATATATTACTTCTCAACTCAAGATATTACAAGACTCTTACAAGCATGAAACATGAGTTACAATGAGAAACTATATATACTAGATCCTACAGCCGGATATACTTTGATACCAGCTGGAAACCTAAGACTAAAGCATATACTATAATGCTAAAGTTAAGGTATCTTAGATAAAGTATTATCTAAGATATGGTAGTCATGACATGTCCATGACTTACCTTTTGTCACCAACTAAAGATGGTAACTGTACTAACATAAAAAGGTAAACAGTAGATTAAAGTATGGTCAACTACATGGCTTTTGAGAAAACGCCATGTAGTATCTCAGAGGTCTGCAGCGGAATATCAGAGAGGCCATACTTATGTCCACTGGATAATAGCAGGGTCTTCCGAAGGTAAGTTGGCTTCGGAAGAACAAGTTCTTCCGAAGCCACTTATACTTCGGAAGAGGCTTCTATACTTCCGAGGCTTGAGGACTTATATACTTCGGAAGTTGACTTCAGATCTTTTCATTCTAAGTCTTGATCTTCAGAAGTAAGTTCTTTGTCTTTGGAAGTTGGAGTTTTCCTTCGGAGGTAAGTATTACACTTTGTCTTCGGAAGAGCTTATTTTTTCCTTTGGAAGTTCCACACTTAGCTTCGGAAGTCCTTTATTTGTTGTACCAAAATCTTCTAATGATTTGGTTTTGGTTGCACCTGCCTTTCTAGATCCAACAAACTCCCCCTAGGCTGATGCTACCAAAACCTCACTTGTTTCTGCTTCTCAAAGCTTTCAACACCAGGGACAAAAGATATTTGTCTTTCTCTTTGTTCTTCCCTGAAGTGGTGTTGAGAAGCTTGTACAAGTCATTGGTGGATAGGAGATCCAGTCTATCACTCTGAATGACATGCACCCTTTGTTGCGTCCCCCTGAAAAGAGTTAGTTGACGGGAGTTATAGTCACACTCCCATCCAACTATGGATTCAAGTTCAGGACCTTCAACCATTTGTAGAAAGGCTTTGCCTTTGGTTGTTGATCCCTTCATTTTCTCCTGCTCTCTCAGTTTCAACTCTTCTTCAACCTTGCTTCTAGCAGTTAGCTCGGCCATATGAAGACTGCCTAGATGATTTCTAATATGGGCAGCTACATCAGAGTTTGAAGGGTTGGAGAATAGTTTCTCTGCTAACTCAACAATGTCAAATCTGCTCAAGTGTAGCAGAGATGAGGCACTTAGCCTGTTGAGCTCTCCATTCTATCTTTCAACAACAAAGTTGTGAGAAGAGTCTTCGAACCTCCACTGGATGATATTCTTCCTAGGTGCAAGAGGTTGTCTTGGCACCCGGTCACCTTTCTTGGTATCCAGTAGAGTCACTAGCCTTCTCCTTAACTTCTTTTCTTCCTCATTCAAAGTATCTGAATTGAGGCCAAGGAGATTTGCAGCTTGGTCCAATGTTCCTCTGGGAAGATCTAGAAATTGATCTCTAGTGAGGAAACGTGAGTATCCATCAACATAAGTCAAATTGGCTGAATCCTCCTCACAGGAGATATCGCTCAGGGTTGTGCAATTGATGAGCTTTGTCTTAACTGACTTGAATTCTTCTAAGGAGATATGTTTAGAAGGCTGAGGGGATGGTTTGATGGGTTGATGGGTAGGTTGAGGTGTTTGGGTTCGGCTAGAGTTTAGGTGGTTGAGGTGAAGAGATTGGTAGGGGTGATGGTGTAGGTTCAGGGGTGTATGGTTCAGTGGTTGGTTCGGTTTTGATAGGGAATGGAAAGGGTATTGGTTCAGGTTGTGGTTGGGTTTGGAGTTGGGGTTGAATAGTTGGTTTGAAGATCATCCACTGTCCCCTTCTGTACATGTCTTTCCTCTTCCCCAAGCGAATGTCAGCCTTTATATAACTGACATGTCGCTGGAGAGTCTTTTCTGACATAGGACCCACCTGCCTGCCAAAGAAGCCATGAGCCTTGAGATAGCTCTTCATCTAGGCCTTCTCACCTATCTTCTTGGCAGCAGTTAGTCCTGCTTCCTCTTTCTTCTTCTTCTTATGCTTCAGCTTTTCCCTGGCAGCTTTCTTTCTCTCTTTCTCTATTTGATCTTGCTCTTTGTTGAAGAGCCATAAGATCATATCATTGTTATGTGGAGATAATTCTTCTTGAGAGAAACCTCTGGAGGTTAGGAAAGTTATCCTTTCCCTCCTGAGCTACTGATCAACTTCTCTTTCTTTCCTCTCCCTTTCTTCTTCTAAGGCCAACCTTGCTGCCTCTTCTCTTTGCTGTTTTTGCAGCAAAGTTGCCTTTTCCAGCTGAACTAACTCCTCTAATGATAGCAGGAGTACATCTTCATTTGCAGCTCCTAGACTGACAATTCTATTAATGATCTCTACTCTTCTTCTGTTGTTGACTGCCTCCTGGTTGGCTGCAGCTGCTTTGGTACTTGCAGCTAGCAGTTTTCCAGTTGGAAGCCTACCTTTTCTTTTGAGTTTCTCCAACCTTTCTTCCTCCTGAAGCTCTTCCTTAGTCATCTTCCTCTTTCCTTTGATGTATTCGGAAGTGCTAGACTTTGGGGGTTCTTGGATGGAAGATTCAGGTTGAGTAGTAGAGATGAAAGCTGGAGTTAATGTTTATGTTTGAGCTAGTGGTTGGGTGAGAAAATCCTCCCTATTAACCTCAGATGCAAGTTCCAGGATTGCATCTGTGACTATTAGATCATCGGATAATGAGAATAGTCCTTCCGCACCAGCAATCTCAGCTTCGGAAGTTTGAAATTGTTCTTCCGAGGCTTTAAATTGTGCTTCGGAAGTATGTGAGAATGCACTATCTGTCCCAACTGTCTCAGTTGCTAGGCCATCAGTCCTTGTTTCCCCTTCGAAGTTAATCTCAGGTTCCACTTAGACCTTAGGTTGACCAACTTCCTCAATAGTGGTTGAAGGTGCATTTAACCTCTGAAGCTCTTGAGCTCCAAAGTAGATCACAGACAGATCACGACTTGGCTATTCAATAAGAGATTCCAATAGAAACTTGTTAAAGAACCTATTGAGATCTTGGAGCATCCTTTTACCCATTTGAATTACAACTGGAGGAGGCTCAGGGAAAATTGAAGCTTGTTGCATAGGATACTTTGAGCTCAGGGAAGTGAGAGCTTGACTTTGGGGTTCCTCTTGTCTTTGACTTTGTCTCTGAACACTCTCCCCCTTTTGGTAGCATCATCCTGAGAGCTTGATGAGCTAGAGGAAGAGATCAAGGAGACCTGAGATGGTACATGCCTAACAGACCTCTCAATATGTTTCTCAGCTAGTTTGGCCTTGAGATTTTCAATCTCAAGTTGTTGAGTGGCAGACCTATCCTCTAAAGTCCTTACCTTGGATTCAAGATTTGAGACTTTAGAAAGTAGGTCTTCAATGGTGAGTTGCATTCTTCCCTTATCTTCTTTTGAAGAATCATGAGGAGATGAGGTAACATACCTTGTATGTTCATCCTTACCACCAGATGTGGTTTCTTGGCACCCTGGTTTCCCTTGCTCAATGATTTCTCTTTCAGAGTCATCAAAGGGCATGGTTGCCGTAGATTCAGTCTCAGTGATGTTACCACTGTCCTGAGGATCCCTTAAGGCTCCTTCAGTAGTGGCAGCTGAATCTACATGAGTCCCCTCCACATCAAGGGACTCACCTCAGTAAAGGTGTGCTGATGGGGGCTAGAGATAAGAGATCTCTTTGGGCTCTGTTGATCCTTGAGAGGGTGTTGTGGATCAACTTCATTGCCCTGAAGAGACATAATCTCTTCATCAGCTCCAATTAAAAGATCAGTAAAGGATATGGAAGTGAAGCCTAGTGACCCGGGACTTTGATCAATGTCTAAAGGCATTGAGCCTGTGATGGGGCTGTCCCTTTTTGGCTGCTCAGGGGAGTATAGATACTCTCCCTGAGGGCTTTCAGATTGGGTTTCGGGATCATGGGTCTGAGACTGAGGAGACTCAAGACCCATATTAAGGTCAATTAGGAAGGATGGTTGGACCTCAGGCTGAGTGGGAGCCCTTTGTTCCACTCTAGCCTTTTTGGGTAGAAAATGAGGAGCTTGTTCAATCAGAGAAGATTGAACAAGGGTTCGTTTGGGGCGTCTTTGATAAGTGAAGGTAATAGGTGGAGAAGGTAGATTTGGCAAAGTGAGGGTAGTTGCTGGTGTGGGTTCATCACATGTGGGGTTAATAGGGATGTCAACAGGAGCCATTGGCTCAATCATACTTGGAAGAAGTGCAGTATCTCTTCCGGTGAAGTTGGTGGACACTCTCTTCAAAGTTTTGAAGATGGTCGGCCTCATTTGAGGAGCAGTCAGAGCAGCTGCGCAGACAAGCTTGCTCTTGTCCAGCTCACAAATGATTATGTGCTGGAGAAACTTGGGATACATGAAGAATGTGTCCCTTTGAAGATTTCCCATGAGATTTTTCAGCACAAATCTTGAGTAGTTGAAGCGGAGGGTTTTCACCAAACCATGAACTAGGCACCCAAGTTCATATGGGATTTGATCCCATCCCCCAGATTTGTTGGACAAGCAATGAAGAACCACATGTAGCAGGAACTTCCAATTGTAAGAGAAGTAAAATTTGTAGACAGTTGACCTGCTGACATCTCCACCATATCCCATTTGGATATAAGTATTGTCCAAATCTACTTTGGGGAATTCCGTTGGAGCGCCCTCATCATGAAGCTCTAGATGCTCCCTGATGATTTGTTCAGAAATGACGAGCTCCTGGCCACAGATGCTCAATCGAATGACACGAACCCCATTTAGGGTTTCAATCTGACCGTTTGCCCAAAATTCAAACATATGATTTGAGTAAATCATGGGGTTAACAGTCAAAGCGGTGTAGTAAGAAGATTGAATTAGAAAGGAGATGATGTCTGAGAAGTCAACATCCCTTGAGGAGTCAAGGAGTGCGACTTGGTTGTACTGAGGGTTAAGTGCCATTGAGGAAAGTTACAGGAAGATAGTTTGGAATAGGGTAAATTGAAGATGAAGAAAGCTTTTAAGGCAGTAATTTTGGTAAAAGGATGTAAGTGATTAGCCGGAGGTATTTAAATGGGTGGAATGGCGGTTTAAAGGGGGTTTGGATAAGACGATGTGAGGTTTCAGTGGATGATGTGACATGGGCGGAAAGGTTAGTCCATTTAAATAATCCGACATCATTAACAAAATCTTTACTTTTTATAGAGTGGGGCCCAAAAGATTTCCGTTACACAGTAAAATCTTTCTTCCGAGTATAAATCATTTCCGAAGGTAATGTTCTTCTGAAGGCAAATTTACTTCTGAAGGTAAAGTGACTACCTGCGAGAGTATATGTTGCTTTCCAAATGGAGAGTGTTATAAGCTTCGGAAGTAGATCGGATATGAAATCATTCGCTTCTTTCGAGACTTAACACTCGTCCGAGAAGAAAATTATCCTGAGAGAAATTTGCTTCGGAAGATATGTAAAATATCTTCTGAGGGTTAATTCCTCTTCGGAAGAATTCATACTTGGATAAAAATTTGTAACAGGGCTTAGACTGTTTTGACATAAGACTTTACACATTAAAAAGGTTTTCAAATGAGATCAACTAATCAAGGTTTATCATCCCAATAGCTGTAATGAGATATTTAAATCTTTGTTCATCAAAGGCTTTGGTGAACATGTCAGCATATTGTTCATTTGAATCAACTTTGATTAGCTTTATAAGATTTTTCTCATGAATATCTCTAATAAAATGATACCTGATATCAATGTGCTTAGTCTTGGAGTGCTTCACAGGATTTTCAGTAATGGTATAGCACTGTTGTTGTCAATATGGATAGGAGTGCTCATGAAGTTGAATCCGTAGTCTATCATCTGGTTTTAGATCCACAGCAGCTGAGCACAGCAACTAGCAGCAGCAATGTATTCAGCTTCAGCAGTTGATGTAGAGACACAAGATTGCTTCTTGCATTGCCATGAGATGATCCTTCCACCAAGAAATTGACATCCACCAGATGTTGATTTCTTGTTGATATTGCAGCCACCATAATCACTGTCAGAGTAACCATAGAGATTAAAATTACTATTTCTTGGATACCAGGGACCTAGTTTAGGTGATCCTTTAAGGTATCTAAGAATTCTCTTGGCAGCAATTAGGTTAGACACCTTTGGAGCAGCTTGATATCTTGCCCAAATGCAAGTTGCAAACATGATATCAGGTCTACTTGCTATTAGATACATTCGAGAACCAATAATCGCTCTATACTAATGTTGATCAGTATCCTCCCCCTCAGAATCAGGGCAGAGATTGTGGTTTCTGGGTATAGGTTTTTTTGCTGCTTTACAATCTTTCATGTCAAATCTTTCTAAGATATCATTGACATACTTAGATTGATTGATAAAGAACCCTTCCTTCATTTGCTTTACCTGAATTCCGAGGAAAAAGTCCATTTTTCTCATGGGACTCATCTCAAACTTCTTCTTCATAATGCTCTCAAAGTCTTTACACATTTGGTCATTTGAAGAACCAAATATGATGTCATCAACATAGACTTGAACGAGCAAGATTTCCTTCCCAGACTTCCTTATGAAAAGAGTCTTGTCAATGGTACCTCTAGTGTAACCATTCTTCAGGAGAAAATGACACAATGTCTCGTACCATAGCCTAGGTGCTTGGTGCAGCCCATATAGAGCTTTATCCAATTTGCACACATAGTTGGGATGTTGTGGATCTTCAAATCTTGGAGGTTGGCATACGTAGACTTCCCTATCTATATCCCTATATAGAAAGGCACACTTGACATCAAGCTGGTAGACAGTGAAATTCTTGGATGCAGCATAAGCAAGTAAGATCCTAACTGCCTCAAGTCTTGCAACAGGTGCAAAGACATCAGTATAATTGATTCCCTCCTCTTGAGTGTATCCTTGAACCACCAGTCTTGCCTTATTCTTGATAATCAAGCCTCTATCATCTCTCTTGTTTCTGAAAACCCATTTAGTGCTGATAGGTACTTGACCAGATGGTAGCGGACATAGGTTCCAAACCTTTTGTCTTTTGAATTGAAGCAGCTATTCTTGCATTGATTCAACCCATCTACTATCTTTCAAGGCATCTTCCACCTTCTTGGGTTCCATTTGGGATAAAAAGCATGAGTACAAACATACATTCCCATTGTGAGTTTGTCCTCTTGTTCTCACGCCTTCAGAGACTTCCCCTATGATGTTCTCAGCCGGATGAGTGTTATGAATCCTAAGTCTAGGAATCACCTCCAGTTGCAAAGACAAGTCCAAATTGGATATATTTTGCTCAGGAGCTTGAATACTTTGTCCAGCTATTGTTTCAAACTCATTCAATGAGGACTGATTGAATGAAAGAGAAACATCATCATTTGTTTTATGTGAAGCATCATCAACAGTTGTTTGTTCCTTCAAGATGTTGCTTTCATCAGCTTGGTGTTGTGCAATGTCACCTGAAAAGGTTTGAAAGTCAACAGGTGAACTGCTTGTTGAAGCTCCACTATCTCTTGAAATGGTTATACTGTCAGATTTTTCAATAGTGGGAACTTGATTTGCTGCAGCTATTGGAGAACTTGGAATAGGTCTGGGAAGCTCAAACAGTTGATCTTCATCAGAGTCACTTTGAGCACCTGTTCCAGCTGAAACATTCTCACAAGATGGTTTAGAATAGTTTGGAAAAAATTCTAAATCAAAGATATGATCAGGGCCATTCCCCCTAACACAAGGAGTGTGCTCATTGACTACAATGTTGGAAGATTCCTCAAATTGTTGATTTTTAATATTATAAACTTTATAAGCTTTAGAGTAAGAGGAATATCCAACAAAGATAGCATCATCCGACTTTTCAGCAAATTTTGCCAAATTGTCTTTTGTGTTAAGTATGGTACACCTACTGCCAAAGGACCTTAGAAAGCCAATGAATAGTGGCCTCTTGTTCCATAACTCATCAGGGGTTTTTCCATGTGGCTTTACTACAAGAACCATGTTCTACACATAGCATGCAGTGCTGACTGCCTCTGCTCAGAATGTTAGAGGCAGCTTTGAATCAGCTAACATAGTCCGTGCAGCCTCAATAAGTGTCCTATTCCTCCTCTCAGCAACACCATTTTGTTGAGGAGCTCTGGGAGCACTATATTGTCTGTTAATCCCTTTTGAGTTACAAAATGAGTCAAGAACTTGGTTCTTAAACTCAGTCCCTTGATCGCTTCTAATTATTTTAACCTTGTGATCACCTTGATTTTCTATTTTAAGAATAAAAGATTTCATGTTTCAGCAGTTCATCTTTGGTTCTTAAAAAGAATACCCATGTAAATCTAGTAAAATCATCAACAATCACAAGGCAATATGATTTCCTTCTGATGCTCATTATACTTGTGGGACCAAATAGATCCATGTGCAATAAGTGTAATGGGGTGGTGATGGAGTTAACAACTTTGGATTTATGAGATGCCCTGTGTTGCTTCCCTTTCAGGCATGCAACACAGTTATCTTTGCAGACAAATTCCTTTTTAGGCAAACCATGTACCAAGTTGTTTTTAGCCAATTTATTCATTGTCTTAAAATTTACATGACACATTCGTTTATGCCATAGTGTTGACTCATCACCATCAGCTTTAAAAAGAAAGCATGATACTTCTCCCATTGGGGAAGCATTGTTCCTATCCAGCTTGTACATATCCCCTTTCCTGAGAGATCTAAGAAGAACCAATTCCTGAGGAATTGTCATCTTGGGTTTGAGGATTATGCACTCATGTTCTGTGAAGAGCATTTGATGCTTTTGATCACAGAATTGAGAAACACTTAACAGGTTGTGTTCAAGCTGCTTGACAAAGTTAACTTTGTCAACTTTTAATTTTCCATTGGATATACTTCCTTAGCCAGAAATATATCCTCCGGCCTCACCTCCAAACTGGACAGGACCTCCATCATATTGTTGAAATTGTTGAAGGAGAGATCTGTTCCCTGTCATGTGCCTGGAGCATCCACTATCCATAATCCAAACATTGTTATTCTTGTCATATGGATGTCCCTACACATAAGATGAGATGATTAGTTTTGATTGGAAACCCAAGCCTTATTAGTCTTGGGTTCTTCCAATGATAATGACATAATTGAACCAAAGTTTATGCATGGGGGGTTCAATGGATGTCATTGAAGAAGAGGTTTGGGCTACAACATCTTCCTTGATCTTCCATTCCATCCCTTGGTTGATCATGGAGGATGAGCTTGTTGAAGCTTTTGTAGCTTGGCATTCTTCCGAAGCTTCTTTCTTTTCGGAAGAAGGCTTCACTACCTTTTCTTCCGAAGCAGTCTTCTTCTGGGATGGTTTCAAGGGGACTCTTTTATTCTTTTGAGTCTTGACAGCTTTAGCTTCCGAAGCCTTTTTCCTTTCGGAAGAAGGATCTTCTTCCGAAAGCAGCCTTACTTTGGAAACAAGCTTTCCCTTTTTCACCACTTGAACCATTTGATATGTTCCAAATGAGAAACCTTCCCTGACTCCTTCCTTTTTAACATTATTTGCATAATGTGTGCTAAAAGGATTGTAGTAACAATCTTTGGCCATGTGGTTTTGCAGAACACACATTATGCATGCAATGTTAATCTTTTGGGAACTTGAGGATTGCTGTTTCTTGTTCTTTTTCTCTTCATCAGCAACCTTTCCCTTTAACTTCTGATCCTTTGATAGGACAGGAGTGCTGGTACTACACCCCTTTCTTGAATCAGAGTTTCCAACCACTTGGAATCCAGCTGAGATGAATACACCCTTTTGCTTTGGGTCTATCTTCAGCTTAGACTCAGCCACTTTCTTGGCAGTTTTTCTGGCTGCCTTAGCTCTGCTTCTTCTGGCTTTGGTGGTCAGGGTTTGATCATCATTGGCAGGGGAGGGTATAATTACCTGGTTCTTCCCTGTGACGGTCTCCATAGTTGCATCATTCTTTGACTCATGAGAAGGTGGGTCAGCAGATGGAACCTCTTGCTCCTCAGTACCACACCTTGGTTGTCTTATAAACTCATAGGAGTGTGGTGGGGCAATTTCATTGGTTCCCAACCCACCTTTGTTTTGGTAACAAAGTTTTGAGTGAGAGGATGATGCAAGAATAGCTTGGAAGTTCTGCTCGGAAATAGCATACTTCCTGGCTTGAGTCTCAGCTGTGACAAGCTGGGCTTGAGCCTCAGTCAATTTGGATATTAAATCCTTTATCTGAGTCTTATAGTTTGTGTGTTCGTGTTTTAATAGGGACACAGTTTTCTCTAACTCCTCAATTTTTCTTTGGTAGTCAGAGTCAGCCCTTTTAAAGTTAGATTTTAAAACATTTAAAGATTCAATATCAGATTTAATCTCCATATTATAGTCCTGATACAATTTAACCTTAGCAATACAGGCAGGAGCACAGAGATGTTCATATACCTTATTTTCAACTGTTCCGGCCATGAGTGCTTGAGTAGGAGACACATCCTGTACCATGAAGCTCCAGTCAATTTCTTGAGCCACTGCAGCTGTTTCTGTTAACTTTCCGGTGGGCTTTGGTGTAGAGGGATGTGTGGAGGCCTGTGGGGTTCCCGGGTTGGACTTGGGAGCCTTGCATTCCCTTGCAAAATGACCAAGTTGGTTATAGTTGTAACATTTGGCCTTGGTTTTGTCAAACCCAAAGTTGCTGTTGATTGGGTTTTGGGGAAATTGCCTTCCAGTTCTCTTAAAGAACTTCTTTGCTCTGTAGGTTAGAAGAGGCATTTGTTGGACTATGTCCACGTATTCCACATCATCCGGGCTGAAACACTCTAGATCATCAAAGCAATATTGATAATCATTTGAGTGTCCACTTCCTGAGACAAAAGCACAATTGTCCTGAAAGGAGCTTTGCTGAGCTTGTTGAGACCTTGGAGTCTCAGGAAATGTGGTGTATGGCTCATGTTGGACCAAAAGAACAAATGAGCCTGATCAGAAAAACCTCTAAGTCCCACAGACATTACAACTGCTGAAGAAGATCACAACAGCTGAAGACATCAGCTGATTACAAAGGTCTGAAGACAAAGTCTAAAAGTAAAGAACTGAAGACAAAGTCTGAAAGTGAAGTACTGAAGACAAAGACTGAAGACCAGAGTGATTAGTAGTTGTCACAACAGCTGAAGTTATTAACTTCAGTAGTTGTGATGGTTTTTCCTTTTCAGTACTTGTAATTTACCTTTCAGTAGTTTATTGTTTCAGTAGTTTTATGTTCTTGTACTTAGCATTCTCTGAGATGTGATCAGTTGATGAGAACATTTCAGTAGTTTGCATTGTTTCAGTTGTTTGTATAATTCTGTTAGATGTCACTATCAAGTGAAGTGACATCAGCAGACGTCACATTCCTCTATATAAGTGTTGGATCTTGAGAGGCTGTTGCAACCAAAACTATGTCACTTAGAAGATTTTGAGTACAACATACAAGGGACTTCCGAAGCCAAGTGTGGCACTTCCGAAGGAAGAAGGAGCTTTTCCGAAGTCTAAGTGTAAAATACACTTCCGAAGGAAAACTCCAACTTCCGAAGATAAAGAACCTACTTCCAAAGATCAAGACTTAAAGACAAAGTTCTGAAGTCAACTTCCGAAGTATAAAGAAGTCCTCAAAGCCTCGGAAGCATAGAAGCATCTTCCGAAGTATAAGTGGCTTCGGAAGAACTTGTTCTTCCGAAGCCAGTTAACCTTCGGAAGACACTTCTATTATCCGGTAGACATAAGTATGGTCTGTCTGACTGTCCGCTGCAAATCTCTGAGATACTGCATGGCGTTTTCTCAAAAGCCATGTAGTTGACCATACTTTAATCTACTGTTTACCTTTTTATGTTAAGTACAGTTGCCATCTTTAGTTGGTGACAAAAGGTAAGTCATGGACATGTCATGACTACCATATCTTAGATAATACTTTATCTAAGATACCTTAACTATAGCATTGTAGTATATGCTTTAGTCGTAGGTTTCCAGCTGGTATCAAGTATAACCGGCTGTAGGATCTAGTATATATAGTTTCTCATTGTAACTCTTGTTGTATGCTTGTAAGTGTCTTGTAATCTTGAGTTGAGAAGTAATATATACAAGTACCTTGAAAATACTTCTGCTTGTTCCTTTTGATTACTTATTATATTATTATCAACTCTTGTTAAAGGCATTGCTTCATCTTGTTTGAGTGATATCATAAGTGAGTTTGAGAGAATTACAAGTGTTAAGTGACAAAACCCGATCCTGCAATTGGTATCAGAGCTTTTTAGGCTCTTGATTGTGAGATCTTACCATCCTAATCAACCAGTTTTTTTTCACTCCTCCTTATACCTCACTCAAAAATGGCCCTCATCAAATCTGAAGTTGAAATGGGAACGATGACCAAAGCTCCCATCATCGACCCTGAAAACTTCAGGTCTTGGAGCAGAAGAATGGAAGGCTTCATCAGATACCAGGATAGCAAGATGTGGCAGTCCATTGTTAATGGCCCGTACAAGCCAAAAGTTGCTGGTGGAAACGGTGCCATGATCGAGAAGGCCGTTGAAGACTACTCCGATGAAGACAGGAAGAAGCTTGACATAGACAGCAATGCTATGACTGTTCTTATGACTGCAATCCCAAACTCCATCATGGTGGGGTTTGAGCATTGTAAGTCAGCCAAAGAACTCTTTGATGCTCTTGCTCAAATGTACTCAAGCTCTAATGATTCAAAGAAGGACTCACTGAAGCAGCAGTTTGAGAACTTCACCTATGTTGCTAGAGAAACTTTTAGCCAGCAATATTTCAGGTATATGGATCTTATCTCCTCCCTCCAATCTGTGGGAATCACTCAAGAACTTAGAGATCTTACCAGAAAGTTTATGAGTGCTCTACCCAATGAGTGGACTTTCTACTGTGTCTCCATCAAGAGAACAGAGAATTTAAACACACTCACCATGACCAAACTCTATGGGATCCTTGATGGATACCGTTTGGAAATGGAAAGTAAGAAGGGTCACCAAGCAAGCAGACCCTTGAGCCTTCCTGCTAGCAACGCTTTAATGGTTGCTGAAGGCTCAGGTATCTCCCAGTCTCAGCAGTACCTGTCATACACCCAGCAGCCATCTTGTTCATCTGGACCTTACATCACATTCCCTGAGACTCCAAGGTCTCATCAAGCTCAGCAAAGCTCCTTTCAGGAGGGCTGTGCGTTTGTCTCAGGGAGTGGACACTCCAATGATCATCAATTCTGCTTTGATGATCTTGAGTGCTTCAGTCCAGATGACATAGAGTATGTCGACATTGTCCAACAAATGGCTCTTCTAACCTATAGAGCGAAGAAGTTCTTTAAGAGAACTGGAAGGCAATTCCCTCAAAACCCAATCACTAGCAAGTTTGGGTTTGACAAAAGCAAGGCTAAATGTTATAACTGTAACCAGCTTGGCCATTTTGCAAGGGAATTCAAGGCTCCCAAGTCCAACCCGGGAACCTCACAGGCCTCCACACATCATTCTACACCAAAGCCCAACGGAAAGTCAACTGAAACAGCAGCAATGGCTCAAGAAGTTGACTGGAGCTTTATGGTTCAAGATGTGACTCCTGCTCAAGCACTCATGGCAGGAACAGATGAAAATAAGGTATATGAACATCTCTGTACCCCTGCTTGTATTGCTAAGGTTAAATTGTACCAGGACTACAATATGGAAATTAAATCCGATATTGAGTCTTTAAATGTGCTAAAATCTGACTTTAAAAGGGCTGAATCTGACTACCAAAAGAAAATTGAGGAGTTAGAGAAAACTGTATCTCTTTTAAAACATGAACACACCAACTACAAGACTCAAATCAAGGATTTAATATCCAAATTGACTGAGGCTCAAGCCCAGCTTGTCACTGCTGAGGCTCAAGCCATGAAGTATGCTATTTCCGAGCAAAACTTCCAAGCCATACTTGCATCATCCTCTCACTCCAAACTTTGTTATCAAAACAAAAGTGGGTTGGGAACCAATGAAATTGCTCCACCACACTCTTATGAGTCTGTAAGACAACCAAGGTGTGGTACTGAAGAGCAAGAGATTCCATCTGTTGACCCACCTTCTAAAGAGTCAAAGAGTGATGCAACTATGGAGACTATGACCATCACAGGGAAGGAACAGGTAATTGTGCCCTCCCCAGCCAATGATGATCAAACCCTGACCACCAAAGCCAGAAGAAGCAGGGCTAAAGCAGCCAGAAAAACTGCCAAGAAGGTGGCTGAATCCAAACTGAAGATAGACCCAAAGCAAAAGGGTGTATTCATATCAGCAGGATTTCAGGTGGTTGGACCTTCTGATTCAGGAAAGGAGTATAGTACCAGTACTCCTATCCTACCAAAGGATCAGAAGTTAAAGGGAAAGGTTGCTGAAGAGGAGAAAAAGAACAACAAACAGCAACCCTCTCATTCCCAGAAAATTAACATTGCATGCATAATGTGTGGTCTGCAAAACCACATGGCTAAAGATTGTTACTACAATCCTGCTAGCACACATTATGCAAATAATGTTAAAAGAGAAGGAGTCAGGGAAGGTTTCACATTTGGACCATATCAAATGGTTCAAGTGATGAAAAAGGGAAAGCTTGTTTCCGAAGCAAGGCTTCTCTCGGAAGAAAACTCTTCTTCCGAAAGGAAAAAGGCTTCGGAAGTTAAAGCTGCAAAGACTCACAAAAGAGTCCCCTTGAAACCATCCCAGAAGAAGACTGCTTCGGAAGAAAAGGTGGTGAAGGTCTCTTCCGAAAAGAAAGAAGCTTCGGAAGAATGCCAAGCTACAAAAGCTTCATCAAGCTCATCTTCTATGATCAACCAAGGGATGGAGTGGAAGATCAAGGAAGATGCAGTAGCCCAAACCTCTTCTTCAAAGACATTAATTGAACCCCCATGCATAAATTTTGGTTCAATCATGTCACTTTCATTGGAAGAACCCAAGACCAACAAGGCTTGGGTTTCCAATCAAAACTAATTATCTCACCTTATGTGCAGGGACATCCATATGACAAGAATAACAACATTTGGATTGTAGATAGTGGATGCTCCAGGCACATGACAGGGAACAGATCTCTCCTTCAACAATTTCAACATTATGGTGGAGGTCCTGTCCAGTTTGGAGGTGAGGCCGGAGGATATATTTCTGGCAGAGGAAGTATATCCAACGGAAAATTAAAGGTTGACAAAGTTAATTTTGTCAAACAGCTTGAACACAACCTGTTAAGTGTTTCTCAATTCTGTGATCAAAAGCATCAAATGCTTTTCACAGAACATGAGTGCATCATCCTCAAACCTGGGATGACAATTCCTCAGGAATTGGTGCTTCTTAGATCTCCCAGGAGAGGGGATATGTACAAGCTTGATATGAACAATGCTTCCCCAATGGGAGAAGTGTCATGCTTTCTTTCCAAAGCTGATAGTGATGAGTCAACACTATGGCATAAACGAATGTGTCATGTCAATTTTAAGACAATGAATAAATTGGCTAAAAATAACTTGGTACATGGTTTGCCTAAAAAGGAATTTTTCTGCAAAGATAACTGTGTTGCCTGCCTGAAAGGGAAACAACACAGGTCTTCTCATAAATCCAAGGTTGTTAACTCTATCACTACTCCATTACACTTATTGCACATGGATCTATTTGGTCCCACAAGTATAATGAGCATGGAAGGAAATCATATTGCCTTGTGGTAGTTGATGATTTTACTAGATTTACATGGGTATTCTTTTTAAGAACTAAAGATGAAACTGCTGAAACTTTAAAATCTTTTATTCTTAAAATAGAAAATCAAGTTGATCACAAGGTCAAAATAATTAGAAGTGATCAAGGGACTGAGTTTAAGAACTTTGTTCTTGACTCATTTTGTAACTCAAAAGGGATTGCCAGACAATACAGTGCTCCTAGAACTCCTCAACAAAATGGTGTTGCTGAGAGGAGAAATAGGACACTTATTGAGGCTGCTCGGACTATGTTAGCTGATTCAAAGCTGCCTCTAACATTCTGGGCAGAGGCAGTCAGCACTGCATGCTATGTGCAGAACAGAGTTCTTGTAGTAAAGCCACATGGAAAGACCCCTTATGAGTTATGGAACAAGAGGCCACCGTTCATTGGCTTTCTAAGGTCCTTTGGCAGCAGGTGTACCATACTTAACACAAAAGACAATTTGGCAAAATTTGCTGAAAAGTCAGATGATGCTATCTTTGTTGGATATTCCTCCTATCTAAAGCATACAGGGTTTATAATATTAAAAACCAACAATTTGAGGAATCCTCCAACATTGTAGTTAATGAGCACACTCCTTGTGTTAGGGGGAATGGCCCTGATCATATTTTTGATTTAGAATTGTTTCCAAACTATATTCTAAACCATCTTGTGAGAATGTTTCAGCTGGAACAGGTGCTCAAAGCAATTCTGATGAAGATCAACTGTTTGAGCTTCCCAGACCTGCTCCAAGTTCTCCAAGAGCTACAACAAATCAAGTTCCCACTATCGAAGATCTGACAGCATAACCATTTCAAGAAATAGTGGAACTTCAACAAGGGATTCACCTGATGATCTTCAAGTCTCCTCAGGTGATCCTGCACAACACCATGCTGATGGAAGCAACATTTTGAAGGAACAGGCAACTGTTAATGATGCTTCACAGCAAAGAAATGATGATGTTTCTCTTTCATTCAATCAGTCCTCATTGAATGAGATTGAAACAACAGCTGGACCAAGTATTCAAGCTCCTGAGCAAAATATGTCCAACTTGGACTTATCTTTGCAACTGGAGGTGATTCCGAGACTTAGAATTCACAATACTCATCCAGCTGAAAACATCATAGGGGAAGTCTCTGAGGGTGTGAGAACAAGGGGACAAACTCACAATGGGAATGTCTGCTTGTACTCATGCTTCTTATCAAAAATGGAACCCAAGAAGGTGGAAGATGCCTTGAAAGATAGTAGCTGGGTTGAATCAATGCAAGAGGAGCTGCTTCAATTCAAAAGACAAAAGGTTTGGAACCTATGTCCGCTACCATCTGGTCAAGTACCTATAGGCACCAAGTGGGTATTCAGAAACAAAAGAGATGACAGAGGCTTGATTATCAAGAACAAGGCAAGACTGGTGGTTCAAGGATACACTCAAGAGGAAGGAATTGATTATACTGATGTCTTTGCACCTGTTGCAAGACTTGAGGCAGTTAGGATCTTCCTTGCTTATGCTGCATCCAAGAATTTCACTGTCTACCAGCTTGATGTCAAGTGTGCCTTTCTATATGGGGATATAGATAGGGAAGTCTACGTATGCCAGCCTCCAGGATTTGAAGACCCACAGCACCCAAACTATGTGTGCAAGTTGGATAAAGCTCTATATGGGCTGCACCAAGCACCTAGGCTGTGGTATGAGACATTGTCTCAATTTCTCCTGAAGAATGGTTATACTAGAGGTACCATTGATAAGACTCTCTTCATTAGAAAGTCTGGGAAAGACATTTTGCTAGTTCAAGTCTATGTTGATGACATCATATTTGGTTCCTCAAATGACCAAATGTGCAAAGACTTTGAGAGCATTATGAAGAAGAAGTTCGAGATGAGTTCTATGGGAAAAATGGACTTTTTCCTTGGAATTCAGGTAAAGCAACTGAAGGAAGGGTTCTTCATCAATCAATCTAAGTATGTCAATGATATCTTAGAGAGATTTGATATGAAGGATTGTAAAGCAGCAAAGACACCCATACCCAGAAACCATGATTTATGCCCTGATTCTGAGGGGGAGGATACTGATCAACATCAGTATAGAGCAATCATTGGTTCTCTGATGTATCTCACAGCAAGTAGACCTGATATCATGTTTGCAACTTGCATCTGTGCAAGATATCAGGCTGCTCCAAAGGTGTCTCACCTAATTGCTGTCAAGAGAATCCTCAGATACCTCAAAGGAGCACCTAAGTTAGGTCTCTGGTATCCAAGAAATAGTGATTTTAATCTCTATGGTTACTCTGATAGTGATTATGGTGGCTGCAACATCAACAAGAAATCAACATCAGGTGGATGTCAATTTCTTGGTGGAAGGATCATCTCATGGCAATGAAAAAAGCAATCCTGTGTCTCTACATCAACTGCTGAAGCTGAATACATTGCTGCTGCAAGTTGCTGTGCTCAGCTGCTGTGGATTCAAAACCAGATGATTGACTATGGATTCAACTTCATGAGCACTCCTATCCACATTGACAACAACAGTGCTATTTCCATCACTGAAAATCCAGTGAAGCACTCTAAGACAAAGCACATTCATATCAGGTATCATTTCATTAGAGATATTCATGAGAAAAATCTTATAAAACTAATCAAAGTTGATTCAAATGAACAATATGCTGATTTGTTCACCAAAGCATTTGATGAACAAAGATTTAAATATCTAATTACAGCTATTGGGATGATAAACATTGATTAGTTAATCTCAATTGAAAACTTTTTTTAATGTGTAAAGTCTTATGTCAAAACAATCTAAGCCCTGTTACAAAAGATCCTTTCTTATTTATCTAAGTATAAGTTCTTCCGAAGAGAAATCAGCCCTCGGAAGATATCTAGCATAACTTCCGAAGCAAATTTCTCATAGGATAATTTTCTTCTCGGAAGAGTACTAAGTCTCGGAAGAAGCGATTGAGTTCATCTCAGATCTACTTCCGAAGCACTTAATACACTCCACCTGAAAGCAACATGTGTTTTCGGAAGTAAGCAATTTACCTTCGGAAGTACATTTGCCTTCGGAAGAACATTACCTTCGGAAATACTTTATGCTCGGAAGAAAGATTTTACTGTGTAACGGAAATCTTTTGGGCCCCACTCTGTAAAAAGTAAAGATTTTGTTAATGATGTCGGATTATTAAATGGTCTAACCTTACCGCCCTTGTCACATCATCCACTGAACCCTCACATCATCTTATCCAAACCACCCTTTAAACCGCCATTTCACCCATTTAAATACTTCCGGTTAATCACTTACACTCTTTTTACCAAATTCACTGCCCTAAAAGCTTTCTTCTTCTCCAATTTACCTTACTCAGAACTTTTCTACTGCTATCTTTCTCAAATGGCCTTAAACCCTCAGCACAACCAGGTCGCACTCCTTGACTCGTCAAGGGATGATGACTTCTCTGATATCATTTCTTTCTTAGCCCAATCTTCATACTACACAGCCTTGACCGTAAACCCTACCATCTACTCCAACCAAATGTCCGAATTTTGGGCAAATGGTCGGATTGAAACCCTAAACGGGGTTCGTGCTATTAGGTCAAGTGTTTGTGGCCAAGAGTTGGTCATCACTGAACAGATCATCAGGGAGCATCTTGAGCTCCATGATGAAGGCGCACGACGGAATTCCCCAAATCTGAGTTAGATAGTTCTTATCTCCAAATGGGATACGGTGGAGATGTAAGCAGGTCAACGGTCTACAAATTCAACTTCTCTACAAGTGGAAGTTCCTGCTGCATGTGGTTCTTCACTGTCTATCTAACAAATCCGGGGGATGGGATCAAATCCCTTATGAACTCGGGTGCTTAGTTCACGGGTTGGTACAAGGTCTCCGCTTCAACTACTCAAGGTTTGTTCTGACTAACCTTATGGGAAATCTGCAAAGGGACACATTCTTTATGTATCCCAGATTTCTCCAGCACATAATCAACTGCGAGCTAGATCAGGGTAAGCTTGTCTGTGCAGCTGCTCTGTCTGCTCCCCAAATGAGGCCGACCATCTTCAAAGTCTTGAAGAGAGTTTTACCAACTACACTGGAAGGGATACCGCACTACTTCCAGGTATGATTGAGCCAATGGCTCCTGGTGACATCCCTGTTCACCCCACAGGTGATGAACCCACACCAGCAACTACCCTCACCATTCCAAATCTACCTTCTCCTCCCATCACTGTCACCTACCAGAGACGTACCAAACGAACCCTTGTTCAATCTACTCTGATTGAACAAGCCCCTCCTCTTCAAACCAAAAAGGCTAGAGTGGAACAAGGGGCTCCCACTCAGCCAGAGGTCCACCAATCCTTCACTATTGACCTCAATATGGGTCTTGAGTCTCCTCAGTCTCAGACCCATGAGCCCAAAACCCAGCTGATAGCCCTCAGGGTGAGTCTCTATACTTCCCTGAGCAGCCACAAAGGGACAGCTCAATGCCTTTTGACATTGATCAAAGTCCCGGGTCCTTAGGTCTTCATTCCTTTTCTTTTACTGACCTATTGACCGGAGCTGGTGAAGAGACTATGTCTCTCAAAGGCGATGAAGTTGATCCACTACACCCTATTAAGGATCAACAGAGCCTAGAGAAACCTCTTGTCTCTAGCCCACACCAGCAAAACCCTACTGAGGTGAGTCCCACTGATGTGGAGGGGACTCATGTAGATTCAGCTGCCACTACTGAAGGAGCCTCAATGGATCCTCAGGACAGTGGTAACGACAGTCAGACTGAATCTACGGCAACCATGCCCTTTGATGCCTCTAAAAGAGATATCATTGAGCAAGGGAAACCAGGGTGCCAAGAAACCACATCTGGTGGTGAGGATGAACATACCAGGTATGTTACCTCATCTCCCCATGATTCTTCAAAAGAAGATGAGGGAAGCATGCAACTCACCATAAGAGACCTACTTTCTAAAGTCTCAAACCTTGAATCAAAGGTTAAGACTTTAGAGGATAGCTCTGCCACTCAGCAACTTGAGATTGAAAGTCTCAAGGCCAAACTAGCTGAGACACAGATTGAGAGATCTGTTAGGCATGTACCAGTTCAAGTCTCCTTGACCTCTTCCTCTAGCTCATCTACCTCTCAAGATGATGCTACCAAAAAGGGGGAGAATGTTGAGAGACAAAGCCAAAGACAGGATACCATCAGTCAAGCTCTTACTTCTTTGAGCTCAAGACAACAAGCTGCCATCTTCCCTGAGCCTCCTCCAGTTGTTTTTCAAGTGGATCAAAGGATGCTTCAGGATCTAAATAGGATCTTCAACAAGTTCCTTTTAGAGTCCCTAATAGAACAGCCCAGTCCAGATATGTCTGTGATCTACTTTGGAGCTCAAGAGCTTCAGAGGTTGAATGCACCTCCTACCACTGTTGAGGAAGTTGGTCAACCTAAGGCCCAAGTGGAACCTGAGATTGATTTCGAAGGGGAAACTAGGACTGATGGCCCAGCAACTGAAACAGTTGGGACAGAAGGTGTGTTTTCACAGACTTCCGAAGCACAATTCAAAGCCTCGGAAGAACAAGCACAAACTTCCGAAGCTGAGATTGCTGCTGCGGAAGGACTATTTTCTCTTTCCGATGCTTTAATAGTCACAGATGCAATTCTGGAACTTGCATCTGAGGTTAATAGGGAGGACTTTCTCAGCCAACCATTAGCTATAATATCTGCATTGACCCCAGCTCCTACCTCCACCACCCAACCTGGATCTTCTATCCAAGAACCACCAAAGTCTAGCACTTCCGAAGACATAAAAGGCAAGAGGAAGATGACTTCGGAAGAGCTTCAGGAAGAAGAAAGGTTGGAGAAGCTCAGAAGGAAAGGTAGACTGCCAACTGGGAAACTGTTAGCTGCAAGTACCAAAGCAGCTGCAGCCAACCAGGAGGCAGTCAACAATCGAAGAAGGGTGGAGGTAATCGATAGACTTGTCAGTCTAGGGGCTGCTTCGGAAGATGTACTCCTGCTACCATTAGAGGAGCTGATAGAGCTTGAAAAGGCAACCTTGCTGCAAAGACAGCAAAAAGAAGAGGCTGCAAGGTTGGCCTTGGAAGAAGAAAGGCTGAGAAAGAAAGAGAAGCTGATCTGCAGCTCAGGAGAGAAAGGATCACTTTCCTACTCTCCAGAGGATTCTCTCAAGAGGAGTTGTCTCCACACAATAGTGATACGATCTTATGGCTCTTCAACAAAGAGCAGGATCAAATGGAGAAGGAGAGAAAAAGAGCTGCAAGGGAGAAGCTGGTGGAGAAGAGGAAGAAAGAAGAAGAAGAGGCTGGACTGTCTGCCACCAAGAAGATAGGTGAGAAAGCTTGGATGAAGAACTATCTTAAAGCTCATGGCTTCTCTGGCAGGAAAGTGGGCCAATGTCTGAGAAGACTCTCCAACGACATGTCAGTGACATCAAGGCTGACATTCGTGCGGGGAGAAGAAAAAGAGAGATGTATAGAAGGGGACAGGGGATGACCTTCAAAGCCACCTCTCAGCCTAAAATCCAAACCCAACCTCAACCTGAACCTACCTTTTCCCTTCCCAATCAAACTGAACCTGAACCTTACCCCTGAACCTACACCATCACAACTACCAACCTTTCAACTCAACCACCTAAACTACCCATCATCCAACCCAAAACCTAGCCAGAACCCAAACTCCTAAACCGACCAAACAACCAATCAAACCATCCCCTCAACCTTCCCAACATCTCTCTATGGAGGAATTCAAGGCGATCAAAACTAAGCTCATCAACTGCACAACTCTGAGCGACATCTCCTGTGAGGAGGATTCAGTCAACCTGACTTATGTTGATGGATCCTCAAGTTCCCTCACAAGAGATGAGTTTCTTGATCTGCCCCAGAGGAACTTTGGACCAAGCTGCAAACTCCTTGGCCTCAATTCATGATACATTGAATGAGGAAGAAAAAGAAGTGAGGAGAAAGCTGGTGACTCTGCTGGACACAAAGAAGGATAGGGTACCAAGACCCTCTTGTACCAAGAAAGAAGATAGTCCAGTGGAGGTTCGAAGACTTTCTTCACAACTTTCAGTTGGTGAGAGAGAGAATGGTGAGGTAACAGGCTGACTGCCTCATCTCTGCTACACTTAAGCAGATTTGATATTGCTGAGTTAGCAGAGAAACCATTCTCCAACCCTTCAAACTCCGATGTAGCTGCCCACATCAGAAATCATCTAGGCAGCCTTCACATGGCCGAGCTTACTGCCAGAAGCAAGGTCGAAGAGGAGTCAAAACTGAGAGAGGAGGAGGAAAGGAAAGGATCAGCAACCAAAGGCAAAGCCTTTCTTCAAATGGTTGAAGGTCCTGAACTTGAGTCCATAGTTAGATGGGAGAATGACTACAACTCCCGTCAACTAACTCTCTTCAGGGGGTCACAACAAAGGGTACATGTCATTCAAAGTGATAGACTGGATCTCCTATCCACGAATGACTTGTACAAGCTTCTCAGCACTACTACTTCCGGGAAGAACAGAGAAACAGACAAATATCTTTGTCCCTGGTGCTGAAACTTTGAGAAGTAGAAATAAGTGAAGTTTTGGTATCATCAGCCTAGGGGGAGTTTGTTGGATCTAGAGAGGCTGTTGCAACCAAAACTATGTCACTTAGAAGATTTTGAGTACAACATACAAGGGACTTCCGAAGCCAAGTGTGGAACTTCCGAAGGAAGAAGGAGCTCTTCCGAAGTCTAAGTGTAAAATACACTTCCGAAGGAAAACTCCAACTTCCGAAGATAAAGAAGCTACTTCCGAAGATCAAGACTTAAAGACAAAGTTCTGAAGTCAACTTCCGAAGTATAAAGAAGTCCTCAAAGCCTCGGAAGCATAGAAGCATCTTCCGAAGTATAAGTGGCTTCGGAAGAACTTGTTCTTCCGAAGCCAGTTAACCGTCGGAAGACAATTCTATTATCCAGTAGACATAAGTATGGTCTGTCTGACTGTCCGCTGCAAATCTCTGAGATACTGCATGGCGTTTTCTCAAAAGCCATGTAGTTGACCATACTTTAATCTACTGTTTACCTTTTTATGTTAAGCACAGTTGCCATCTTTAGTTGGTGACAAAAGGTAAGTCATGGACATGTCATGACTACCATATCTTAGATAATACTTTATCTAAGATACCTTAACTATAGCATTGTAGTATATGCTTTAGTCGTAGGTTTCCAGCTGGTATCAAGTATAACCGGCTGTAGGATCTAGTATATATAGTTTCTCATTGTAACTCTTGTTGTATGCTTGTAAGTGTCTTGTAATCTTGAGTTGAGAAGTAATATATACAAGTACCTTGAAAATACTTCTGCTTGTTCCTTTTGATTACTTATTATATTATTATCAACTCTTGTTAAAGGCATTACTTCATCTTGTTTGAGTGATATCATAAGTGAGTTTGAGAGAATTACAAGTGTTAAGTGACAAAACCCGATCCTGCAATAAGGGATGTTGACCTAGATGTATTTGAAAACCGAAGCATTACGCGTTGTAAGGACCTGGTATTTGAACGAAATACCTAGTGATTAGCGTGTTAAACCAACTCAAATAGTGCGGAATCCTGTTTGATTGGCAATCCAATCAGTGAGAACACACGAAGAATCAATCAAGAATTGAATCCAACGTTAGAAATCGATTAGGAATCGATCTAATGTGTTCTGTGAACTTGGAGAACGATTTTGGAGGTCTCTGGACGGCTAGGGTACGTCTGGAATCGTAATGGGATGATTGCTTACGTTTTTCCACGAATTGGGTCTATTTATAGGTTAGTATTGTTCAATCGTGCGAGCGCCATAAGTATGGTTCAGTCGTGCGATTGAACCATGCGGTTGATTCATCGCACGACTGAGTGTTCAGTCGTGCGATTGAGTCAATCTTATGTGTCAATCATACGACTGATCCAGTCTCCTGGTTCAGTCGTGCGATTGAGTCAATCGTATGAAGTTATTCATGCGTGTGGTCCATTCGCATGGACCATTCGCATGAGAACTTCATTAAGTTAAGTTTGAATGTTTTAATTAATATAACATAATGTGCAACCATTCAAACAATCATAAACCCAATCAATTCAATCACGACTCATTAATGAAATATTAAACATCACAAGTAACAAACAATTCATGTCATTTCATTAATCAATACAATTACATCATAATCAGACAGACAAGATTCATTACATTACAAATCATGATCTAGGGACATACATGCATCAACAAACTCCCCCTTGGACCTAGATCTATCTAATCTCTTGTCTTCTGCATAACCTCCTTATACTTCTTGTACTTCTCCTCCTTAGTGACTCCTGCGTGAATCTCAAACGCAAAGCAAAGTCGTATAACGTTTTGGAACTGGAGGGCTTGTACAATGTCTTGTGTGTCATAGAACAGTGGCCACTTGTATAATGTATAGACATCATTAGCAGACAAGTTGGTTAGCCACATCGGGTCGAATACCCTGATAGTATCCATTTGGCCCTCTTTATTCAGAACTATGACAGCTTCAGCAGTTCTCCAATCATAGTACCACCATTTGAAGTGTGGAGTGAAGTCCTGTGGCATTTCCCTGAGAGGGATTCTCGACATAGTGCGCGGAGGACTCCACTTCAACACAATCTTGGGCTTGCCAGTAATGGCATCAACCTCAGACCTTCTTATGTACCTCGTAGGCTGTTGTGGTCTGAAGTTAACCCATCTGGTGTGGTACTCCTTCTTCAGGGCAGCCTCGAACCAGCCTGACATCTTTCTTGGGTCAGCATACAGCAGCTTTAGCTTAGCCAGCTGGTTGAGCTCAAAACCAGGTAGAGTCTTCAGATCATGTGGAACCTGAAGTACTCTATGCCCTGTTCCCTCTTAACTGCATACGCGTTAAGGTCATCAAAATAAGCCCATGCAATAATCCTGCCTGACACCTTATGGTGTTTCTTGACTCTGTAGAGCTTGGTGTAGGCATCTTTCTTTGGTGCAGCACGCTGGGCTCTCACTTCTTCAAAACAGGCAGCCCACTCAGCCTTTCGAATGTCTACGTCATCATTTGAGGCTTGGGCTGTTCCTTCGGTCTTTTCGGTTTCCTGCTCCATCTTGTCTAGTACCTCAAACGTATCACTGACTAGGGACTCACCCAGATTGGGGACCACATTACCCTCGTTGTCAGCGTACTGAGGGTACTCTTCTGCAGTAATATCTTCAACCTCAACTTCATCAACGTCATTTAGTTCTTCATCACTGGTTGAATCAACTGTTGGAGCATCCTTGACAATTTCATCAGGATTGAGTCTGAACATCTCTGCCAGTTGCTCGTTAGATAGGTCATGAATTATTTCCCCTTCTTCAGGGGTATAACTCACAGACCTTCTTACAATCCCTTGCAGATCAAGAATCATGGTTAGTTGAGTCTTGACCTGTTGAAGGGGAGCAATGTCAAACTCATCCCTTTGAAAGTTTGGATCTGTTTGATTTAAACATTCAACACATAACCATTAGTAAGTAATCAAACAGAATTATATATAAACTTAATCAAACAGAATTATATAAGCTTAATATATAAACATTCAACACACTTGTTTTTTTTTACATGATTCAAACACAAAATAAATAAATACATAAGACATCTAATCTGTACTTTTGTCTTGAATCCTGGGCTCGTCGCTCGGAGGAGCAGAAGTGGTAGATGACTGGTCCTGTCGATGCTTCGATCTTCGCTCTTGACCAGAAGCAGAGGCCGATGCAGCCGCATCCCCTCCTTCTGCTTCGTCATCATCATCTCTACCTTCTGTCCTTTCTTCCTCAGTCTCTTCATCCTCATCATCCTCCTCATCTCATCATCATCGTCATCATCATCATCTCCATCATCCCCATCACCCTCCTTTATCTTCAAAGGCTCATCCTTTGACCCCTTTAACCTCAGCATAATCGTCTTGTTGGTAGTCTCCAACTCCTCTATACGTTTGGCTGATTGGGCCTGCTGGTCCTGGAGTTGGGACATCTCGACTCTCTGAGCATCGATTAGCTGGGTCTGCTGATCTATCACCCGAGCCTGCTCTGCCATCTGCTGAGACTGGGCAGCAGTCAGGTCGGTCAACTGGCGAATCTGCGCCGCCTTCTCCTCATCTGCAGCTAGCAGGCGCATCACCATACGGTTAAGCGCCGACAGCTGCTCCTCTACCCCGATGTGAGGTAGAGTAGATCCATATACATGTGATGGCTGGGCTGAAGGTCCGGCATGATGTGAGGTGGTGGTGGTAGTAGCAGTGGTGAATATGGGTCGGTAAGCAGGTGCTGGTGATGTAGGTGTGAATGGTATGGTGGTGGATGGGAAGGATACAGTGGTGGTAGGTAAGGTGGTGGCTGTGGTAGCTGTAGTGGATGTGGTGGCTGTGGTGATGGGTGGTATGTCAGTGGAGGTGGTAGTGGTGGCTGTGGTGGTGGAAGTAGTGGCAGCAGTGGTAACGAAGGTCAGGCGACGCTTCTTCTTCTTCAGTCCGTGGGGTTGAGCCATCCTCTTCCTCCTAGTCCCGGTGGAAGTGGATGCTCCCCCTGCAGCTCTGCCCACTGAACCCGGAGCATAGCTCGGGTCAGTCTCTCTCTCTGTGGAGTCCCGAGGGTGTTCACCAACCACCCTAAGCCCGTGTTCTGTGGGAACAACTTTGCTTCCCACAGTCCTAGTGAGGGGCTCCTCATCCGACTCCTCCTCCTCCTGATCACCAACAATGAACTCCTGATGGAAACCGGCCGTCTCAGCAACCTCTCCGGCAGTGGCAGACCCCGGGGGAATAACATCTGAATCAGTGCTATGTGGAGCAGGCATATCATCCCCGGCGTCGCCGCTATCATCATCATCAGAATCCATATCTGGTAGAAGCAATCTCTCATCATCGGAGTCGCTGTCATCATGACGCCATTTGCGTCTGCCAGGCGCCACATACCTCTCGTTGGCCAGGTGGCCAATCAGTCTCTTCACTTGGGGCTTTACCTGCTTCCCCCTGTAAACTCTCATCCTGCCCAGAGTAGTATCATCCATAATCTCCAAGGCCACTGCGTCATGACTCTCTTTGGGCAACTGTGGCAGCTTCTCGTTGAAGACGAGCTGTAAGAATCTGGGGTACATACAAAACCCCTCTTTACCCTTGGCCTCCAAGTTCTCCACCAAGTAGGAGAATATCATGCTGGAAAAACTGAAGGGGTGGTTCAGAACCAGTGCCACGTAGGCATTTTGGATCTGGTCTGAGAGGTCGTCAAACCCACCCCTCCTCGATGCAACACACTTGAGGATCACGTGTGCTAAGTACTTGTACTGGGGGCTCAGGTTGCTCTTGTTGAGCACACCTGAGTTGATGTCCCCAGCGTACTTTATCCTCAGGAAACATCCTCTCACTGTCAACGGATGTAGTCTAGTAGGATGATCAGTGTCGTCCCCAAACTCTAGTACTCTCTGGATGTCGGCGCAGAGATCTCAATATCATGGCCCAATATAGAGCTCCTAATGCAGTACGGCTCACGGGAGCGGTCCACCGAGGCATTCTCCCAGAAAGCCTGATGGAGTGATCTATATGGCGTGCAAGGCGTGGAGATAGCCTTATGAATCCGGACCGTCTCAGAAAGGCTATAATGTCAGTAAACTCGGCCCCGTTCCTGGTGTGTGATCCAAATGAGCACAGATGTTGTGCTTTGGATTTATGGACCACCTTTCTGCCATTTTCCTGAAACACACAAGACATAGAACCATTAGTACATAAGACATGAAAAATTTGTTCTAAGTGTAAATTGAAAATCATTCTGATTCATTCGTGCGAATGAATCATGCGACTGAAGTCAGTCGTCTGTTCTTTCATGCGACTGGACTCATTCTGGTCATGTGACATGCGATTGGGTTCAGTCTGCTGACTGAGTCTGCGAATGGTTCAGTCGGCCGACTGAGCTCAATCGTATGGTTCATTCGGCCGAATGACCCAATCGCAAGATTCAATCGTGCGATTGAAGTTCATCCGGACGACCAGTCGCCTGTCTCAGTTGTTCAGTCGCCTGTGGTTCGAGTCTTGATCAATACA
Source organism: Flaveria ramosissima (assembly GCA_025215565.1). Taxonomy (NCBI): domain Eukaryota; kingdom Viridiplantae; phylum Streptophyta; class Magnoliopsida; order Asterales; family Asteraceae; genus Flaveria; species Flaveria ramosissima. Next base: position 43,764,493 of record CM046029.1, on the reverse strand, counting down.
AGTGATTTAACATGGATTACCGGTTCATATACTCGCATTCTTGTTACTAATAACCTATTAACCTTAATTTTAACATTTTGCATAGTTTAAGTAGGTTATTAGGTCACGTTCTGTCTGTTCTTGTTTTCGTTCGAATATCACCAAATTAGGGTTCAATCCTTCTGATTTCAATGAAACAAGACTTCAATCTACCTGTATAATGAATGGCGAACGTCAGTGAATCAAAAACGATGATAAAACTAGGGCTAATAAAATTTTGGCAGCGTAACGGTAGGGAGTGCAATTTAAGGGCGATTTGGGAGTGATGAGTGAAATGCGATCGACAGAGCCCTTTAAATACTGAAGCTGGACTCAGTCGGCCGACTGGCCTCAGTCGCCCAGTTCATTCGGGCGACTCAGGCTCAATCGTACGATTAGCCCAACAGTTCGCATGCAATTGACCGACTGAGATTCAGTCGGTCGACTGGCTCAGTCGTGCCTTTCATTCACATGTTCAGTTGACCGAATGAGTTTCAATCGGTCGACTGACTCATTCGCCCTCTTCCAATCGGTCGAATGGGCTATTCTGATGAGCCATTCGTACGAGTGGAAGCCATTCGCATGGTTGGTCCATTCTCATGGTCCAATCGTGCGAATGGGTCACACTTAGTTAATTTTCTGCCATTTATACCAATTTACATTTAAACCCTTTTAATTAATTGAAATTGACGTTATGAGCTTTTGATCATCTCAGACATGATCATTTTTATCTTGAAAACATTTTGATCACCTGAGACGTGATCCTTTTAAAAACACTTTGTCACCTCAAACGTGACTATTTTAAACTTTCAAAGCACATATGGTCATCTCAGACATGACCCTTTTAGTGAGTTGATTCCCTTCTGATTTTCCTGATGTAGTCCGACACACGACTAAAATTAAAATTAAAAACAACTAACTAATTTAAAACCTTAAACTAATTACATACACAAACTTATTTTTGGCTTTTTGTGAGAGATAAATCCAGAGATTGATATCTACGGGATTTGGTTCGGGAGTAGACAGCTTCAACTTAGATTGATCATATCTGGACCAATTCAATTTTGGAATCATACAGGTAAGTCAAATCATTTGGGACTAGTTATTAAAACTTTTGATGCTCAAATTCTCGGTGTTCATCCAGAGTCGTTAGCAACTTAAGGAAATCATACTGAAACTCTTAGATTTTCACATTGATTTGAACTCTTGAGCATGTAGCCACAATGATTGTCAGTATGTTTGTCCACTTAAATCCATACACAGACTTTTGACACAGACTGGTGACTTATTTAGGTTTAATTATTTCAACTAACATTTGTGGATCCCACACTTATATGGTAATCAACATTCCTCGGAGCTTTTGAGCGGTCTACGGGTATTATTACAAGAAGAGACTATTCTTAGAGCTTTCAAAGAGAAGCCTGTCCTCAGGTCAGTGCCATCGCACAGCAGAGAGGCGGCAAACAACAATGAATTCTAGAATATCTAGGTTATGCTTATCCTCAGGTCAGTGCCATCGCACAGCAGAGAGGCACACAACCTATCTCCTTGTTAGAGCAGCTTATTTTATTTTACACAAAATGCACCAACAACATAAGTCATTAGCTTTATTGCATTTGTCTTTCATTTTTTTCTTGCTTTGCTCTAAATATGGTCATCCGCACACATTTGTGGCGTTTAAAAGCTCATTACTCCTTATTGGAATATTGTTGATTGTGTTAACCAGTGATAAGATGGAAGCCCACAGTCAGTTGAACAACTTAGTTTGATCTTGAGATCACCAATCAGGTCTAATTGTCTATTGTGTTGAATCTACCAACATATCATTTGTGGTCTAGCAGCCTCTAAGTCTACTTTCTTTGTGTCACCTTAGGAGTTGCCAGTTTTCTATCATCTTCCCTTTTTATATTGCTTAGACTACACAGACTTATACTTTGAACTTTTACATCTTTTCAAAACTTAAATTTTTAAAGTCCCTCTTGATTTGTTCCTGTGTACTATCATTTTCCAAGGTATTGAATCGGTATCACAGACACAATCTACCTTATTTCAGCTAGTTACTCCTTCTCCCAATTTTTTTTTTTTTTTTTATTTTTTAATGTTACTTGCTGACATATTCTCCCCCTAAAATACTAAAATCATTTCTGGTTTAATTATTTAGGATTTTAATAAACAGCAAAATAACATGAGTTTAAATATAACAGACGAAAATAAAACAATAAAATAAAATAAAATAAAATAACTTTAACTAAACTACATCGGACTACACATTATCATCATCAGGAATTACCTCACTTTTCTTTTTAATCCGTTGACCTCTAGCAAATATTGAAAACGTGGTTTATCAAAGGCTTTAGTATAGAGGTCAGCGCGTTGAAAATCAGTATTAATTTTAACCACATCAATTAAGTTCTTTTCAAAACAGTCTCTTATGAAATGGTATTTAATACCGATGTGTTTGGTCTTAGGATGTTGAACCGGATTTTTAGTTACTGCAATTGCAGCAGAGTTATCAACAAAAATAGGAGTAGATGAGAATTTTAAACCGTAATCCCGCATTTGCTGTTGAATCCAGATGATTTGTGAACAGCAACTTGCAGCAGCAACATATTCGGCTTCACAGGTTGACAATGCAACCGATGTCTGCTTCTTACACTGCCAGGTAACTAATCTTCTCCCAAAGAATTGACACCCCGCTGATGTAGACTTGTAGTTCATCTTGCAGCCCCCGTAATCCGAGTCACTATACGCGGTAAGCTCAAAGTCATCATCATGAGGATACCACAATCCAAGTGTGGGTGTACCCTTCAGATAACGAAAAATCCTCTTGACCCCGATCAGATGGTTGACCTTTGGTTTAGCCTGATATCTAGAACATAAACATGTAGCATACATAATATCAGGTCTTGAGGCAGTGAGATACATGAGGGATCCAATCATTCCTCGGTACATAGTGGCATCTACAAGATCTCCATTCTCATCAGGTGCTATATCATGATTCGTAGCAAGTGGAGTCCCAGCAGCAGAAGCATTCTCCATGTCAAAGCGACTGAGAATGTCTCCTACATACTTGGTCTGATGTAGAAAGATCCCATTAGGTGTTTGATCCACCTGTAACCCGAGAAAGAACTTCATCTCCCCCATAGCACTCATCTCAAACTCTTTCTTCATCACTGCTTCAAACTCTTTGCATAACTCTTCGTTCTTTGACCCGAAGATTATGTCATCAACATATATCTGTACAAGCAGTAGGTCGCCATCCTTTTCTTTAATAAACAGTGTACAGTCAATGACTCCCCTGCGAAAGCCGTGTTTCACAAGATGAGTCGAGAGTTTCTCATACCAAGCTCGAGGAGCTTGATGAAGCCCATATAAAGCTTGTCGAGCTTGTAAACTCTATCCGATGATAAGGATCTTCAAATCCCTCGGGTTGACTTACATAGACTGTTTCCCTGATTTCCCCATGAAGGAATGCACTCTTCACATCTAATTGGTAGACTTTAATCTTCATGTACGATGCATAGGCAAGGAAGATACGAATAGCTTCCATCCTTGCCACGGGTGCAAACACCTCATTATCAATCCCCTCGACTTGGCGAAAACCTTGAACCACCAGTCGAGCTTTGTTCCTGATAATGACTCCTTGGTCATCCTTCTTGCATTTTAGTACCCATTTGGTGCCAATGACTTTAGCACCTTTAGGTCTATCAACCAGAGTCCATACACCTAACTTCTTAAACTGCAGAAGTTCTTCTTGCATGGCACTCACCCACGCCTCATCATTTAGTGCCTCACTGACATATTTTGGCTCAACCTGCGAGACAAAACATCGATAAGCACCATCATGAATGTAACCTTTCTCCATAACTGAGGCGTAATCAGCTGAGTATAGCTGATTTCGGGTTTGTACTCCTGATCTGACATCCCCAATAACATTGTCAAGGGGATGATAGACGTTTAGTCGTGATCCTGGAGTAGTAGGAACAGTCACCTCAGAACCGAGATTGTGAACATTTGGTTCTGCATCTGAGGTAGTTGGAGTTTGAGGTTCCGAAGTCGAAGGTGCATCATTGGTAGATGCTTGTGGACTATCAGGAACTCTAACCTGTTCCTCCTGACTGTTCTGGTCATGTGCTTCAGTTTCATTTTCAGAGGAGGAGTCACTGTCATCGACTACTTCCCTGACTGAGTAGATAGATGATTTCTCCTGTGTGCTAGATGTGTGTATTCAGAATATCATACATCATCCTAGTAGCTAACTCATCATCCGAGGGAGAGAGAGGGATATTGAAGGACTTGAAGAATCCATCATAATCGAAGAAGTATGCAGGTCCTTTGCCTGTAGGTGGTGTGGTATATCTCTAAACGTCGACATTACACCACACTTCTACAAGACCCGTTGAGTTGTTGTAAACTCGCTTGTTCGGTATGTTGTATCCTAGAAAGATTCCTTCATCCGCCTTCTTGCTGAATTTGCCTTCTTGTGTCTTCTTCAAAAGTGTACACGACGCGCCAAAAGGTTCAAGATACTCCAAATTCGGTTTGCGTCTTTGTAGTAGCTCATAACATGTCTTTCCGTGGCGCTTGACTATTAGGACTCGATTCAGTGTATAACATGCATTTGCACATGCCTCATTCCAGAATTGGATAGGCAGTTTCGAGTCAGCCAGCATAGTCCGTGCAGTCTCTATCAAGCTTCTGTTCTTCCTCTCAGCAACACCATTCATCTGAGGCGTGTAGGCAGAAGTGAATTGATGCACAATTCCCTTTTCCTTGCGTATGCCTCCATCCATTGATTCTTGAATTCTGTCCCGTTGTCTGAGCGTACTTGTCTAACTTTTAGCTTGTAGAGAGAGATTCCAGTGTGGTTACTAATTCCTTGAATGACTCAAATGTTTCTGATTTGGATTTCAGAAACATTACCCAAGTGAACCTTGAGTAGTCATCAGTGACCACAAAACAGTACAAGTCGCCTGCAATGCTCCTTGTACTGACTGGACCAAACAGATCCATGTGAAGAAGTTCAAGAGGAAGTTCTATTGAATGAACTTTCTTTTCCTTATGAGACTTCTTTGTCTGTTTGCCTTTCTTGCAAGCTACACAAAAGTTAGGAAGTTGGAAGTTCTTGACATTTACTCCTCTCACTAAATCCTTCTGAATCAAATGATTCATCTTCCTTTGACTAATGTGTCCCATTCTCCTATGCCAGGAGATTGAATCCTTCTCAGTAGCTTTAGACAGATAGCACTGAACCTCATGATCGTTGTTGTAGCAGCTGTCGACAGATCCAAGACATAAAGGTCTTTATATCTTGAAGCAGTCATCAGAACTTGGTCCTCTGGGATCATGTAGTCTTTCTTCAACACGTAACACTTTTTGTTGTCGAAGATGACTTTAAATCCTTTATCACAGATTTAGGAAACAAAAAGTAAGTTATTCTGAAGTTGTTGAACGTAGTTCACCTTATCAAACTTAACTTTCTGATTTCCCACTTCTCCCTGAGCTGTGATATAGCCTCCCTTGTTTCCTGCAAAGGAAACATGCCCTCCTTTTATTTGTTTGACGTTTGATAAAAGGGCTCTATTTCCTGTCATGTGCCTGGATGCTCCGCTGTCTATATCCACGTGTTAGTCTCAGCGCTGTATCAAACACCTGCACATACAAAGTAAATGAATTAGTTTAGGTTAGAAACCAAGCCTTTACTGTCTTGGGTTTCCCAGAGGCATCACACATCATAAACTCCACCCATTGACCCTTAGAGGGTGAGGGTAGCTCAGGTTCCTTCTTGTCCTCAGTATCAGACACGCAGGATGACTTCTCTTTCCATAAGCCAGATTTGTGCAATGCCTGTTTATGATAAACAGTCGTCTGGCTTACTGGTTGGAGTTTATGTTCACTAACTCTTCTAGGTGGAGTTAGAGAACTCCTCTTAGAAGACCTAGGTCTAGAGTCCTGAAGATCAATCTTCTTCCTAGGTGTTTGATAGAAAGGACAATAGGAAGCAATGTGTCCACATTCTCCACAGTTGTAGCATGACCTGCTATCAACTTTATGAGTAGACTTTCTTTGTGGAGAAGTGCGTGACACTCTAGTAACATCGATCACTTTAGGTTTTGACTCTTGTGCGTTTGATGTTTTCTCTGATTTAACAAAATTAACTGTTTTAACCTGTTTAACATGTTCCACTTTTTGGTTAACTGGTTTTTGACTTGAAGCATGTGAAAAATTAACGTTTGAAGTCCTTTTAGGTTCTGATTTGACTCTGTTTGACCCTGACTTTAAGTTAACTTTTTCAAATTCATTTTCCAGATTAACACAAGGCAATTTACCCTTTGCCTTTGAAGTGGCCTCCTTTTGTTTTTGTCTAGATTCAGTAGGTGAACATGAGGTGTCTGGATCAGTAACAAGAGGAGTAGTCACCATATGATCCTTGATGGGGTTGTTATTTACTGGTCTAGACTTAGTGTTCATCAAGGTCTCAGGTGGTGGTGGAACCACGTTGTAGCCTAATCCCTCCCCATTATTCCTTTCTCTCACTAAGTGTTGAACTATGTGTGAAGAACTAGTCCAACTATGCAGTTTCTTTTAATGAATTAACTTCGACTTCTAGAACTGCCTTTTGCTTCTTAGTTTCTTAGGGAGTTTAGATAGTACCTAATGTCATTTGCTTGGTTAAAGGCAACTACTTCGGTTTCCCTAAGTGTTTGTCAATAGGTCTATCTTTTCTTTATAACTATGCTCATTTGTTTTAGTACTCTATTAGCCTCAGTGCACAGTTGTAAATCTTTTACTAAGTTATCATTATGATCTAATAACCTAGCAAATTTTTCATCTATGCTATTCTAAAAGTATCACAATCAGAACAAGCATGATTATTAAACATTTGGTCAGTTGTACTTACCTGAGTTGGTTCAGAAGAGTTAGCCATCAACGCAGCATCAGATGTCTCTGGTTCTGGTGATTCTGACTTTTCTGTCTCTGACGTGGAAGTCTCCTCCTTTGGCTTGTAACTGACCTCAGCTGCAGTTGTTTCTTCACTATGTGACATGCTATCTCAACTGCTAGATCACCTCACTCGCAGAATCATCATCAATATCCACAACACTGGCTAATGTTAGATCTCCTGGATGAGACAACCTAAAACTCCAATCCTGTCCTTCATCATCATGAGCAGTCAAGGCTTTTGGATCCTTGTTTGATGAAGTAGAACTGGAGGCTTGCTTGTCTTGGCGAGTAAAGGACGAGAATGGGTTCCCATTACCCGTCTTCTTTGGCTTGACACATTCTCTCTTGAAGTGCCCCTTCTCTCCACAGTTGAAGCAGGTCACTTTGCTCTTGTCAAAGCCAAATGTGGTATCCTTAGTAGCTACCAAGTTCTGTCCAGTCTTCTTAACAAACTTCTTCGCCCTCTCGGACAGCACTAGCTAAGGCCCACATTATATCCATCCGCTCAAGCTCCATTTCATCCACCTGCTCGTAGTCTCATCTGCCAGATGGCAGTTTCCAATCTTCCCGGCAACAAGTCCATCATATGAATGGACCACTGCAGCTAAAAGATCCATATGCTCTCGTGCTACTTCTACGGTCACATTACCGAGGTTCTCGGTCTTCAATTTGGTAGCACTTGCTTCTGATCCAATATAGTGGGTACATGACGACCCTGACATGTCTGATCCAGAAGGAGAAGCATGTGAAGGACCTGACGAGCTAGACACAAAAGCAGTCTGGAGAGGTGCTCCAGATGTCTTAGCTTGAGGCGTGGCGTTGTATAAAGCTGGATTTTGTGTGTACGAAGACTTCTGAGCTCTATACTTCATCCTTAGTGCTTCTTCTCGCAACTTAAGAATGAAGTCATTTATATCCAGCTTTATAAGCATTTCATTCTGTCTAAGGTTAGACACGAATGAAGCCCACTTATCAGGCTACCGTCTGCGAAGTTGCTCACTTTCTCTTCCATGGTCGTTTCCACTCCATGTGTATGCAATTCGCTCATCAAGTGATAGAATCTGTCTATGACTTCGTCTAAACTCTCGTTACCAATAGATGAGAAGTTATCGAATTCCTTCTTTAACTCCTTTGCCTTGATTGCCTTCAATGACGCATTCCCATCATATCTCTTCTCTAGCTCATCCCACAGTTTCTTGGACTGCTTATTCTCTGAATACTGGTGGAATATGTCTTTGGGGATAGACTGAGTGATCAATGCATAAACCCTTTTCTCTGCATTGTACTTTACTTTCTGTGCGTCTGTCATCCCACTTAACGTTAGCTTAACTCCATCAGCTCCCACCGGTGTACTATAACCGATCTCAATGGCTTCCCACAGATTAGGATCTACTCCATTAAGGTAGATCTCAAAACGTTGTTTCCAGTGGGGAAACTCATCTAAAGTCAAAAGCTTTGGTGGTTTATTGTGATTACCCACCTCACTCTCAAGCAACAGCAGGTTCTGTATCCTTGAATCCTTCCCAGCAGTAAAGGCTGACATCTGATCTTCCATGGCTAATAAACTTAGAATCTAATCAAACAAACTTTCAGAGATGCGACTGAAGGATGCGAATGGTCTAATCGTGCGTATGAACTCTGCGACTGGTTCAATCGTGCGGCTGAACTGGGCGATTGGTTCAGTCGTGCGAATGAATCTGGTGCGTATGAGCTATGCGAACGAACGGTTCAGTCGGCCGAATGAGTGTGCGACTAGGTCCAATCGTGCGTATGAGCAATGCGAATGGAGTCCAGTCGTGCGAATGGGTCACTCGTGCGACTGAAGCTGCTGTTTTGCGAAAATTTCTAGGTTTGACGGGTTTCAGCCGTAAAAATTCGAAATTTCACAAGTCCTAATCGCCTAAGTCCGTAGAAACCAAACTTCGATGAGCAGGGAACGTCCAAGATCACTTTTGATGCCAAAGATTGCGTTTTTAGTGCAAAAACACAAACTTTTGTGCAATCTTGATTGAATCAACACGTAATCAAGAGCCAAAGCTTGATACCACTTGTAAGGACCTGGTATTTGAACGAAATACCTAGTGATTAGCGTGTTAAACCAACTCAAATAGTGCGGAATCCTATTTGATTGGCGATCCAATCAGTGAGAACACACGAAGAATCAATCAAGAATTGAATCCAACGTTAGAAATCGATTAGGAATCGATCTAATGTGTTCTGTGAACTTGGAGAACGATTTGGAGGTCTCTGGACGGCTAGGGTACGTCTGGAATCGTAATGGGATGATTGCTTACGTTTTTCCACGAATTGGGTCTATTTATAGGTTAGTATTGTTCAATCGTGCGACTGGGCCATAAGTATGGTTCAGTCGTGCGATTGAACCATGCGTTGATCCATTCGCACGACTGAGTGTTCAGTCGTGCGATTGAGTCAATCTTATGTGTCAATCATACGACTGATCCAGTCTCCTGGTTCAGTCGTGCGATTGAGTCAATCGTATGAAGTTATTCATGCGTGTGGTCCATTCGCATGGACCATTCGCATGAGAACTTCATTAAGTTAAGTTTGAATGTTTTAATTAATATAACATAGTGTGCAACCATTCAAACAATCATAAACCCAATCAATTCAATCACGACTCATTAATGAAATATTAAACATCACAAGTAACAAACAATTCATGTCATTTCATTAGTCAATACATTTACATCATAATCAGACAGACAAGATTCATTACATTACACATCATGATCTAGGGACATACATGCATCAACACGCGTGAATGAAAACATTCCTTTAACATAAATATTCTCTCTCTATAATTGTCATTGTGTGTTTGCATATTCATCATTTTCTTGCTTGAATTCGATCTTATTTTGTTATATTCCGCTGCAAATTCAAATCTAATTGATCCGATCCTATCAAATGGTATCAGAGCAGGTTAATCATTGATCGATCTAACAATTGATCATTGAAACTGCTCTTTTGATAGCTAAGTTTGATCGAATTAGCATTTTTGCAAGAATTGATTATAGAGGTTGATTTTCTGTCGCTTCCGGTTAATTAATTGAGATTCTAATTGTGTTTTCTAATTGTGTTGTTGAGTTTTTAAACTAGACTGATTTTAATCTCATTGAATTCGATTGAATTAGTGAAAATGACTACTTCAATCAATGATCCTCACAATACTGGCTCCTCAACTAAGCCTCCGATGCTTGTTAGGAGTGAGTATAACATATGGCAACGCCGAATGCTCCATCACCTGTCTGTAACAGTTCAGGTTGTTGGAAGTCTGTGGTTCATGGACCATACAAGCCTATGGTGAGTAATCCTGAAACCAATGAGATGGTTCCTAAGAAGAAGGAACAATATTCTGATGAGGATTTAAAGCTGTTTGAGATTGATGCTAAAGCCCATGGAATTCTGGCCATGGCACTGCCTAATGAAATCTACTCTGGGCTTATGCATCATGAAACTACTTATGATCTCTGGGTTGCTCTGAAGGAACAATTTGGAGGAACTTATGAGGTCTTAGCAAACAACAGAGAAATCCTTGCCCAGCAATATGAGACATTCTCTCATAGGAAGGGTGAGACATTGACTCAACAGTTTGAGCGATTTTCATGTTTGATTTCTGAGCTAAAAATGGTTCAACATGAATATACAAACAGCCAGATGAACAACAGATTCCTCAGATCCCTGCCTGAGAGATGGGACACTTATACCATTGTCCTACGCTCCAGTGCAAATCTGGATACTCTATCTCTCACCCAACTTCATGGGAAACTCTTAACATTTGAGAGAGAGATAGAACAGAAAAGGAAACTATCTTCATCTGGAAAGCTCACTGATGACTTTGTACCAGGTAACACTGCTCTGGTTGGTCATGAGTCTGAATATGCTTCATCTGAAAGTTCATATGATGAGCATATTGATTTCTCTTCAAATAGTGGAAATCATGCTTTTGTTGGAGTTGAGGGTAACTCAGGTTTTAGTGCTGATAATTTGTGTTTTATGATGGATGATTTGAAAGGAATTGCTGATGATGATCTGGAAGAGATGGATATTCTGAGCCACATGGCATCGATTAATATCAGATCTCAAAAGTTTTACAAAAGAATAGGTAGTAAATTCCCTGGTCTCTCTAGCAAAACCAAGGTTGGTTTTGACAAGAGTAAGTTGAGATGTCACAAGTGCCATAGACTTGGACATTTTGCTAGAGAGTGTAGATCATCTGGATCTAACTCATCTGCACCCTTTGTGACTTTTCCAAGCAATAGCTCACAATCCAAAGGGCAACATTCTACCAGTTCTGATCATCATTCACAACATCAATCATCTCCTACATACTTTGTTCCTCAAAGTCCAATGCCATATCCTTATCCATGTTTTTACATGCCTCAATCTGGTCAAGTTCCCGTACCCATGGCTCAACAACCACATGCTCTGCGTGATCCTCAACCATCTCAAACAAATCAGCAATCTCAATCTCAATCTCATCAAAGCTTTTTCACTCCTTAGGTTGTTGACTGGAGCAGCCTACCAGATGATGTCTCTGGTTATTCTGAACAATTTGTTGGTGCTGGTCAACATGGTGGTGAAAGCCCTTTTGGAAATCTTGCTCTAATGGCCCTGGAGTCCACTGATGAAAATCCTTCATCATCACAGGTACCACAGGTATCTTCTGAGGCTAAGGCCAAGTTATGTTCTGAGTCATGCATAGCTGCTTTTGTTTCTATTAGGGAAGCAAATGTAGCTTTAATTAATCAAAATCTTGACCTAGAAAAAGCAATTTCCAAAAGAAAAGCTGAGTTTGAGTCTGTTTTAAAAGAGAAGGATGAGGATATTTATAAACTAAAGTGTCAAATCACTGATGAAAAACCAAAGGTAGAGGTCATTCTAGAAAATGACAAGAATCTCAAAGAAACACTTGCAGCTACCCAAGTTGATTGTGAACGCTGGATAACATCATGCAAGGGATTTGAAATGCTTCTCAGTAAGCAAACTGCTTCTAATGTGAAGTTTGGGATTGGGTATAATCATACCATACCTCCTACAGATTTTACTCCCAAATTAGAAGTAAAATCTGAGGATGACTGTCATTCCCAAACCACATCATCAGGTGTCTCATCCTCAAATGATAATTCAAAATCTGAAGATGAAGATAGTGTGAGTACCTCAGCTAATCAAATTACTGATGGTCCCACTGCTTCGAAACACTTGATCAAGAAGAGACTGAGAAATTCAGGTGTTGTTCCACAAGGTACTCAAAGTACTGAAGGACAAAACACAACACCTGAAGAGCATTTCAAATCAGAGGAAAACAAGCATTCCTTGACAACTGCTGAAAAATCTATCAGGATTCTCAAAAGTACTGATAGAAAACTTCTGAAGAACAAATCTTCAGTTGTTGAAAATCCTTCAGTACTTTCTAAAAGTACTGAAAGGAAGAAAGTACTGAAGAACAAATCTTCAGTAGTTTCATCATCTTCAGCAGTTGATCAAGAAAAGATGAAAAGAAAGCCATGTGAAATATGTGGTTTGTTTAATCATCTTACTGATGAATGCTGGTATAACAAGGGTTTAAAATTCAACAAAGAGAAAGTCATTAAGAAGCAAATGCATAAAATGAAAGATGAATTTAAAACCAAGTTTGTACCTCAATCATCAAAATCTGATAAACCAAAGCTTTTTCAAAAAGTCATAAAGCAGGAAGGGGTTTGTCAAACAACAGCTGCAAATATTCCTCAGGGAATATTAAAAACTCAGACTAAGTCTGTGTCTTTTCAAAAGAAGAATGTAGTGAATCACAAGAACAAATCATCTACAAGTACTGATGTGTCAACTGAGTTGAAAACCTTGACAACCAATCAGACACAACTTGTGATGATGGTTCAACATCTATTGGGGATAGTTAACCAATTAGATGTTTCTGTGATTAAACCACTGAAAATGACACCTAAGCCAAAATCCAAGGAATCCTTTTCAGCACCATCTACATCTTCAAAGGCTGTTAATCATGCACAATCTGTTAGTTTATCATCTGTTGATGAAAACAGACCCAAAACCAAAAAGGTTTGGGTCTCAAAGGCTAACTAATGTTTGTGAAAAATGCAGGGTTCTTCAGCATGCCAAAGAAGCATCTGGTATGTGGACAGTGGAGGATCCATGCATATGACAGAGAGCAGCTCTCTTCTTCATGACTATTCTCAAGGAAGAAGGGATTTGTTTCTTTTGGAAATGATGCCAAGGGTTACATCATTGGGAAAGGTTTTGTCTCAAATGGGGAGATAAGATTTGATGATGTTAACCATGTGGAGAACCTCAAATACAATCTGTTGAGTGTCAGTCAAATGTGTGATAAAGGGAATGTTGCACTTTTCACAAGTCAAAACTGTAGGATTCTGTCTTCCAAAATTTTGCACAAGATTGACAAGATATTGGATGGATATACTCTCTTGAAGGCCAACAGGATTGGAAGAGTATATGCTTTAGATCTATCAAAGAAAATTGATCTTAAAGGCCATCCATGTCTGTTCTCCAAAGCCTCTCCTCAAGAATCTGAACTATGGCATAGAAGGCTTGGTCATGTGAATCTTAAGAACATGAATCAGCTCATTCATCATGGTTTAGTGAGAGGTTTGCCATTGAAGGAGTTCAAGTGTGATGATAACTGTCCAGCTTGCTTAAAAGGAAAACAACACAAAGCTTCATTCCGTCCTATAGAAGAACCCAAGTCCACTGCCTGCTTGCAATTACTGCATATGGATCTCTTTGGTCCTGTGAGAGTAATGAGTATGGCAAAGAAAAAGTATTGTCTGGTAATTGTGGATGATTATTCCAGATATGTATGGACTTTCTTCTTGCATTCCAAGGATGAGGCTGCTCAAAGTATAATCTATTTTGTGTTACATGTGGAAAAGCAGCATTCACTTCCAGTCAAATGTGTGAGAAGTGATAATGGGACAGAGTTTAGGAATCACACTCTTGATGAATTCTATTTGTCTAAGGGAATCAAAAGACAATATAGTATTCAAAGAACTCCTGAGCAAAATGGAGTGGTGGAGAGAAAAAACAGGACCCTTATTGAAGCCGCAAGAACAATGTTGGCTGACTCAGGTTTGCCACTAACCTTTTGGGCTGAAGCTGTCAACACAGCTTGCTATGTTCAGAATAGAGTATTAGTGAATCAGAGGTTGATGAAGACTTCTTATGAGTTATTACATCATCTGGCCCCTTTGATTTCATTCTTTAGAGCATTTGGGTGTCCCTGTTACATTCTTAACACAAAGAATGTACTTCAGAAGTTTGAATCCAAGGTGGATGCAGGGTATTTTGTTGGGTATTCATCTACTTGCAAGGCGTACAGAGTTTTCAATTGCAGAACAAAGATTGTTGAAAAAACTTTGCACGTCAAGTTTAATGAATCTCCAAAAGACAAGATTCCTCAAAACTCTGTTGAGTTGTTTGGTTTGGACATACTGCAATATGTTCCATATCCGCCTCCACCTGTTATTGTTTCTGAAGTTCCATCCTCTCCATCTGATGGTACAAATGCAAGTTGTAGTGATCATCTGCCTGTATCCACTACACTTGATGTTCCTGTAGCTTCAGCAGTTCCAGCCACAACAAATGCTGATGAAATCTCTGAATCCTCTACTTCATTTGAACTGCCATCTCAGTCTAGGTTTCAAGAGTCTGAATCAACATCTGTTGCTGCTGAATCTCCTACAAACACTTGCACAGATATTATTGCATATCAAGAATTGAAGAATCATCCCATGTCCCAGATCATTGGTGACATTAATGCTGGTGTTTCAACAAGAAGTCAATTATCCAATTTCTGTCTCTATGCTCTCTTCATCAGTCAGCAAGAGCCAAAGAATTATCATGTGGCATTAAGGGACAATGGATGGGTTGAAGCCATGCAGCTTGAGCTTTTTCAATTTCAAAAACAGCAAGTGTGAGAACTGGTTTCTCTACCCCAAGGTAAGTGTGCAATAGGCACTAAATGGGTGTTTAGGAATAAAACTGATGAAAAAGGCCAAACTGTCAAGAACAAGGCCAGACTGGTTGTACAGGGGTTTTCACAAGAAGAAGGTATCGATTATGATGAAACCTTTGCCCCTGTAGCCAGACTGGAGGCAATTAGATTGTTTTTAGCTTATGCTGCTTTTCATAACCTTAAAGTTTTTTAAATGGATGTCAAAAGTGCATTTTTATATGGTAAAATAAAAGAAGAGGTTTATGTGTGTCAACCACCAGGTTTTGAAGATCATAAACATCCTGATTGGGTGTATAAGCTTGATAAGGCTCTTTATGGGTTGAAACAAGCACCCAGAGCCTGGTATGAAACATTATCTAACTTTCTTCTTCAAAATAATTTCACTAGAGGCTCCATAGATAAAACTTTGTTCATAAAGAAAGCAGGCATGCATAAGCTCCTTGTTCAAATTTATGTTGATGACATTATTTTTGCATCATCTGATCCACAGTTGTGTGATGCATTTACTAAATTGATGCAACAAAATTTTGAAATAAGTGCCATGGGAGAATTACAGTTCTTTCTGGGTTTGCAAATCAAACAACTGACTGATGGAACTTTCATTCATCAGTCAAAATACACAAAAGATTTGTTAACCAAGTTTGATTTACAAAACTGTAAACCCTGTTCTACTCCCATGTGCAGCAACACACAACTGGATGCTGATCAAAAAGGTAAAGCAGTTGATGAAACTCTTTACAGATGTATGATTGGTTCCTTGATGTACCTAACAGCTTCTAGACCAGATATTATGTTTGCAACTTGTGTCTGTGCTAGATTTCAGGCTGCTCCTAAGGATTCCCATATGATTGCAGTCAAGAGGATCTTTAAATATTTGAAAGGAACTCAATCTCTAGGACTTTGCTATTCCACTGGGCACTCTTGCAAATTGGTTGCTTTCTCTGATAGTGACTATGCAGGGTGTAAGTTAACCATAAAATCAACTTCTGGTGGATGCCAATTTCTAGGCAACTGTTTGGTTTCTTGGCAGAGTAAGAAACAAACTTCAGTTGCTACATCCACAGCTGAAGCAGAGTATATTGCAGCTGCAAGCTGTACATCTCAGGTACTCTGGCTTTAAAATCAATTATTGGATTATGACATTACAGAGACTAAGACTCCTTTATTAATGGATGGTGCTTCAGCTCTTTGTATTGTTAAGAATCCTGTCCAGCATTATAGGACCAAACATATTGAGATCAGACATCATTTTATCAGGGATTGTTATGAAAAGGTCTGATTGATCCAAAGTTTGTGCCTAGTGCTGATGAGCTTGCAGATATATTTACTAAGCCTTTGGATAGTGCAACTTTTCATAATCTTGTACTCAGGCTTGGTATGCTGCAACCAGAATAATTTGACAACTACTGATGCTCTTAGTCAATAAATACTGATGAGCATTAGTATACTTTTGTCAAAAATAAGTGCTGATAAGTCATTTTATCTTCAGCAGTTTTTATAACTACTGAAGACTAAATTACTTAAAAGTACTGAAGTACTTCATTTGTTGGAAAGTACTGATGTAGTTCAAACTACTGATGTCTTTTATAATTAATAAGTACTGATGACCAATGACACATCAGAAAATCAGATGATCTGATGAGTAAATGTTAAGGTCATTGAAACAGCTGAACTTTGTGAATTGACAACAACTACTGTTTCATTTCAAAACAACTGAAGTCAAAACCAAGTCTTCAGTAGCTTACAACCACTGATGACCAACACCAAGTCTTTAGTTGTTTACAACATCTGAAAGTTAAAACCATGTCTTCAGTTGTTTTCTAAAACCTGATGACTCACACCAAAACATTCAGTTGTTTTCTTTCAGCCGTTTCATAACCTATATATACCTAACCCTAACTTCAAACTTTTCATAACCCACTTTCCAAACGTTCATCTTCCATTAATGGCGACCATGCAAATCAAACATCGACACAATTGTGTCGCTCACCTTACCAAATCACCATTTTGGAACAAGTTTGATGCCGCTATTGACTTGATGGTTGATTCCCAATACCGCACAGCCTTTCTCTTGAATCCTACCATCTATCCCGATACCCTTTGCCAGTTCTGGACAAACGTCACTGTTCATACTGCTGAGAATGATGACTCCATCACTCTCCAGTCGTTTGTCAACCAGAAACGGGTGGTCATCACTTCTGAGATCATTCGTCAAACCCTAGACCTGAATGATGCCACCTATACCACCAAATACCCCAAAGGCACCATTGATCTATCTTTTGCTAATCATGGTTATGAGGGTGACCTAAGTGCTACTACCATTCTGAAGAAGCACTTTCATGATGCTGAGCGACTCATTTTCCACATGATCAATGTCTGTCTTGCCCCCAAAACATCCTCATGGGATCAAATGTCATCCAGGTGGCAATAGGTATTGTATTCTATCCTTGAACATCAAAGCCTAAATTTTTCTGTAATTATCTTTTTGGAATTAAAAGATTTGGCAATGAAACCTTTGGCAAATAGATGGATATTATATCCAAGGTTTCTTATGGCCATAATTCTAAATCAATCAAAATCTGATGGCCTTGTTGGCCTTGGAGTCCCTGCTCTGGTGGTTTTGCCAAAGGTATACTCCAGGCACAACTCAAATCCACAACTCAAAGAGGCTGCCAAACTGCTAAAACCCAAGCAGAGGGAACCCACAGCCTCCACCTCCAGATCTAAAGTCCCCTCCAAACCAAAACCAAAGAAAACCAAAAAGGCTACTCAGGGAGTTGAGTCCCCTGATGATGCCCTGCAGCACAAATGCAGGATGAAACTACAAGTCTTAATCCCATTGTAGTTTCAATGACTCCACCAGCTGAAACTGCTCAGGTATCCTCTCAACAGGATCCTGGTGCAACCAACATTGGGGAAGCCACATTACTAGAATCTCTCTCACTTGAGAAGATTGCCATTGAAGAGCACCATTCATCCCGGGTGCAATCCTTTTCACCTCCATCTCCCACTGATACCACCCCTACAAGCCCAACTGCAGTCATTGCACAAGTGCTGACTCAACTACATTCCTCTACCCCTTCCCAGAAACCTGTTAACACTGGGAAAACCTCAGCAGCTGAGGGAGAGGATCCTAATGTAGTTGACAACCCACAGCATAGGGATTATAAAGTTCAATCTCTTAGTGTAGATGAGGAGACTAGAACATCTGGTGAGGCTACCTCTTCCCCTGTTTCAACACATGAATAGGATGAAGCAGGTATCATCTCTAAGACCTTACCAGAGGCAACTGCTAATGAAGGACTTGCTCCTGAGGCAGGAAGTCCCCAGTTCCAAGACAAAGGGGCACATGTGACTACTGATCTACACTCAGCACATGTTCATCCTGATTCACTCAGGAGGTCAGCTGATTCAGCTTACACTGATGATGACCTGGGCTTTTTCTTTGAAGTTTTAGCCCAAAACACCATTCTTGAGGCTGAGGTTTGCAGATTAAAAGAACTGCTTGCCAAAACGTCTCAGGAATCAAGTCCATATGCCCTAATTACCCCACAGATGGCAGCTTCTGTTGAAGCTCTCCCGAACACTGAGCCACTCAAATCAAACAAGCCACCAACCTCTGCTTCAGGCACCATTTCTCAGGGAGAGAACCCCTCTGAGCAAATGGCTGCTGCTTTCAAATCTTCCTTACCTCTCATCACTCCCATCATCACTACTATTGTCCATCAAACCATTGATGAGAGGATTTCCTCAAATCTTCAAACCCTTGTGGATGATGTTGTGTCAAAGAAACTTTCTGACATTCAAACCCCTGAACCCAATGCAACCAAAAAGGGGGAGTCTAAGTCAGAAAGATGATAAAAGAAAGAGAGTTTAAGAGGAAGAAGCCAAGGAGAATAAAGGAAAAGAGATCATTACTTACAAGAGAAAGAAGAGTGTTGGTGAACAAACTGATGATGAGAAGAGGTTGGATGAAATGATCAAAGAAGCTAATGAGCAACATAGCAGATCCATGGACAGGATTATTGATCAGCTCTTCAGGCAAGGATTTGATACTGCCAAACTTGACTCAGAGATCAGAAGGCTTGAGATTCAGGAGATTGAGAATCGATGGGCAGGCTGCAATGAAGAAGAAAGGGAAAGATTAGAGGCTATGATCAGATTTCTATCCAAACACTTAGGAAGACCCATCATTGAAGTCAAGTCATGGTCTAGAGATAGCATTTTGAAGATAACCACCAAAATATGCTCCTCTGAAAGCTTCAATAAAGGTCTGATCATAGAAGCTCTTGATGAAGCTGGTGCTGGGAAGAGATCTGACATGGCTAAGCTATCCAAAGCCACCCTCACAAACAAAATGATAGAGCAGCCTTTACAATCGTCCTTACCAAAACAATCCTCAAAACCAATCTCAAAACCCTCAAAACAACCTTCAAAATCAACCTCACAACCTCCAAAACAATTACCCTCACAATCCTCAAAACAACCAACCTCACAACCCTCTAAACCAACCCCTTTACCTAAGAAACCCACACAATCTACCACCAGTGATGCACCTAAAAGAAAAAGAAGGGTGTTGAGGATGGAAGATGAAGAAGAAGAGGATGAAGAGGATAGTCTGCCGATATCTGCTATTATCAAAATAAAGAAACCTGAGCCTAGGAGTCAATCACAAACAATAACTCCTGAAACTCAAAGGAAAATGGTTAAAGTTAAGATTGAAGAAGAAGAACAGCAGAAGCAGCATGATGAGCAATTTCTCAAAATGGTCGACAAGGACTTCCCTCAGTCCTCATCCATTCAAGCAATGAAGAAACAAGCTCAGAGGCTGTACACTCTTAGGCATACATTTCAACATCAAAGAGAAAGAGTGAGGATTTGGCCAGACCCCAGGGTAAGTTCCAGAATACACAAGAAGAACATAACAAGTAGATATCATGGCCAAGTGAGAAAGACTTTGAATGTTGCAATTATGTTGGCCATGGTAGTCTCACCCTGGGAAATTATTGAAGAATTCAAGAGAGCACACACCTCAAAATCAACCCCTCTATCTATACTTGAGAACAAAATGATCAAGAAGGGGTTGTTATACAAAAGACTTGAAGATCTTCAAAAGAGTAAACTTCAGTTGCTGCTTGAAGGCTCTCACCCAGATGAATTTGCATACAGAGAGATCACAACTGTTGAGTTGAAGAATGGGAAGACAGTAAGGTATCTGTCTGAATACTATGGGCCTGAATTCTTCTTTGAGGGAGAAGCAGAAGAACTCACCAAGGATGAACAAGTTGTTCTCCTTGAGGCCTATGCAAGAGAGTCTTACAGACTCATCAATGGGAAATAGGTTTCATGGTTGGGACAAGACTCTGTGTCCAGTTTCCCCAAGACAGAGTTCCCTTCCATACTTAGCCAATCAAAAGATTAGAAACCTTTTTTCGGATTATGCTTATATGAGTACCTCTGAAGCTGATCAAGAGAGTATTTCTGCCAAAGAATAAGTGGGATCATCAATAAATTTAGAGGTTTTGGCTGCATTGGTTCAGGGGGAGTTTGTTGGACCAAAAGAACCAATGAGCCTGATCAGAAAAACCTCTAAGTCCCACAGACATTACAATTGCTGAAGAAGATCACAACAGCTAAAGACATCAGCTGATTACAAAGGTCTGAAGACAAAGTCTGAAAGTGAAGTACTGAAAACAAAGACTGAAGACCAGAGTGATCAGTAGTTGTCACAACAGCTGAAGTTATTAACTTCAGTAGTTGTGATGGTTTTTCCTTTTCAGTACTTGTAATATACCTTTCAATAGTTTATTGTTTCAGTAGTTTTATGTTCTTGTACTTAGCATTCTCTGAGATGTGATCAGTTGATGAGAACATTTCAGTAGTTTGCATTGTTTCAGTTGTTTGTATAATTCTGTTAGATGTCACTATCAAGTGACATCAGCAGACGTCACATTCCTCTATATAAGAGATGTTGACCTAGTTGTATTTGAAAACCGAAGCATTACGCGTGAATGAAAACATTCCTTTAACAGAAATATTCTCTCTCTATAATTGTCATTGTGTGTTTGTATATTCATCATTTTCTTGCTTGAATTCGATCTAATTTTGTTATATTCCGCTGCAAAATTCAAATCTAATTGATACGATCCTATCAGCCCAGAAGAACAAGATGGTTGCTGGGTGTAAGTCAGGTATTGTTGAGGCTGGGAGATTCCTGAGCCTTCAGCAACCATTAAAGCGTTGCTAGCAGGAAGACTCAAGGGTCTGCTTGTCTGATGACCCCTCTTACTTTCCATTTCCAAACGGTATCCATCAAGGATCCCATAGAGTTCGGTCATGATGAGTGTATTCAGATTCTCTGTTCTCTTGATAGAGACACAGTAGAATGTCCACTCATTGGGTAATGCACTCATGAACTTTCTTGTAAGGTCTTTGGGTTCATGAGCAATTCCCACAGATTGAAGGGAAGAAATGAGATCCATGTACCTGAATTATTGCTGGCTAAGAGTCTCTCCAGCAATATAAGTGAAGTTCTCGAACTGCTGCTTCAGTGAGTCCTTCTTGGAGTCATTTGAGCTTGAGTACATTTGAGCAAGCGCATCAAACAGTTCTTTGGTAGACTTGCAATGCTCAAATCCCACCATGATGGAGTTGGGAATTGCAGTCATGAGAACAGTCATAGCATTGCTGTCGATGTCCAGCTTCTTCCGGTCCTCATCAGAATAATCTTCAACAACTTTCTCAATCATGGCACCGTTTCCACCAGCTACTTTTGGCTAATACGGGCCATTAACAATGGATTGCCACATCTTGCTATCTTGATACCTGATGAAGCCTTCCATTCTTCTGCTCCAGGACCTGAAGTTTTCAGGGGTGATGATGGGTGCTTTGGTCATCGTCCCCATCTCTACTTCAGATTTGTTGAGGGCCATTTTGAGTGAGGTATAAGGAGGAGTGAAAAACAGGTTGATTAGGATGGTAAGATCTCACAATCAAGAGCCTAAAAAGCTCTGATACCAATTGCAGGATCGGGTTTGTCACTTAAACACTTGGATTTCTCTCAAACTCACTTACAAAACACTCAAATCAGATGAAGTAAAGTCTTTTACAAGAGTTGATAATAATATAATAAGTAGCAAGGAACACACAGAAATAATTTTCAAGACACTTGTATATATTACTTCTCAACTCAAGATATTACAAGACTCTTACAAGCATGAAACATGAGTTACAATGAGAAACAATACATACTAGATCCTACAGCCGGATATACTTTGATACCAGCTAGAAACCTAAGACTAAAGAATATACTACAATGCTAAAGTTAAGGTATCTTAGATAAAGTATTATCTAAGATATTAGTCATGACAAGTCCATGACTTACCTTTTGTCACCAACTAAAGATGGCAATTGTACTAACATAAAAAGGTAAACAGTGGATTAAAGTATGGTCAACTACATGGCTTTTGAGAAAATGCCATGCAGTATCTCAGAGGTCTGTAGCGGAGTGTCAAAGAGGCCATACTTATGTCCACTGGATAATAGTAGGGTCTTCAAAAGGTAAGTTGGCTTCGGAAGAACAAGTTCTTTCGAAGCCACTTATACTTCGGAAGAGGCTTCTATACTTCCGAGGCTTGAGGACTTCTATACTTCGGAAGTTGATTTCAGATCTTTTCATTCTAAGTCTTGATCTTCGAAAGTAAGTTCTTTGTCTTCAGAAGTTGGAGTTTTCCTTCGGAAGTAAGTATTACACTTTGTCTTCGGAAGAGCTCCTTTTTCCTTAGGAAGTTCCACACTTAGCTTCGGAAGTCCTTTATTTGTTGTACCAAAATATTCTAAGTGATTTGGTTTTGGTTGCACCAGCCTTTCTAGATCCAAGACTCCCTCTCAACCTTGTCGAGCTCTCGATGAGGACAGAACTCCTCAATCACCAACTTCTTCAACTCATTCCACCTCATCCTCCCGATCGCCTTACTGCCCTCAGCCTGGACAATATTGTTCCACCAACACAAGGCCGAGTCTACGAATGAGTGAGTGGCAAACTTCACCTTCTGATCTTACCGGCACTCGCTGATATCAAGAACAGCTTCCATCTCTCTCACCCAATGGTGAGCAGCAGCACTGCCATTGTCATTGAAAGTCGGGGGCTTGCATCTTTGAAATGCCCCACAGTTACAGCCTCATGTTTCCTCAAGCACATGCTCCTCTTCTTCCTCCTCATCAGTAGAGACGACCGTCTCAGTCTCCGGTTGCCCTCTTTCTCCTGAGGACCGGTTCCTTTCCTTCCTTTCTCCTTCCCTTACAGCCTTTATCACTTCGGTCACCACAGACGGTAAGAAAGTCTGCATGACCTGATGAACCTCCTCTACAACAACCTCCTTCACTAAGGCTCTCAAGTTAGCACTCTCATCCCCAGCCTCCGGATGAGGGGTCTCGGGCTCTTCATGAGCCACCTCATAAGCTCTAGGCCTTCTTCTCGTGACCCGTGGTCCAGCACCACGTCCACCACGACCTCCACCTCTAAAAGCCTTTGAAGATCTACCTCCAGCCATCCTCTACGCACGTTATAAGATCCAAACACCAACACAATCATTCAAGGTAATAGCTTAGTTTATGTCAAGTATAGTAAGTCCCTAATTATAGTGGTCAGTTGTGATTAGCCATTTACTTTACTTTTCATACCCCAAGCATTTTCTATCCTGACTACATCAGTATTTAAATCTACTAAAAAGCATATAAACTACATAACATGCGCACGTAATACCATTTAACATTAAAGAAATACCTTATGGCACGTAGCTACTCGGACTGGCATCCCTCCCCTTTGTCCCATTATCAATTTAAGTTTAGGTTTCTTTTGAAAATATTTACCCATTTCACTTAAACTTTGGCTCTGATACCAACATGTAAGGCCCCGATCCCGGGACGCTCACAATTGGACGATCATCGCACATAAAACATAAAATATACACTTACATCTATGAAAAACATCGCAGCAGAATAAATTAAAACTATTTCATACATTAATGATTGCTTTTGTAAAATAATACATCATTGTTAACAATTACAAAATATTATTGTTTGCATTACATCATAAAAACGTCATAGTTATACAAATGGATGCCATCCCAAAAATGCCGAGTAGCCGCCCCGTGCCATCCTCAGCAACATTTACCAGCCAACTGGAAAATGCATAAAATTCAACGTTGCTGAGTGAGTTCTAGTTTTACAAAAACATTATATTACCTTTCATTCATCAAACATTTTCTTTCTTTCGCACATGATCACACATCATACGTACTACAAGGTAATAATTATTATCTTCCATCATCGTTCATTTCGTACATATCGCACGTTTTGTACTTATCGCACTTTTCGTAAATTTATTATCTTCTCACTTCTATCTAGATCCTGTCATATGCTTAACCCCCCTCTTGAGCACAAAGCCATATGTGTCATATGCTTAACCCCCCTCTTGAGCACAAGGATCCCATATCGCATGTATGGAGTAGTCACCTAGACTAACTCCCCATGTGTGTGAACACTTAAGGGTTAGCCAAGATCGCACGCTGTAAACACACAGTTGAGCTAACAACTCTCAATGAGTTGTGAACTTTCTTTCATTTGCTTGCAAGACTTTCATTCGTTCATTCATTATGTTCCACTTTCATTATCCTAAATCTTTCACTTCGTTAAGATACTACTTTACATTCATTATCATAATCACACCACGTAAAGTCACATCATAATACGTAATAAGGAACATAAGAAAACATATCATACATAAGCATAGCACCACATAAACATCACATACCCCATCACACATCATAAACATCATGCATCATAAACATCATGCATCATACATTCACATACATAAACATATGCACAACAAGCATAAGTCATCATAAAACATAACTGATCCTCCGCAGAATAGCAGGGGTTCGGGGGCGGCAGCCCCTAGTGGGGTCTAAGGGGCAACGCCTCTGGCCGAGGTCGCACTGCCAGGTCAGCGTGAAAAATTTTAATCTTAATACTTTTGTAAATCACATTTTTTTATAGAAAATCGATCTTTCTGTTAAAACCACTTAAAATCTTGGTCATCTATAAAGTATATTTGGTATGCATTTCTAGCCCCAAACAAGTTTAAAACCTTTAAAATAGGGGATCTAGAACTCACCATGACTCAATGAGTAGCTTCTTAAACAAGCGTTCTAAGCAAGGGTCACTCCACACAGCCTTCAGATAAATCAACACCCAAAGGGGTTAATTTCTGCCTAATTTCGCTATAAGATCAGCAGTTTCGCTGTTCGCCAGCAGTTTAGCTGGTAGTTTCGCTGGCATCTTCGCTGCCAGTTTCGCTGCCAGTTTTGCCCAACTTTCGTTGGAAAACCATGTCTGGGAAACTTCCTGCGAAACTATAGTTTCGCAGGAAGCTCCATAGTTTCGCTGGATGAACACCCAGCTTCGCAGAACGAACTGAAATTACGAACCAACCCATTTTTGACCCAAAACTTACAATTTTTTTACACCTAAATCCTTGGTTTATCATACAAATAAACTATATCTAGGCTTCTTACATGTTTTCTTACACAAAAATGTGAGTTTTGGGCGATTCTTTGCCACTTTCAAAAACCCCAAGCCCTAGAATCCGAGTTTACATCAAAAGCAACGATTAAACGATGTTTCTTACCTGGATTCTTGGTCTTTTCTTGTTGTTTGGGTGCCCACGAACACCGATCTTCAATCTCTTGATCAACTGAGCCTTGAATCACCAATTCTCTCCACTTTCTCTCTCTACACTCTCTCTCTAGAAATTGGATGTTGAGTTGCAAATGAGAATTGTTCAAGCTGATTTGTTTATATATGTAGGGCGTTCCCGGGACCTTAAACTCGCCTGACACATAACCCGAAAGGTTAACTCGGTCTATAACCCATATCCATCTTATTTATATTAAACAATCCCGTCTAAGCCCATTGTTATTAATTGGCTCGTTTTGCCTTTATTTCGAGCGTTACAACATGTCAGTGATATCAAAGCTGACATTCGCTTAGTAAGAAGGAAAGAGGTAACTCAAGCTCTAGGTATATAGAGGATGGTACCCAAACTAACACCCAAACCACAACTAACAAAACTTAAGCCCACACCTTTCCCTTTCCCCATCAAAACCGAACCCACTACTGAACCATACACCCCCACCCTCACCATCAGCCTTACCAAAACCCTCATCCATTTCCTCTCAACAACCACCACCACTACCCATTCTAAAACCCAAAAAACAACCCAAAACCCAACCATTACCCAAGTCATCCTCTAAACCATCTAAGCCTCTAACCTTAGAGGAATTCAAGGAGATCAAGAGAAAGCTCATCAACTGCACAACCCTGAGCGACATCTCTTGTGGGGAAGAGTCTATAAGACTGAGATACATTATTGGCACTTCAGGTTCAATCACAAGAGATGCATTCATAGATCTGCCCAGGGGAACACTGGACCAAGCTCTTCAACTTCTAGAAATAAACTCATATTTGCTCAAGGAAAAAGAAAAGAAGTTGAGGAGAAGATTGGTGACTTTGCTGGACATGAAAAAAGGGGACAACTGCCAAACAAGCCCCTCACTCCTAGGAAGCAAATTTTCCAGTGTAGGTTCGATGAACCTTCTCACAACTTTGTTGTGGAAAGGGAGAAAGGTGAAGTCAACAAACTTGACACACCATCTCTAATACACTCAAGCAGATTTGATATTGCTGAGTTAGAAGAGAAGCCATTCTCCAATCCCTCTAACTCCCAAGTAGCATATTAGAAATCACCTAAGCAGCCTTCATCTTGTTGAGCTAACCAAGAGAGCAAAGACTAAAGAGGAGTTAAAGATAAGAAAGGAAGAAGGAGAGGGTGCCACTACAAAAGAAAGTTCATTCCTTCAAATGGTTGAAGGCCCTCCTTCAGATTCCGTAGTTAGATGGGAATATGACTACAATTCCCGTCAACTAACTCTCTTTAGAGGCCCACAACAAAGCGTACACATCATCCAGAGCAACAGATGGGATCTCTTGTATATAAATGATTTGTATAAACTTCTCAGCATCACTTCAGGAAATAACAATGAAACTGGCAAATACTTTATTTTCCTTGGTGTTGAAAGTTCTGTGAAGTAGAAGGTAGTGAAGTTTTAGTAGCATTAGCCTAGGGGGAGTTTGTTGGATCATATGAGGCTGGTGCAACCAAAGTTAAACTTAGAAGATTTTGAGTGTAACTGAAAGAAGTCTTCCGAAGACAAAGCTGCACTTCCGAAGCTAAGTTGAAGATCTTCCGAAGTTCATGGATGAAGAACTTCCGAAGGAAGAACTTAGTCTTCCACAACTAAGCAGTTTTCCTTCCGAAGTTAAATACTTAAAAGATTCAAGACAAAGCCTACCGAAGAACAAAGTCATGAAGACTTACAGAAGTACTCGGAAGAAGTTGATTCTTCCACAGTATAAATGGCTTTGGAAGAATTTATTCTTTGAAGCCATTTAAGCTTCGGAATAACCAACTATGAACCAGTGGACAAAAGTATGGTCCGACTAACACTTGCCGCATCTTTGATATACTTCATGGTGCTTTCCCATGCCCATGTAGTTGACCATACTTTAATCCGCTGTTCACATTTTATCAGTTAGTACAGTTACTAACTTTAGTTGAAGACAAAAGGTAAGTCATGGACATGTCATGACTACCTAATCTAGGATAGTATTTTATCTTAGATACCTTATGTTAGGTCTAGAATCAGTAGATCTAGTCTTTATGTATAGGCTTAGTACTTGAATTAATATTTGTAATGAACTTTTGTATTTCATTATTATGTATGCATTAAATATATAGGTTAACCCATTTATATATGTGTTGATGTATGTATGGCTGCAGGTACAAACATAATACTTGATCAATTATTGAAATTGACCAAGTGTAAGAAACATCTACGGATGAACATATTATTCTTCCGTAGATGTATATCTTACAAGTAACAATACATCCGAAGATCATCTACGGATGAACAAAATCAACTGGAGTTCCAAGTGTTCAAGAAATGCTGCGGAAGAACAAAAACATCTGCGGAAGAACAAAACATCTGCGGAAGACAATATTTCTGCGGAGTCCAAACACTTGCAAAATACAAGTGCCACAAGTCAACAAGTCAACAAGTCAACAAGGCGGTTATCCGAATCCCGAGAAATCCGTTGATTCCTTATCAGAAACAAATCAAATCCCAAGAGATCTGGTGTTTCCTATAACTGAAACATCTGTCTATAAATATGGATCCTAGGTTTCGATTCAAGGACGATTGAAAACAGACGATTGATTGATTGAGAACAGCAATAGCATTACAACAATCATCAAAAGTCTTTCGATCATCATAACATATACAACATCATAGCTTTCATTGTTTCATTCTTTTGTAATCTTCAACACATTATAATAAAACATTAATTAATCTTTAATTGTGTTTTGTGTCGTGTGTTCTTGATATTTCATTGACATTGAAAGTTGTTTAAATACAATTAAACCAAATCATCGTTAATTCCGCTAACGTTGACTTGACATCAATTCACACTGATAATTCCTGTCGACGATCCTTGGATTCACAGGTGGTATCAGAGCCAAGTGCTCATTGATTTAGATCAATTGATCTATCAGTCTTAGTTGTGTTTAATTGTGTTTGTTTTCGTTTTACAGCAATTTTATTTAACTTGTTTCTATATTCAAATCAATTGAATAGTAGATCTTGTTAACATCATGAGCAACTTCAGTGGTTCATCTTACCAACCCCCGAAGTTGGAAACAAAAGCAGATTTCAAGTCATGGAAAATCAAGTTCAGAAATCATGTAAACTATACTGATTCTGACTTGTGGATTTCCATTACTGAAGGTCCTTATATTCCACCCACTCTTGGGCCGGATTATAATGACAAAAATCAACCAATCAGCACAAAAGATCTATCACCTGATGATGTCAAAAAGGTTAAAGTCGATATAAAAGCATACAGTCTGCTTAGTATGGCTTTACCTGAAGAGATATTAATCAGGTGTGAGAACTATAAAACAGCTCACTCCTTATGGAAGATTCTTCACACTCTCTGCGAAGGGAGTGATGAGATAAGAAGCATAAGGAGAGACACCCTCAGATCACAATATGAAACCTTTCATCATATTGAGGGTGAATCAATTCCTCAGCAACTTCATAGATTCATGCAGTTAGTCACTGAGATGAATATTCTAGAGTTGAAGTATACTAGTGAGGAATTAAACAAGAAAATGCTCCACACTTTGCCAGAAAGTTGGAAGCATACTGTGTCCATGTTCAAGAATACTATAGATCTGAAAGCAACTGGTTTAGATACTCTGGTTGCAAAAGTGGAAGCTCTTGAAATGGATGAAAAATCAAGAAACAAGAGTGTGAGAACTCATGTCTCACCCTATCACTTCAAAGAAACAAATAATGTAGGAAGTGCATTTATTTCAAACAATAAAAGTGATAGCTCTTGTGTCAGGAGTGATGATGAGGAGGAAGTTAGTTTCTATGCTTCAAAACCCTCAAAGAAATCATCTCAAGACAAGCAGCAGAAGAATAAAGGAAGAACTACTGATAGACAAGATACATCTGCAGCAACAACTAAGTCTTCCTTTTCAGCAAATCAGTCAGAACCAATAACTGTGATATTGGACTCTGAAGAACAAAGAGCAGCCTTTGCAGCTTTTAGCTCAAGTTTTCAAGCATACCTGGGAAGCTCTCTAACATCAGCCAATATCTGTCAACAAGACTTAGAAGAACTACCCCCAGATGTAGTGGAAGAGATGGATCTACAATGGCAGATGGCCATGATTGCTTATAGAGCTAAGCAATATCTCAGGAGAAACAAGAACTTGGCTTCAGCAAGCAGAACATCAAAGATTGGTGTTGACAAATCAAAAGTAAGATGCTACAAATGCAATCTCTATGGACATTTCTCAAGAGAATGCAATCAACAGTCTTATCCAGAGATGAGACAACATCAGCAGCATCAACAACATCAGATTCAAGCAAATCAACAATCTTCTCAAAGACCTCTGCACAAGCAATCTCAACTGATCAATGCTTCCCCACCAGCCACCAAAGAATCAGCAGGACCAAGTAACTCAAAGGAGTCAGGGCTGATCATACTTCAAGATGGAACGTGTGACTGGAGTCTGTATGAGAAGGAAGTTTTGGAAGAAAATCAAGCATTGATGGCTCATATGGATCAAACAGTGCCACCAATGGCTAAAGAGGTAAAAGAAAGATTGTGTTCATCAACTTGTGTTGAGGAAGTTGAACGATATAGAGTCCATGCTCAACAGTTGGCTGATAAAGTAAAAGAAACAATGATTTTGAATGAATCTCATGTTAGAGAACATAAATTATATCAAATAAAAATTAATTCTTTACAAAAGGATTTAGAAAAATTTGTTTCTGAAAATTATAGCCTAAAAGCCCAAGTTGAGCACTTGACCACTTCCTTAACAAAATCCATGGCTGATCATGC
This sequence comes from Flaveria ramosissima, assembly GCA_025215565.1. Lineage (NCBI taxonomy): Eukaryota > Viridiplantae > Streptophyta > Magnoliopsida > Asterales > Asteraceae > Flaveria > Flaveria ramosissima. Next base: position 43,733,988 of record CM046029.1, on the reverse strand, counting down.
ATCAACTGAAGTGAAACTTCAGAAGTTTCAATTATCATCTTAGCAATATGAGAAATTACTAACTTCTCATATTGAATCAAAGAAAAGGTCTGGGTTGGGTTATAATGCGGTTGCACCACCTATAAATGATAATTACACATCCTTACCTACAACAATGACAAACACTCTGTCAAATCATTTTGTGCCTAGCACTGAATTTGAAAAAGATTCATCTAAAACTAAAATTAATGATAAAGCTGAGGTGAGTGAAACTGAATCATCTGAATCAGAATCATTAGATCAAAATGATTCAGAGTTTGATTATGATAAGTGTGATGACTTGGATGATTCTGATGAACATGATGTTGATCAAACAAGCACTGGTAAAAATTTTCAACTGAAAGCCCATATTCCAAAAGTGCTTGAAGAAACAAAGTTGCCATATCCTCCTAAACAAAGAAACATGCTGAAGACCATCTGCAAGAGGATAGCTCAATTGAATGAAGGTCTTCAAGAACTAAGTATGCAAGAATCCTCCAAGAAATTGACTGATGAATCAGTCATCACTGAGGAAAGAGGAAAATTCAAAGGAAAGAAAAAGGCATCAGCAGATCAACAACTGAACAAGAAAACTTCAGCAGCTGATCTACGGAAAAGAAATTCAACAAAGGAACAAAATGTGCACAAAAATGAAAAAGCTGAAGCACATTCAAAGCTGAAGAAGAAAGAGCAACAACAAAAATCAGCAAACAAAAGGAATGATTCTGAGAAAGAATCAGAAGAAAAGTATTGCAAATGGTGTGACATGAAAAATCACAACACTGAAGATTGTTACTTCAGCAGTTATTGTTCTATCTGCAATATGAACAATCATATGACTGCTGATTGTTACTTCAACAAACATTGCTCTATTTGCAACAAAAATAATCATTCTACACAGGAATGTTATTTCAACAAAAAGAACAAGATAAAAGGATCAAAGAAGAAAGAATCAGACAAATCTGAATCAGATTCCCAATCCACAGATTCTGCAAAGAGTTCAAAACTGAAGAAGCATGAACAAAAATCAAAGGCAAAACCAAAGGATAAATCATCATCAAGTGTTAAGATACTGAAGAAAAGATCAACTTTTCAGCAGTCAAAAACACCACACAAAAGAGTGGATTTGTCAGACAAAGAATCAAAGGATGATGATTCATTCTTTGATAAATTTGAAAAAGGCATTCATATCCCTCTTTCAAAAACAAAAGACAGTGAAACATTTAAAGGTTCACTATCAAAACAAAAGAATCAAACAAATGAAGTTGATCTAAGTAAAGCAGATAATATGAATCATGAATCTACTTCATCAACATCCCATTCAGCAGAATCATCCTCATCCAATTAAATCAGAATGAATCAATCAAATCTGAAACAGAAACTTCAAAAAATATTCTTGAAAGAGTAACTGTTTTAGATCCTGTTGACAAACCCAAGATCACTAAGGCTTGGGTTGTCACTTCTAACTGATTTTCTTTTCTGATTGCAGGAACAATATTGGAGAGCTGACAACATGTGGTATGTTGACAGTGGTTGTTCCAGGCATATGACAGGAAACTGTTCTCTTCTCCATGACTTCAAACATAAAAATGCTTCTTATGTGGCATTTGGTGGGGATAAAAAGGGAGGTAAAATTGTTGGTGAAGGAATGATAACCAATGGTGTACTTAAATTTGATAAAGTAAATTACTGTAAAAACTTACAGTATAATTTACTAAGTGTATCTCAAATCTGTGATCAAAATTACACTACATTGTTTGATGACACTAACTGTTACATTCTTAAGCCAGGATTTATTGTCCCAGAAGATTGGATTCTCCTCAAAGCAGCAAGAAAAGGAAACACTTATGTGTTGGATATGAACAACACTTCTCTCACAAAACATGAAACTTGTCTTATTTCTAACTTTCAGAAGATTTTTACAATTATGGCATAGAAGACTTGTTCATTCTAACATGAAAAATATGAATAAATTGGTGAAACATGACCTGGTCATTGGCTTACCAAATAAAGAGTTCCATTGCTCAACTCATTGCTCTTCTTGTTACAAAGGAAAACAACACAGAGTGTCACATAAACCAAAAACAATCAATACTAATACTACACCACTCAAATTGCTTCACATGGATCTTTTGGTCCAACCAATGTAATGAGCATTGGAAAAAGGCAATATTGTTTGGTGATAGTTGATGATTTCACTAGATTTACATGGGTCTTTTTCTTAAAACAAAAGAGTGAAACATCAGAAACATTAATGGACTTTGTCATCAAGATTGAGAATCAACTTGATACAAAAGTCAAAATTTTCAGGAGTGATAATGGTACTGAATTTGTTAACTTTGAACTAGATTCTTTTTGCAGGAGCAAAGGAATTGCAAGACAATTCAGTGCACCAAGGACTCCACAACAAAATGGAGTTGCTGAACGAAGAAACAGAACTCTCATTGAAGCAGCAAGAACAATGCTAGCTGATTCACAACTACCTATTACCTTTTGGGCTGAGGCTGTGAATACTGCATGCAATGTTCAAAATAGAACATTAATTGTCAAAGAACATAACAAAACTCCTTATGAGCTCCTATTTAAAAGAAAACCTTACATAGGATATCTAAGAGTATTTGGGTGTCAAGTAACTGTTTTGAACATCAAAGAGTCATTAGGAAAATTTTCAGAAAAAGCATATGATGGTTTCTTTGTTGGATATTCTTCAACATCAAAATCATATAGAGTGTATATTCCACAGCATAACATTGTGGAAGAGACACCTAATGTATCTTTTGATGAAAATGTATTCACTAAGTCAGTTAAAGGATCATCATGGTTATTTGACATAGATGCCTTGTCTAAATCTTTTAACTATGATTATTTGACAAATACAGGTTCTGATGAAGTATGCTATCCTTTTGTTCCACCGATTATGACTGAAGTACCTTTATCTGCTGATCCCCCAAGGATACATCCCTCTACAAGTGACAACACTTCAACAAAAGCAGATACTACATGTGGAACTGACCAAATGCATCAGGAGAAGCTCCTACGGAAGAACAAAACTGCATCAGGAGAAGCTGCTTCAGAAGAACAGCATGCATCAGGAGAAGCTCCATCAGAAGAACAGCATGCATCAGGAGAAGCTCCCTCAGAAGAACAGCATGCATCAGGAGAAGCTCCTTCAGAAGAACAGCATGCATCAGGAGAAGCTCCTTCGGAAGAACAAAATGCTTCCGGAGTTCCTTCGGAAGATCATGTATCCGGAGAACTTCCTTCGGAAGACCAAAATGTATCCGGAGCAGCTCCTACGGAAGAACAAAATACTTCCGCAGAAGTTCCTGCGGAAGAGCAAAATCCAACTGCAGATACTTCTGAAGCTCAATCAACAGAGACTCAATTTGATTATTTCTTGAATTCTCAAATTGAGATGAATCAGTCAGAGGCAATGGAAATGACTAATCTGGAATCATCCATTCCAGTTGAGTCAACTCCCTCAATGAGAATTCATAAGTCTCATCCACTTAACAATATCATTGGAAATCCTGAAAAGAGAACTACAAGGAGCCAAAGTGGTACAGCCAACCTTTGTCTATTCAACTGTTTTCTTTCTCAAGTGGTGCCTCCAAACATTACAGCTGCTTTAAAAGACAATAGCTGGATTGAAGCTATGCAAGAAGAGCTTCAACAGTTCAGAAAGCAAAAAGTATGGTGTCTTGTTGATTTACCTGAAGGTCAACATCCTATTGGAACTAGATGGCTATACAAAAACAAACTGGATGATAGAGGTATTATTGTCCGAAACAAAGCAAGGTTAATAGCACAAGGTTACACTCAAGAAGAAGGCATAGATTATGATGAAGTTTTTGCACCAGTTGCAAGAATTGAGGCAATAAGAGTGTTCTTGGCATATGCATCATACAAGAAATTCACTGTGTATCAAATGGATGTCAAGTGTGCTTTCCTATATGGAAAAATAGATGAGGAAGTTTATGTGTCTCAACCCCCGGATTTGAAGATCCTCATTATCCTCACAGGGTATACAAACTAGATAAAGCCTTGTATGGTCTTCATCAAGCACCAAGAAAATGGTATGAAACATTATCATCCTTCTTACTCAAGCATGGCTACAAAAGAGGAACAATTGATCAGACACTCTTTCTCAAACAAGAACATCAAGATCTCTTAGTAGTTCAAGTATATGTTGATGACATTATATTTGGATCAACTAATAAGAGATTGTGTGTGAATTTTGAAGAGCTGATGAAATCTGAATTTCAGATGAGCTCAATGGGTGAATTAACATTCTTCCTTGGCCTTCAAGTTCATCAAAAAGCAGATGGAATTTTCATCAATCAAGAAAAATACATCATCAAATTCTGAAGAAATACAATTTGCTGAAGTCTCCTCTTGCAAAACACCAGCATCAACAATTGATAAGATTGCCCCTGATCCCTCTGGAAAATCTATTGATCAAAAATTATTTAGATCTATGATAGGTTCACTTATGTACTTAACTGCCAGTAGACCTGATATTATGTTTGCTGTGTGTGTATGTGCTAGGTACCAATCTGATCCAAAGGAGTCACATCTCAATGCTGTCAAAAGAATTTTCAGATATCTCAAGGGAAAACCAGGACTTGGTCTATGTATCCCAAGGATGGAGACTTTACACTCTACTCATACTCAGACAGTGACTATGGTGGATGTAACAGCAATAGAAAATCAACAACCGGTGGATGTCAATTCATTGGACCCAGGCTAGTGTCATGGCAGTGCAAGAAACAAACAAATGTTTCTGTATCCACAGCTGAGGCTGAGTACATTGCTGCTTCAGCCGGGTGTTCTCAAGTGCTTTGGTTACAAACCAATTGCTTGACTATGGTTACAACTTTCTTCAAACTTCAATCTATATAGACAATTCAGCTGCTATGTTTATAACTGCTAATCCTGTGCAACATAGTAAAACTAAACATATAGAGATTAGGTATCATTTTCTGAGAGATTGCTCAGAAAAAGGATTGATCAAGTTAGTCAAAGTGGATACATCAAATCAGCTTGCTGATTTATTCACTAAAGCCTTTGATTCAGTCAGATTTAATTTTCTGATTGAGTCTCTAGGTATGATTAACTTAGATTAAATAAAGTTCAAACAAACAACATGCTGTGTGCAATAATGCATCAGTATGCCTTATGCATGGGAAATGATAGTAAACTATAGCTTTGCCTATTTCTGCATAAACAAATATCAATATATCTCAACAAGTTTCTTGATATGTGAGTAGGTTCAACTTGAGTGGAAACAAACCTTAGTGCTTGCATAAATAATATGTCATAATTGTCTGTGGGAAACTTCATTTTGAGAAAACAAAGTGAGTCTTATCCTAATGTGATCAAATCATTCATCTGCACACACTATGTAAAAGACTTTATACTATCTATCTTTGCAACTCATACTCCCTCTGTTTTGTGTGAACAAAGACCTGGGTGTATGATCACCATACTGAATCTCAGTATCAAAGGTGAAAAGATCATGTTCATCATCATCCCTCTGTTTTGTGTGAACAAAGACCTGGGTTAAAGGCACCTCTGTTTTACGTGAGTAAAGACCTGGTGACCTGATGATGATCATATCTAAAGCTCTCAAAAGAATCCTAAGTGATCAACTGTATATTATCCTGAGCTTTATCAACATCGCATCAATGAGATGCCAAACACATCTCAAGATAGCTATTATAATTAAAGTACATAGTCTCAAGAGTGTAAGAATGATGATTTGACTTACAAAGGGAGGACAACACCTTTGTGAATCACATGTGAAGTCCATGACAGTTATTTCTAAATCAATAAAACATGATAAACAGCAAGCTATGTTGATACATGAGCTCTTGTATGGATTTATAAGGACAATATACTTGCAATCAGAACTTGTTCCAGCATCAACTATACAACATAACTAATCAGGAAGGGCTTAGCATTATAGTATGATCCCATTTTAAGTGCATCTGATCATTATCATATATGAGCGTTATGTTATCCTCTTTAAAGAAATTTATGATAAATGCTTAAGTTCATCATTAATCACAAATTTAGGGGGAGTAGTATTCATGAAATAACATCTATATCAGCAGCAGCAATGTCTATATCTTTATCAAGTTGAAGAATTGAAACCTGAGCATCACATTAGCCGTTGGTTACATGAAATTTATTTTAAGTTTCCTTGTACTAAATTGTCATGTATACAAAGCCAACGAGGTCCTATAGCAATAATTGGTTCAACCAATGGAGTTGGGCCATACATACAACTGTGTGTAAATCAATATTAGTATATTAATGTTTATCCGTAGATTGGTAAACTACGGATAAACAAAGATCAATCAGTAGAAGTTGTTGATCCGTAGATATACTACGGAAGAGTAAGTTGTCGATTACAATTAATGTGATATTACTTCTACGGAAGAGTACAATGTGGGACCCACTGAATAAATCCGAGAAAATTAATATGTCTGAGGGTATAAATAAAGAGATTTGACTTGTCAAATGCATTATGCACTTTTTCAGCTCACTTTTTCAGACCTAGAAAATCTCACAACAATTTTTTTTCCCACTTTCTCAACATTCAACATATTTTCAAATCAAACCTTCAGCAAACGTATATCTGTTCGTTCTTATATCAATCAGATTCGTCTTCTTATGATGGATCATCGATTTGCAAAAGAGCATAATGTATGTGCTTTCTTGAACCCTGACGATCCTGTGTCAGAAGGATGTCAAGAAATTATGAGATATTTGAGAAGATCAAGGGTTTTCTATGCATTATCTGCAGAGCCAACGATTTATCGATCGCATATCAGTGATTTCTGGAATTCTGCGCGTATAGAAGAAGATGATGAAGGAATTATTGCAGAAGTAAGGAATCGAAGGCTGAGAATAGACGAACAAACAATAAGAAGGGTACTAGAACTGGGAGATGTTGAAGCAGGACACCCTGATGTATTTGATAATGAATACATAGAAAGGTTTTTCTTCTAATGGGATATGGGAGACTTTGAAAAGGGAGAAATCAAGAAGGGAAGACTCTGCAAACCATACAGATTTTTGTGTCACACTTATCTGAAGTGTATGTCAAACAGAAAATCTGGGCTTGACAGATTTTCTAGACACATATCATCTGGTATTATTGGCATCTTTGAGGGAAGGACCTACAACTACTCAAAGTACATCTTTAACTGTTTGTGTGATCACATCAGAGTACAGAAGGCTGATAAGATGTATATGTTTCCAAGATTCATTCAGCTCATCATTAATGCAGACCTGCCTGGAACAAATGTGGAGGGTGGTGTGTTTATCCAAGCACACCTTGGCAGATCTGTGCTGAACAAAATCTCAGGGAGATATGAAGGAGAAGATGTAGACATGTTTGCACATGTGATTGATGCTAATGCAGACATACCTCCAGAGCTAGTTTGGGAAGATGAGGAAGAGAGCTCTGCTACCAGCTCTGCTCAAACACCCCAAACCCAATCACCCAGCCAGCCAACTACAGAACCCATCTCTCCAATCCTCAATCTATCACCACAACAACCACACCCCCAAGCTCAATCTCCTGCCAGTCAAAATACTGAACCAATCTCTCCCATTCAACCCCAATCACCAAATCAGCTTCAGATGCAACTCTACCAACAACCTCCAAACTCAGATACTGAGAGCATCTACACTGGAGAGACAGAATTAGTCTCAGAAGCAAGTACAGTCAAACTGTCATTATCCAAGACTGAATCCCCTGTGCATTCAAATGAAACTGAACAAGTTTCTCCCATGATTGATCAGCAACAACAACAAACTCTTCAAGAGCATGAAGATCAAGCCACTGAAGCAAAGTCAAGCTCAGCAAGTGTTGATCATGAGGAGGTAAAAGAAGAAGAGATTGAGTCTCAGCATCAGGAAAGAGATACAGAAGCAGATCAGGTTGATGTGATTGCCTATAATGAAGATGATCTGAGTGATGATGACATTCCTGTAAGCAAGAGTTATCTGGTGGCTGAGTACAACAAGCTGGTGCTCAAGTCAAATAAAAGAAAGGCAAGAATACAAGAGCTGAAGGGCATAATTAAAGAAAAGGATGAAGAATTGATAAATCAGCAAGAAAGAATAAAGAGACTGAGAGAAGATGCTCAAAGTGATAAAGAAGTCATTGATGCTCTGCTAGACAAGAAGCTGAGCTTATAGAGTCAGCAGAGAATGAGAAGAAAGATAAAGAAAAGATCATGAAGAGACTTGAACAAGCATCTGACACTATGACTGCTCAGTCAAACATAATAAAGACAAAAGAAGAAGAAATTGAGCAACTTAAACTGAAGATCAGCTCATTGGAATCTTATGCCAAAACTTCAACTGCTCAAACAAAACAAAGTCCTGAGGCATCAAAAGAAGTGATCTGGTACTCAAGGAAAAGAAAGTACCTTGGTACTACTGAGAAGAAGCCAACTGATGAAAGTAGTCCAAAGAAACAAAAGCTTTCTCCTGAACACACACCCATAATAGACTTATCTGCTGAGAAGCCCATCACTGAACAGAAAGATGAAAGTGACAAAGAATGGGAAGAATTAATCAAAGAAGACACTCCTCCAAAGCAAGAAGTCTCAAAGGCTGATGATCTTCTGACTACAAGTGACATACTTGAAGAGAGGCCTGAATCAACCATGTTCATGACACTTATAAATCATGGTTTCCCTTATGACATGGTTGAAAGACTGAACATGACAGAGATGAAGAACTTGTTGAAAGAGTTTGAGCTTGCCAGCTTCATGATTCCAAACTGTGATTATGAAGCATTCAGTACCTTTCAATCAATTCAAAACATAAAGAAGGAGTTGGGACACTGTGACACAGCCAAGCTGAGCAAATACAACATGACTTGCTGGTTACAGGGACATAACTACAAGCCTCATGAGCTTAAAGGAAGAACAGTAGGAGAACTCAGAAGGATGATGGAGCATGTAATGAAGGTTGAACTAGATACTGGGGTAAAGTTCAGAACTGAAGCTCCACATCAATCTTATGAACAACAAAGCAAACTCCCTGCTGAACCCATAACTGTTGAACCTAAAGATCAGCACAAAGGAAAAGAGAAATGATTAGAGAGCCAAGGGAAGTCATCCCCGGAAAAGTATGGCCACTTGGGACTGCAGTTAGAGAAATAACTGAGCAAAAGTCCACTCTAATACAACTGATAGATCACCTCACAACTCCCAGCTCTGCGGAAGAAAACAAGATCATGGCATGGAAATATGATCCAGACTGGGATTGTGCTGTTATTAAAAGAACATCTGGAAGAGTTGAATACTTCCATGATGTACTCTCAGTGGTGAGTCTGCCAGAGAATGACATCAGAGACCTTCAAAGTTTAACATCAGCAATTATCCAATTCACCCTAGAGGAAGAGACTTCTCAACTCTAGTGGGAAAGTTAAAGACAAAGTTTAAAGATGATGTGCTGATTGAAGCTAAAAGAGAAGATATAGAACATCAGAAGAGAATCAAGGGCTCAAAAGATACAAGTCCAATGCCTCAGAACATGTAGATGATGAATTCTTGAAGAGGATTGGCTACAACAACAGAAACAAAGCAGCTCTTAAATGTATTGAAGGGACTCAATTCACATACCCAATCACTGAATGGGGATATGTAGAGAAGACAAAAGAGTTGGTCCTACTGAGAAATGCTGAGAACAAGAAAGCTGAAAAGATCAGAATCTTTGATCCTGTGGAAATCAAACTGCTTCATCCCAGCTACACCTCATACTTAAATGACAATTCTTTCCCAAGCTGTCTGATGAACAAGCACAAAATGATCTATTTCTACATGTTCATGTGATTCAAGTAGTAGACAAACTTCATGCCAAAGCATATAAAAGAAGAGATTTAATGCTGGATTACTGAAGGGAACAACATTTGATGAAGTACAGAACTAAGAATAACAGAACAAGATGAGCTAGAAGTGGTGAATAACAACAAGGTGTTAGACACACTCACTACAGAAGAAGATGTTCTGGGAATTAGTTATGAGACTTTGAAGATGATGAGCAAGATGAAGATCAAGTATAAGTATGATGATCAGAAGACTGCTGTCTCCTACTTCTACAACAAGATGATCGCTAGAATCAAAGATCTTGCAGTTTTGAAGGACTGAGTACAAGTAGCTAAGCCTAAGGGGGAGTATTGTTAGGTCTAGAATCTGTAGATCTAGTCATTATGTATAGGCTTAGTACTTGAATTAATATTTGTAATGAACTTTTGTAATTTCATTATTATGTATGCATTAAATATATAGGTTAACCCATTTATATGTGTTGATGTATGTATGGCTGCAGGTACAAACATAATACTTGATCAATTATTGAAATTGACCAAGTGTAAGAAACATCTACGGATGAACATATTATTCTTCCGTAGATGTATATCTTACAAGTAACAAAACATCCGAAGATCATCTACGGATGAACAAAATCAACTGGAGTTCAAGTGTTCAAGAAATGCTGCGGAAGAACAAAAACTCTGCGGAAGAACAAAACATCTGCGGAAGACAATATTTCTGCGGAGTCCAAACACTTGCAAAATACAAGTGCTACAAGTCAACAAGTCAACAAGTCAACAAGGCGGTTATTCGAATCCCGAGAAATCCGTTGATTCCTTATCAGAAACAAATCAAATCCCAAGAGATCCGGTGTTTCCTATAACTGAAACATCTGTCTATAAATATGGATCCTAGGTTTCGATTCAAGTACGATTGAAACAGACGATTGATTGATTGAGAACAGCAATAGCATTACAACAATCATCAAAAGTCTTTTCGATCATCATAACATATACAACATCATAGCTTTTCATTTTTCATTCTTTTGTAATCTTCAACATATTTAATAAACATTAATTAATCTTTATTAATTGTGTTTTGTGTCGTGTGTTCTTGATATTTCATTGACATTGAAAGTTGTTTAAATACAATTAAACCAAATCAACGTTAATTCCGCTAACGTTGACTTGACATCAATTCACACTGATAATTCCTGTCGACGATCCTTGGATTCACACCTTAGTCAGCAATATAGTAATTGTTTATGGTTTTAAGTTCCAGCTGGTTATCTAAGTATAACCGGTTGTAGATAGTAGTATATCTAGTTTCTAATTGTAACTCATTTGGTTATGCTTGTAAGAGTCTGTAACACTCAGTTGAGTAGTAAGATATTACAAATTTCTTAAAACCATTCTTGTGTTATTAAACGTAGTATATTATTAATTCACATAGTTAAGAGATTTTGCTTCATCATCCGAGTGTGTTTAAGTGAGTTTGAGATAAATAAAACTTATGTTTGGAGACAAAACCGATCCTGTATGGTGATTGGTATTATTGAGTTTGTGAGGCATGCGATTAGGTTAGGATTTCTCTAGACATTTATTAATTATACCTTAATGAAAGTCAATAATCATTGTGATTGAAATTGTTATTTCACTATTCGTAATCAGTTTAATATTTATACGTATTATTTTGATTTCTGGCTTACTTTTTATTTGTGTTTCTACTTTAATACTTTCTAATATGCATATACTTTGTTTTTATTGTTTATTAATTAAAACTGACTATACTTCCCCTTAGATATTATATGTTTTTTAATAGTCTAAGATATACTAAGACGGAGCATTGCTCATTGTTACTTGTTATGTTTAGGTTTACCAAGTCTATTATCACTTAGTTAATATATTATTTGTTTAGTTGAACAGTAGATCTCAATTAATTTTCACAGACCAATAAGCTTATGCTCATTTGATCTGTATTTTCACACCATAACTTGGATGGTTGTGATGAGTTCTTTTTATAATTCAAGAACTATTTTTTGATCGAAAATGATATGATTTAATGAATGCTTCAATCATTCTCATCTAATAGTGTTTTCTGAGCCATGAAGAGAGTTTTCAAAGGATAGCCATCACTTAAGATGGGATGCCACAAGGCTGGTCGTAAAGGTAAAAAGGCCGGCTCAATGGGCTTCTTGGGTGAAGATAGGGCTTGGGGCCCTGAAAATATTAGTGCCCCATTTTCGTAAACATAATTTATATGTATTACGTTTTGTAAGATAGTAAGCTGGTAGCTGGTAGAAAATGAATAATAGGAATAATGACGAATTTTCTTCGGATCAGAAGAGGTGGCTTGGTTGATTCACAATTCCATTTGAGAAGATCCAATGCAATTGGCATCACCAATCATGATGAGTTTGGGAGATCAACCAGGTTCGCTTGGTTGATAGGCGTCTAGGCATCCACGATAATCCTTTCTCCATATGTTCATTCGATTTTGTTCTATTCTTTAAATCCCTTAAAGTGAGATTACAAAGTTACATCCCACGGTACTTTTATATACCTTCTAATTATTTAAAGATTTTGATTTTTAAACTTTTTTGAAGTTGTATCTTGAGTAATGTGCATCTGGTGATTGGTACTCTTGAGCTTTGTGAGGTATGCGATTAGATTTGGGAATTCTTTAGACAATTATTGTCTTATACTCTTATGGAAAGTCAATAATCAATGTGACTAAAATTTGTTATTTTATTATTCGTAATCAATTTAATATTTAAACTTTTATTTTGACTTCTGGCTTACTTCTTATTTATATTTCTACTTTAATACTTTCTAATGTGCATATATATTTTTTTATTGTTTGGTAATAAAAAGTGACCACACTTGCTCTTAGATATTATATATTTTTAAGAGTTTAAGATATACCGATACAAAACATTACTCATTATTACTTGTTATGTATGGGTTTGTCAAGTCAAGTATAACTTCGTTACTATATTATTTTTCTAGTAGAACCGTAGGACTCAATTAATTCTCACATTTTAATACGTTTATGCTAATTTAATATGTATTTCACACCATGATTGGTATGGTGGTGATGAGCTCTTTTTACAATTCAAGAACTATTTTTTGATTCAAAATGCTATAATTTAATAAATGCTTCAATCATTCTTATCTAATAATGTTTTTTTAGACATTAAAAGAGTTCTCAAAAGATAGCCATCACGGATGTCACAAGGCTGGTCTATTTGATTCAATTGTTTATAGGATTATTTAAAGGTAACAGTTCGTTTTAGGCCACATGTTTAATGGTGATGGGATTTTTTAGAGGTTTTTGTTAAGCTCATCTTTATTCCTATATATCAATAATATTATTGTTGGATCTATTCATCTTTTACATGTTGCATAGTGCACTTCAGTGTAAGCTAAAATCCTCCTGCCTCCTCCCAACCAACTCATTTATTTGGTGAATAGTTTAATTTATTTAGCTAATTATTTCTTTAATTGTTCTTTTTTCTTGTGTCTTATCATTGGTTCAATAACATAATCTTCTATTTAAGAGGAAAAGTTATAACATATATGAAAAGTTTTTTTAAAGATGTGTTTGTGTTAATGATTGTTATATATGATCATACACACAAACAAATAGTACCGGAAACATAAGGCCGAAAGTAAGATTTTTTTTTTATAGAAAAAGATCACATATTTATTATCCGCATTACGCCCGTAAAAAGCTTGAGCTGTCCCAGATGAAAACGATGTCAATAAAACAGGGAAAGAAATTAAAATTCGCATGTGCGTATGGATCAGGAATCGATCGATCGGGTTAAAAGAAGTTGGATTTGTTGTCACATTGGGATAGTACAAAGTTGAAATTTGATGATATGTAATATCATTTATTTATTACAAAAGCAGCAGTTCCAAGATGCCTACCAACTAAGATTCGATATAATAGTATCACCACTACTGACACATAACAGAGACAACAACTACCACTACATGAAATCACTCAAAAACACCAAACTAAACCACTATTTTATTCCCGAACAGCTAACAAAACATCATCTCGTCGCTAAACCAATCAGTGACAGAATATCACCTTCAGCTCTCGTGGCGCCATACACTCATGCATCAGCGACGGACTGTCATGCGCGTAAGCAAAAGCCGCCGGACAACCATGCTTAAAAAATCCGACCACTTGGATGGTTTACACATATGGGCACTATTGAAACGACCTCTGCAACAAAGCTCATCGGTGTTAAACGCCTCACACCCACTCTTACACGCCACCACACGGTCACCAACGTGCTTCTGCAAGAACCAAGGGCACGTGGCAAGCAAATCAGCTTTGCACCCGACCACCGGACACGTGCCTCTGCCGTCGTGCGGTGTGATAGTCATGGGGATGTTAAAGCCGTCGACGAGGCTGACGGCGTAGGAGGTTTGGTCGGTGCGGCTGTGGTGGAGGTTGAGGTGGGCTAGAGTGGCCGGAGGTGCGCCGCCGAGGCCGTTGCATTGGAGTGTGCCGCCGCAGTCGCCGGTGGCGCAGGAGAAGCGGTTGTTGAGGTGGTTGCAGCCGGTGCGGGCCCAGAGGCGGCCGGACCAGGGGGTGGTGGGGGCTGGGAAGGAGCGGTGGGAGTGGGGGCCGAGGGGGAAGCCGCCGCCTTGGAGGACGTGGTGGCCGGCGGTGGGCTGGATGGCGGGCCAGATGGGGAAGGGGCAGTTGTTTACGATGGTTAGGATCATCGATGCGTCGGATGGTGGTAGGAGGAGAAGAGGGAGGGTGAGGAAGAGGAGGAAACTGGAAGGTGACATGATGGTTGATGGTTGATGGTTGATGGTGACGGTGGTGGTGCGGAGACGAAGAGGGTGCATATATAGGCGTGAAGAATATGTTTCAATCATCAGTTTTAATATTTTTATTTTATTATTTTCGAAAACAAAAATTGTCTCAAGGTGGTTGTGAAGTGGTTTTCAAAACAAAATCTGTTAAAAGGGCTTCCATTTAATATCATTGTCGTCATCCGGAAAAGGTTAAAGGTTTTCAGTTTTTCCCCACTATTATTAGTGTTTCATATATATGATGCAATTACCGATTATAATAAAATGGTAGATAAACCGAAAAATAGATACGTCGTAACTTCTTTTTACATAGCAAAACAAATCCTGTTAGAAATAAAGTTTTGAAATGTTAAGGCTGATTATCTACGACCAGCTAAAGCTTGTTCAAAAAGTCCAGTTCAGTTATAACAAACATTATAATTCATTATTCCCTTATATGTATTGATGGTTTCTTTTAATTCATAATAAATTATAAAAACACATTATCTGTCCAAGATTTCATTTTCGGAATGAGTATACAAAAAAAATACCAAATAAACAATATATAGTATAATTAATAGAAAAAAAATCCACTGGTAGCTATGTGGGCGTGCAAGAAACGGTTTCAAACCCTCACAAGTGATGGCACCAAGCATGGTTTTAAAAACCGGACCGGACCGGCCGGTCCGACCGGTTGGACCGGGAACCGGACTCCGATCCGGTCCGGTTCGGTGTTTAAAACCGTTTTTAGTGTTGAACCAGTGGTCGGACTGATTGAAACAGTCGAACCGGCGGTCGGACCGGGAACCGGACCGGTTGAACCGGTGGTCGGACCGGTTGAACCGGTTTTTTTATATATATTTTTTTATTTTTTTTGTAAGTTTTACATATATTTATAAAAAAATACTTATAATTTTATCCGGTTCTTATATACGGTCCGACCGGTTGAACCGGTCCGACTATCGGACCGGTAAAGCGTCCGGTTCACTGTCTGGTCCGGTTTTAAAAACATTGGCACCAAGTCTATGTGACTCATAAGAAATGCCTATGATATATATACATAGCAGGTTAGATAAATATGCGTTAGACTTGTTAAAATAGTGAACATACAAGAACATAAAATTATAAGCATGAAATTATGAATATAAAATTTTGAGATAGTAAAACATATCTACATTTGAGAAGATGGAACCGTGAGTAATCGCTTATTCTAATTGAGTTTGATTTCGTGAAATTTGATATTTTAAAAATATTTGCTTAAAAGAATATGATATTTAAAGTATTTTAATTTAACAATGATTAGTTGGAAATTAAAGTAAATTTTGATAAAACAAAATCTCACTAAGAAAAATTTTAAATGAAACATTTTATTTATTTATAGAAAAAAGTTAAGTTGATTAATATAATAGTAATTAGGCATTTATTAAGAAAACTATTTTTACATACTAATTTATAACTTTTATTGTATTGAGTATATGTTTTCAAATCGTAAGTGAAGCCTAGATGGACATCTTAAAAAATGTCATGTTACTTCTGGAGATTTTGTATTATAAGTATAGAAACACACACACATATGCGGTTAAGGTTAAGTAAAAACGATCTCTTGTGGTTACCTGTTGGTTCAAGTTTATCAAGAAACATAACATCAAATTTATTCGATCCCAAACTAATATCAGTTACACCCAAAAGAGAATAAGACTAACATTACAAACAATCTAATGAATACAAAAGAATTAAATGTCTCCCAAATCATAACTAGACGATTTGATACAAAGAACCATGAATTATAAAAAAAGAACAAACAAGATTTATCATTAACAGGGAACCCTAATACAAAGACAAACTAGAAGTGAAAAAGATAACGATATTAAGACCAGTGAGAAGATGTGTGCGACATAATAAAGACCAACATATGTTCTGTACACATGATGTACAAGACCTTGATCCAGAGATAGGCTTCTTGGTGAAAAATACATGAAGCTCGCAATATAGAGACTTTATTAGTGACTTTATCAAGAGACCAATTTAGCCCTCGAACTCTTTCACTTTTGCATCTAACCCTAAACTTTATTCTTTCATTCAATTCCTCACAAAACAAATAAAACAAACCAAGTTAAGGAATTAATTAGTCTTTTAGCATGCTTGCAATGGAAATGACATTATAAATCTTTTTTTTAACAAAACTAATGTTTGCTATTGAATTGACAATGAAATGACAATTTCAACAAAGTTCCGACCCGAGTAATCACATTCAAAACAATGTTAAATCACATTTAAAACAGTGTTAACCAATGGTACAATCTTGGAAAATCATCCAAACCTTTTTTCTTATGGCTTGTACGATATGATATCATCAACTTTGTCTTTCGGTTGCCACAAGAATCAAGCAACCCATCATTTCTTTAGCCTTTTCCTCTAAATCATTCTATCCAAGCACGTGAATCTATAGGACCTTTGGGCACTTTGATTATATCGATGGTGGGAGGTTGTTCAGTTGCGAATTTCGAGCTTCATGACCAACATTTAGATTCTTGTTGTGTGTTATCATGGTGCTGCTCCTAAGTCCTATGAGATGTGATGATGGTTAGTTGTCACACTATTAACAAATAATTGATATCTTCTCCCCTCAAATTCAAACATATCTTCTTCAAGGTTTCAAAACCCTATTCCTTGCAAAATTTTCTTGCAACGATGTATTTTTAATTAAAAGGGCAATTTGGAGACATGATCATCCGCAAGAATTTTCAAACCATTTAGGCTGTGGGCGACTAGAACTCCGTGTGGGACAGAGGGCTCGTAGTACCTGCTAGGGATGAGCATTTAGTACCCAGTACTCGTACCAGTGCCCGTACCGTACCGATACCGGTACCATCCCTGGTACCGAAAATTTGTATAAGGTACCGGTATCGGTACTTGGTTTTCTTACATTTCGGGATCGGTACTGGCCGGTACCGGTACCGGTACTTTACCCAAAAGACCCGTATGGTACCCAATAGTACCTGAATACGAATAACCTATTTTAAAAAAGGATTGACATTTGATATTCTAAAACTTTTGGTATTGGTATTGATCTTATTGGTGTTTCTTATTTTAGGGTGAAACTCATCACCATGAAGCAAAAACAATTTACTATTTTTTTTAAGTCAGTTTGCTTCAAAACTGATGAGTGGTAAGCATATGTGAAATTGTTGATATGTAGAATGCATGGTCAAGTCTATGTACTATTTTTGTTAGACATGTAGATGTTTTTTGATATTTTATTTATTTTTAGTTATTATAAACTTTTAGAGGTATCGGGTACCAAACATGTACAGAGTAACAGGTACAAAAACAAGTACTGGATAGCGTAACCAAACATGAACCATGCAGCAAGACTTAAAAATAATGTTGTGGAGATAACGGGTACCAAAAAGGTATTGGGTATCGAAATACCTGTACTGGTACCTGTAACCCTATACCAAAATCAGTAGCGGTACTCATTTTTTATAAAATTCGGGACCGGGTACTTTCGGTATCGGTACTGGTTCGGTACAGGTACTACTTGCTACCGCAACTATGCGGTAATATACAAATTAATAACCTTGTGTATAGAAAGACAATATTAAGATAATAATCGTTATAACAATACACAAAAGTGTTATATCAAAATAATCTAATTATTTACTTAGACGAATAGTGATGCTCTCCTAGCAGTTTCCGAATGGGCTTAAATGGGAAAATAGTTGATCTGGTTGTCGAGAATCGATCAAAACCAATTTAATTTATCGGTCTTAGCTACATTTATTGTGCAAGGGTAAGTAAGGTCGTCTCCTCAAGGAATCTGTGGGAAAGTGTTTAGCGAATACGACTCGACTAACTAAAAGACAAAACTTTGTAATTAAAACTTAAAACTTTGAATGAATTAATGAGAACAATTGCATAGAGCAACAAACTTTATAATGAATTTGATTAAATATTAAGAAACAATCACTTCCGGGTTTCAAGTTTTACAAGTTCAATGGTTCGTTAGCTATACTCTAAGGTTTCATAACACAACTCAAGATATTGGCTTTTGATTGAAGTGATGACCAAGGAACAATCTTTTAAGACTCGTTCATTCACAAAGTCATCAATTCATCTATATCACGCTATCTACTTTTCTCAATGAGCTAACGATGCAAGTAAACCGAAAATTGATGATAAAGCAAATAACTTTCTTTATAAACAAATTGTTTAACTCAATCAAAACCTCAAATACATTCAATCACAAAGTGTTTAACATAAAGAAAACCTAGATACACTAACCACCTCACTTGATAGAGACTCTCCACCTGAAAGCAATCACACTAACTTAGCCACGCATTGTCGTCATTAAATCTTCGATCTTTGCTTGATGATGATCAATGATGATTGTTGTGATGCTTTGGGAAGCTTGGAATACTCAAAAGATACCTTCAAAGTCCTTGAATTCGTCTAGAAAAAGTTAGGTTTAGAATTAGAATTGTTGATCTTTTAATATCTTGAAATCCCATGAAAATAGGGATTCGTTAGGCCACCGACGTATGATACGCCCATACCCGACGTATCATACAGAATTTTGGGCCAATACGCCCCTAAAGAAGCTTATCCATACGACGGCCGGCGTATGATACGCGCATACCCGGCTAATCTTACGCCGGTCTAGAGTTTCTGGCCATTTTTTACGTAGTTTCTCTTATTTGCACTTTCACCCCCTGAATTTCCTTCTATGGCTTATTTTCTTCTCGAATATGCATCTTGTTAATCTTCTAGAAAGATTAACATGTTGTCTTTAGGTGCCTTTTTACAATTTGTAATAGTATAGGGACTAGTTTTGTAATTTTGTTAGTTCTTGTGTTTCATTATAAATAGCTTAGACTTGTAGCAGTTAAAGTAAGACGAAACTGCTTACCTACTTTGTAATTTGTCTTTGCTTGATATTAATGAAACTGTGAATTTTGTTGATATCTTGCTTGATTTGATTACTTTGTTTGTATTTCTTTGAATTGTGTTAATACATCATCACAGATTGGTAAATTTGATCCTATCAAATGGTATCAGAGCCGTTGGTGAGTGATTTTGAAGTTTGTCAAACTTTCAAACTCAAAAAATTCACTGAATCTGTGATTGATAGACAATTCAATTAAAATTTGTAGATTTCAGATGTGTTTTATCATTAAAAACATGATTTGAATCACAATTAGCAGTCAAATTCATCAAATTCGAGATAATTTGTTGAATTTGTGTTTGAAAAAGGTTACTATTTTTTGAACTGAAAATCACAAAATTGATTGATTTGTTGTTGATATTGAAAGAAATTGATGTTAGAAGAATGATTATCGGTATAAAAATGTGTCTAATTGGAAAGTTTCAATCCAATTTATCAACTTTTGAAGAATTTCAGAAGATTTGAGTTAGTTACATTCATATGAACATGATGAATGTGGCGCATTAGAGTTGAGATTTGCTGAAAAATTGTCTAAGTGTTAGGCGTTTGACTACTGTTTAGTCGCATTAACACTGTGTAGACGTTTTCAGTTCTGACGGTTGATTACTGTTAAAGAAAAAGGCCAGACGTATCATCTTTATTGGGCGTATTAGAACAGTTTAGACGTTTGACTGTTGAGACGTTTTACAACTATGTAGGCGCATTTCAACTGTTCAGGTGTTTTACAACTGTTCAGACGCATCAACTTGGGCGTTTTGAAAAATTTTCTAAGGCATTCCCTTAGACGTCTCTCAACTTAGGCGCATTAACTGTTTGAGCGTTTGATTACTGTTCAGGCGTATCACCCTTGATACTTAGATTTTTTTAAAAAAAAAAGTTTTTTCAAAAACTTTTTCATTTCTTTTCTCAATTAAAAAATCTAAGAAAAACAACAAAAATATAAGAATGGTGAAATCAGAATATTCTAAAAATAGAGTTTCAAAACATAAAATAGAGCAGATTTCAAAAATTGGTCTTTTAGGTTTAAAAACAACATTTTAATTCCATTGACACTGATATTGGAAATCTATAGGAGAGAGAAAGGACCATACATTCTTATAATCATGATGGGCCTGACAGAGGGTTTGTTATACTAATGATTCTCCAGAACCCTATCCTAATGATGGTCTTCAAGGAGATGATTCGAGAAGATTAAAGAAGATATGATATCAAAGCATATTCCTTGATGTGTAAAGGACTACCTCTGGAAGTTCTTGCAATGCTTGATGCATATCAAACTAGATACACCTTATATAAAGCCTTAAAGACCATTTGTGAAGGAGGCAAGGAGATTCCAAATCTCAAGAAACAAAAGTTGAAAAGGCAATTAGAATTGTTTCAACATTTGTCTGGAGAAACCATAAATCAGATGATGAACAGATTTGTTCAACTTACAACTGAGATGTCAACAGCTGGTATTAAGCCTGATTGAAGATCTAAATCTTAGACTATCAATGCTTTACCCTCATCATGAAAAACAAACAGTAACTTACTAAAGCATACTAGAAGTTCCCTATGGATCTAGATCTACTTATTGCCAAGATAGAGTCAGTAGAGATTGATGAAAGCTTAAGGAATAATGATAGAGCAGCATCAATGTCTCAGTATCAGTTGTGCTTTCCTGACTATTATTGAAAATGCATTCATGGCAAAAAGTGAGAAAATTACAGAAGAAGAGGGAGATTTATTTGTTGGAGTAGGATTTTTCACTAAGTCATCATTTACTAGTGCTCCTTCTTATACAACTCAGTCTCATTCTCAATCTCCTCCTAAATCTCAGTCTCAAACATCTAATGTTCAAACAGAGACTACTTCATCTATCTATGCTAAATCTAGTAAAGTTAAAGATGTGATAAACATCCTATTAGAGGATGAAGAGTCTAAAACTGCATTCACTGCATTTATGGCTAGTTTTTCAAGCATATCAAGGGTAGCCATTTAACTCAATTAGACTTTGTTTTGCAGGATTTGTTTGAGATGGATCCTGAAGATGTTGAAGAGATGGACTTAAACTGGCAGATGTTGATGATTGCTTACAGGACACAAAAACACTCATATGTCAACAGGAAGTACAAGCCAAGTGCTAACAAGACTGTTGGGTTTGATAAGTCAAAATCAAGGTGTTTTAACTATAACAGTTATGGACATTTCTCCAGAGAATGCAAAGCTCCAAGGAAAATGGAGGAAATGCTCAATCAAGTTCTAGCAATCAAAGGTTTCAACCAGCTCAGAAGACTTTTCAAAAGACTTATCAAAGTCTTCCTATGCCTGAGCTTAAAAATGAAACAAAATCATCTGATGAAACACGTTCGGTCGTTAACTACTCGCGCCGCTGCCGCCGTTTCAAGTACCGTTGAAAAGACTAAAGGAACGGGGGACGCTCAAGTCTTGTTGCATTTCATTCATACAGGGAGCTCCCCTTGGAACTTGCCGGTAACCAGAAAGCTTTAGTAGTCAGCATTAAAGATGGTTATGATTGGAGTGCATATGTTGATCAGTTTACTAATGATTTAACATCAAGTTTATCTCTTGTTGCAGAAATTTAGGGAGAAGAATGGTCAGAAAAACAATGATCCAAAGGTGGAAAGTGAGAATGCAGAAGATGACTATGGTTGGAGTGACAAATCTGATCCTAAGGAGGATACAGATGAAGTAGCTCTAATGGCACAATCTGATCAACCTATGGTTGACACTTTCATCTTCAAAATCTGAAACCTTATCTCTAAAATTCCCTGAAATCCCATCTGAAGTGAGAGAAAAATTCTCCATAAAATCATGCTATGAACATATTGAATACTATAGAAACTACTCATATAAAATCTATGAGAAGCTAAATAAGAAGAGTCAATGCATAACAAACTAAAATCTGATCATAAAACAACAGATCAAAAGATTATCTCTCTTCAAACTTCATGGAACAAAACACTAAAAGAATTAGAAATTGTTTCTAAACAATTGGAAGAGATGACCAAAAATCTTGAACAGGAGAAGATAGCACATGTTGCTACTTAAATGGATCTTGCTAAAGTAAAAAGTTCAAAAATGATTGTAGAAAAACTGGTAAGTGAGAGAAAAGATAAACCAAAAAGCAGGGTTAGGTTTCACTTATGAACCTATGCCTGAATCTATTACAAACACTTTACCAGAGAACTTTAATACACATGATCATTCTTCTGAGAATAAAGCTAAACTTAAAGCTTTTCAGGTCAAAAACAAGAATTTAGAAGAAGAAATGAAAATGTACAATTTTTTGTTGAAAATGATCAAGAAAAGATTAAAAATGGTCATCCAATGAAAATAAAATATTATAAACCAAAACAAACAAAACAAAACACTTCTGATCAAATTCAAGTTGTTTTAGAAGAAGTGAAAGTTCAAAGCAAAGAAAAAGATAAACAACAGGTAGGAACATTGGAAGATTTAAACACTATTAATCTAAAACAAGTTCAGTCTGAAAAGGAATCTTCTTCTGGCGATGTTCAATCTGGAAGTAAACCAAGTTCTTCTAAGTCAAAGAATCAAAGAAGAAGAAAGTGTAAGGATTCCTGAAGTCTGATGCAACCCAAAACATCCTAAGTGTCTCAGCAACATGCACTAAGTACTGAAGTGAAGAATGCTTCGGAAGTTTTACACAATGCATTAGAAAATACTCTAAGTGTAAAATCTTCCGAAGCCAAGACCAATATCTTCCGAAGCCAAACATGAAGTCTTCCGAAGCTTCAGAGACAAAGTCTTCCGAAGCTTCAACCTATGAAGACAGATTTCTTCCGAAGACTTTTAGTACACATGCTTTATCTGATGTATTGTTCCATAAAGCACCTTTTCCGCTGCATCTCTGTAAAGTCACCAACTTACATGAGTTGGTGAAAAGGTCCATGCTTTTGGTAATGTACATTGAGGTCTTGAGTCTGTAACTTTCCACTTTATGTACTTATCCTTTTGGTAATGTATAAGGATGTGAGCTATGGCATGTCATAGTCACAAGGTCAAAAGGCAGATATGCCTTTTGATCCTACAATTGATTTTGTTAGTGTCTAGTCAATTGTATCCAGCTGGCTTTCAAAGTATAGCCGGCTGTAGGTTGTAGTATAAGTATTTCAAGTTCTTGTATCTTTCTTTATGCTTTGTAACACTTGTAAAAGAACTTGAGAAAGCAATATACTGCCTCCTTGAAACCCATACTCTCTTGTTCTGTCTCTTGCTTTACTTGTGTTCTTTGTATCACTTTGGTTACCCAGTTCACTGTTTGATTAAGTTTAGTTAATCTCCTCATTGTGTTGTTGTGTTGTAATTGTGTTAAAGCCCTTAAACGGTCCTGCAATTGGTATCAGAGCATTCCAGGCTCTTGATATAAGATCTAACCATCTTAAGATCCCTCACACACACAAAAACTAAACTCTTCAAATGGCTTCCATCTCAAAGACTAATATGGAGACTGGAACCATGAAACAAATCCCCACTGATCACTCTTGAATTTGACACCTGGTGCATGAGGATGGAAGGCTTCATCAGGTCTCTTGATTCAAGAATATGGGAATCTGTTGAGAATGACCTTTCATCCCACCCAGCACCCCTACTGCTACTGGTGTTGGTATGATTCCTAAAGATGTGGCCAACTACACAGATGAAGATAGAAAAAGAGTAGAGATTGACAGGAACGCCATGACTGCTCTTCAGACTGCTCTCCCAAACTCGTATACAGAGGTTTTAAGAAGTGCAAGACAGCCAAAACAACTGTGGGATGCACTGAAGCTGATGTATGAAGGCTCCTCTGAAGCCAAGGAAACAAGAAAGATCTTCTGAGCAAGCAGTTTGAGAATTTCACCTTCAAAGCAGGTGAAACCATGACCAACAATAACTTCAGCTATGTTGAGATTGTGGATACCCTAGGGATGGAGGAGTTCCTCTTGAGAACAGGAACATTGTAAGGAAGTTCATGTCCTCACTTCTAGGCAATGGACACACTATTGTGTGGTGATCAAGAGGACTGAGAACCTTAAGACTCTTACTCTGACAGAGTTGTATGGGATTCTCAGTGGATACCAGATGGAGATGAACATGCAAGGTTCATCTGGCAACTCCAACAATCAAATGGGTTCAGCCCTTCATATGGTTGAAAGGGACAGCATAGCACCCCAACATCATCTCATATGCTACCCTGACAACTCACAAAAGGGTCCTTTCATCACCTTCTCGGAGACACCAAGAGAGAACTTTACTCAAGGAGCCCATTCCAAGAGACAAAGTTCTTCTCAAGCCTTTGTGTCTTCTCCTGATGAAAGCTGTGGGAATTATCTTTTCACTCTTGAAGACCTGGACTGTATCCATCCAGATGACCTGGAATACATGGAGATAGTTCAGCAGATGGCTCTCCTCACTCACAGAGCCAAGAAGTTCTACAAGAGGACAGGAAGAAGATTTTCAAGCAATGCTACCAGTGGTAAGTTTGGGCTGGATAAAAGCAAAGTAAAGTGTTACAACTGTAACCTTATGGGTCACTTTGCTAGGGAGTGTAAGGCACCTAAAGCTAATGGGGGCCAAACACAACCTAGACCAAACTACACTGACAAAGCTCCTCAGGCTGAGAAGACAAAGCAACATGCTGCTGTTGCTGTTGAAGAGGAGGCTTTGACTGGAGCTTTCAGGTGGAGGATCTTCTCCAAACCAAGCACTGATGGCTGACCATGATGAAGCCAAGGTATTGGAACATCTTGCTCTCCTGAATGCATTGCTAAAGTAAATAGATACAGGTCTTACAACTAGAGATGAGATCTGATCTTGAGTCATTAAACATATTAAAATCTGATTTTAGAAAGTCTGAAAATGATTACAAGTTAAAAATAGAGGACTTGGAGAAAACCATTTCAGTACTAAAACATGAACATATAGATTTTAGAACTCAGATCCAAGATCTCATCACCAAGTTGACTGAGTGCCAGGCTGAGCTTGTGATCAGCAAAGCCAAGGCAGAGAAGAGTGTTCTTGAAGAAGAGACCTTCAAGAACATGATATCCTCATCCCTGCACAACAAAGTTTGTTATTAAAATAGACAGGGACTGGGATCAAATGAGATAGCTCCTCCACACACAATCTTGTCTGTAAGATCTCCTAGGTGTGGAACTTGTGAAGATGAGCTTCCTCTCATAGATCCTGTAAGTGAGGAAGATGAAGAAGTGATAGTGAAGAATTCCTCTGAGAAGAGTGAAGAAGAGGATTCTTCCAAGGGCCACTATCCTTCTGAGGAGAAGAATTCAACTGTGATGACCAAGTCCAAGAGAAAGAACTTGATCAGGAAGAGCAAAAGGAAAGCAAAGAAGGCTCAAGAAATCAAGGCTACTTTTGATGCTAAGCAGAAACAAGTGTTTATCTCTGCAGGTTTCAAAGTAGTAAGGACTGAAGACATCAACCAAGACTCCTCAGCTAAGAGTCCTGGTTCTTGTTCAAATCATCTCAGTGCAAAGAAGAAGACTGAGCTGCTGTGTACCACTGCTGCACAGCCTGGACCATCAAACTCCAAGAACAGTTCACAGCCCAAAAGAACTGTCTCAGCATCTACCAAGATGAAGGTGGAGAAGGGATGTGATCAAAGCCAGTCTTGCTCTCAAAAGGAGACTTTTTTGAAGAAGAAAATGTTATGTGTCATGTGTGAAAGTACTTCTCACATTGCTAAGGATTGCCCATACAATCCTAAAAGTACTGTCCACATGACCAACACAAAGACTTCAAAGAGTCTCAAGAAGTCTCAAGCTTGGAAGGAAAGTCTGTTCCTTCGGAAGCTCCAAATCAAAGAAGAAGGTAAATGGAAAATTACCTTCGGAAGAAAAGTTGGTCTCGGAAGAAAGGAGTTCTTCCGAAGCACTGAAGTCTGCTGCAGTGACTTTAGATTCTTTCGAAGGTTCAGTCATCAAAACTTGTGAAGTTCCAAAAGCTTCTAAGGTTTTGAAGGTCAAGTCCAAGATTCCAAAGGTGGTGTGGAAGTCTAAGAAAGACCAAATGACTAAGGTTTCTTCATCAACAACAGCTGAAGATCCCCATAGTACAACCATAGGATCTATTACTGTTGTTACCTTCTATTACTCTTAATGAGCCCAAGACAAGTAAGGCTTGGGTTTCCAAATGTAACTAATCATTTTCTTTGTGCAGGAACAGCTCAAGACAAACAGGAATGTCTGGATAATTGACAGTGGCTGTTCCAGGCACATGACAGGCAATAGGTCTCTACTCCATAATTTTGAGAGAATTGATGGAGGACCAGTTGCTTTTGGAGGAGATGAAGGTGGTTACATTTCAGAAGGGGCAAGGTCACAAATGGTAAGCTCAGCATTGAGAAGGTAAACTTTGTTAAGGAGCTTGGGTACAATCTTCTGAGTGTATCCCAATTTTGTGATCAGAGTCATAACATGCTCTTTACTGAGCATGAGTGCATTGTTCTCAAGCCTGGAGTGGTCATTCCTCATGAGCATATCCTGCTCAGAGCCCCCAGGAAAGGGAACATGTACAAGATGGATTTGCAAGAAACATCTCCCTCTGGAGAAGTTTCATGCTTTCTATCTAAAGCAAATAGTGATGAGTCTTTCCTATGGCATAAAAGAATGTGCCATGTAAACTTTAAGAACATGAATATTAATTAAACATGATCTGGTAACTGGAATGCCAAAGAAAGAGTTTACTAGTGATGATCATTGTGTTGCATGCCTGAAAGGGAAGCAACACAAGGTATCTCACAAGCCTAAGGAAAAGAACTCCATCACTACTCCCCTACACTTGTTACATATGGATCTCTTTGGCCCCACCAGTGTAATGAGTTTAGGAAGGACCTCTTACTGTTTGGTGATCACAGATGACTTTACAAGATTCACTTGGGTCTTTTTCCTTAGAACTAAGGATAAAACCCCTGAGATTCTGAAGAATTTCATCTTAAAAGTTGAGAATCAATGTGATCACAAGGTCAAAACCATAAGATGTGATCAAGGAACTGAATTCAAAACCAAATCCTTGATACATTTTGTGATGAAAAAGGTATTACAAGACAAATAGTGCTCCCAGGACTCCTCAGCAAAACGGAGTTGCTGAGAGGAGAAACATGACACTTATTGAAGCTGCAAGAACTATGTTGTCTGACTCTAAACTGCCTATCACCTTCTGGCAGAGGCAGTTAATACTGCTTGCTATGTGCAAAACAGAGTTTTAGTAGTTAAGACACATGGTAAGACTCCTTATGAACTTTGGCACAAGAGGAAACCTTTCATTGGTTTTCTCAGGTCATTGGATGTCCTGCACCATCTGAATCTTGCTATGTGCAAAACAGAGTTTAGTAGTTAAGACACATGGTAAGACTCCTTATGAACTTTGGCACAAGAGGAAACCTTTCATTGTTTTTCTCAGGTCATTTGGATGTCCCTGCACCATCTTGAATACCAAAGATCAAATTGCCAAGTTTGCTGAGAAATCAGATGATGGACACTTCATTGGATACTCTTCTCAAGCTAAAGCTTATAGAGTATACAATCTCAGAACTAGAATTGTTGAGGAGTCAGCCAATGTGACTTTCAATGAGCACACTCCTTGTGTAGCTGGTTCTGGTCCGGATTGGCTGTTTGATCTTGATTTAGTTACCAACTGTTTTAACAAATCTTGTGAGCATGTTTCAGGATCTGCAGAAAATTTAAATACAGGTGATCCTGATCCAAGATTTGAGCTAGGAAGACCTTCAACTCATACATCTTCAGCTCCAGTTGGAACTACTTCAGCAAATGAGGTTTCTATCAGCACAACAATGACAAATTCAGCTGATACATCTTGCATGCCTTCAAATTCCAGCTCAGAGGCCTCTCAACCAGATAAAGACACCTCACTTGTAGAAGACAACAATGGTGATGGTGATAGTGATCAGGAATTTCTTGATGCTAATAACCATACCATAGATGACAACATCAATGATGTCACACACTCATTGGATCAAGTTAATCTTGATAAGTGTGATAATGTGGAGGGTGAATCTTCTAGACCAGACCTAAATTTCTCAAATTTGGATCTTTCTCAACAACTTGCTGTGATCCCTCAGCTAAGGATCCACAAGTCTCACCCCACCACAAACATCATTGGAGATGTTGTCACAGGGGTAAGAACAAGAGGACAAACCCATGAAGCAAATGTTTGTCTTCACTCTTGTTTCTTATCTCAGATAGAGCCCAAGAAAGTTGATGAAGCTCTAAAGGATGGAAGTTGGGTTGAAGCTATGCAACAAGAGCTGCTTCAATTCAAAAGGCAGAAAGTTTGAAACCTTTGTCCTCTTCCTCATGGGAAGACTACCATTGGAACCAAATGGGTTTTTAGAAATAAGAAGGATGATAGAGGAATCATCATCAAGAACAAGGCAAGACTAGTTGTTCAAGGATACACACAAGAAGAAGGGATTGACTACACTGATGTCTTTGCTCCTGTAGCAAGACTAGAAGCTGTTAGGATATTCCTGGCATTTGCTGCATCCAAGAACTTCAAGGTCTACCAACTTGATGTAAAGTGTGCTTTCTTATATGGAGTGATTGATGAGGAGGTTTATGTCAAACAGCCACCTGATTTTGTAGACCCTGATCATCCTGATTATGTCTGCAAGCTTGACAAAGCTCTTTATGGGCTGCATCAGGCACCCAGAAGTGGTATGAGACACTATCTGAGTATCTTTGTAAACATGGATACAGGAGAGGTACTATAGATGGAACTCTCTTCATCAAAGGACAGGGAAATGACTTATTGCTGGTTCAAGTATATGTAGATGACATCATCTTTGGTTCAACTAATCCAAAGCTCTGCAAAGACTTTGAGAAGCTGATGAAAGACAGATTTGAGATGAGTTCAATGGGAGAACTCAACTTCTTTCTGGGAATTCAAGTGAAGCAGGTTGAAGATGGCATCTTCATAAGTCAGTCAAAGTATGTTCAAGACATACTCAAGAGGTTCAACATGACTGATTGTAAGATTGCTAAGACACCCATAGCCAGAAACCACTCCCTTGGTCCAGATCTTGAGGGGGAGTGTGTAGATGAACATTTACAGGGCTATGATTGGGTCTCTTATGTATCTTACAGCTAGCAGGCCTGATATCATGTTTGCTACATGTATTTGTGCAAGATATCAAGCCAACCCTAAGATGTCTCACTTAATCACTGTGAAAAGGATTTTAAGATACCTCAAAGGTGCTTCAACACTTGGTCTATGGTATCCAAAGAATCCAAATTTCAATCTGTATGCCTATACAGATAGTGATTATGGTGGTTGCAATATGACTGCAAAGTCTACATCTGGGGGATGTCAATTCCTTGGTGGAAGGGTTGTCTCATGGCAATGCAAGAAACAATCGTGTGTGTCTGCATCAACTGCTGAGGCTGAATACATTGCTGCTGCAAGCTGCTGTGCTCAAGTGCTTTGGATTCAAAATCAGATGCTGGACTATGGATTTAACTTCAAAGAGACTCCTATCCACATAGACAAAAATAGTGCTATCTCTATCACTGAGAACCCTGTGCAGCACTCAAGGACCAAACACATCAACATCAGGTATCATTTAATAAGAGATAACTATGAAAAGGGATTAATTAAACTAGTCAAAGTTCATACAGATGAACAATATGCTGATCTGTTCACAAAAGCTTTTGATGAACAGAGATTTAAGTATCTGATATCAGCTATTGGGATGATAACTTTGAGTAGACTTTTTCTTAAAACTAATTCTAATTATTTCTTCTTAAATATGTGTGTCCTAAGTTGTCTAGTTCATCACTTTCATAAGCTCATGTTTTCTTTGGATGTAAAATTCTTTTGAAGACTTTCCTTAGATTCTTGAAAATTTTTGATACTTCGGAAGATAAAATTTTATCTTCAGAAGAAAAACATGTTTTCAAAATAAATAACTGTCTAAGAGATTTTACCTTCGGAAGAAGTCAAAATTCATCTTCCGAAGCTTAAAATTCTTATCTCAGACACTTATTTCATTTTAGGACCTTTTCCTTCCGAAGCAAAATTAACCTTCGGAAGCTTTGTTTATCCTATACAAAGCATTCAAGGGTTTATTTCTCTTCCGAAGCATAAATCTTCAAGACTCTCAGGAAAATCTTCCGAAGCCATTTTAGCTTCGGAAGCTTTTTCAATCAAAACTTCCGAAGACAAATAAACTTCGGAAGCTTTTCGAATTCCAAGAAAACTACTTTTTGAGCAAAAGTAAACTACCTTTTCAGAGGTGGGACCGACTTCCGGATTTCAAAGTTTATCCTCTTTCATTAACTTTGGTTCAAATCCCTTTTCATATAAATACCCAACGGTTCCCCCTCTTTCCCACTATCTTCCTCAATTCTACTATTCTCTAACCTAATTCTCTAAACCGCCTTTGCTTTCTACCTTTCTTCACCCTTAAGCTTCTGAAATGGCCAACCTTAACCGCAGAAACAAACCTGATTTCTCCATGCAACTTCACAGGCAACATAATCAAGTTGCTCTGTTAAGCTCTGAGAAAGATGCAAGTTTCTCAGAGATTTGCCAATTCTTGACTCTGTCAAACTATTCACCTCCCTGACCATTGATCCTACTCTATATGAGGATCATTTGCTTGAATTCTGGAAGACCTGCCAAGAGGTCATTATGGATGGGGAGAAGGCACTGTCTGCCACAGTGCAAGGGAGGACAATCTTCATCACTCCGGCCATCATTAACCAACATTTGCAGCTGGATGATGAAGAAGGTGAGGTGTCCTTCCCAAAAGAAGCTGTTAATCATTCTTTGAGCAGATGGGCTATGAGGGAGATTTCTCTGTAAAGACCTTCAGGAAAGGGAAGGTCTCATCCCAATGGAAATTCCTGCTCCATGTGGTTATCCACAGCTTGTCAAACAAGCATGGTGGATGGGACCAGATTCCTGAGGATCTCTCCTTTATAGTTCATGGAATGGTTCAGGGGGTCAAGTTCAGGTATTCACAATTTGTTTATACTAATTTACTTGCAAACTTAGACTCCTTAGAGTATTACATGTTTCCTAGATATGTTCAACACATTCTCAACTGTGAACTGGGCTCACAGTTGAGGGAAACAAGTAATATTCTTAAATTGGGACAGATGAAGCCCGACATCTTTAAAATAATGAAGAAGCCAACTGTAGGCTTCTCAGGGGTAGAAACAGCCCTAGTCCCAAAAATGTTAGAGCTCATTGCTCAAGGTGACAACCTAGCAACACAAGCTAGTGTTGAACCCACACCTCTTTTGTCCTTACCCTAAAAAGACCAGAAATCACCCTCACCTACCAAAGAAAATCCAAACGAACCCCTGCTCAGGCTATTGAGTCTGTGCAGGCCCCCAAATACTCAACCTTACAGGAAGAAGTGGACACTAGAGCTCCCACCTCTCCTGAGGAGCAAACCACTCCCATTACTTCACCTATCAGGGCTGAGGTTCCTCAAGCTCACCTGATGAGCTCACTAGCCCAACAACCTTAAGCCTTCACTCTGAGTCTCAACACTCAAGTGAACAACCTTCAGGGGACAGCTACCATCCCCAGCCTTTGGATCTCAACCAACCAATTCCCAACCTATCCTTCTACACTGATGAAGACTTAGGATTCAGTGAGTACCATGAGTCTCTCTTCTCCTCCCCTACTCAAAGAGAGATGAGTACCTCTGACTCTCCTCAGTCTATCCCCCATCAGTCACCTATTACTGAGGTGGACACTTCTGAACCTGTTCAGGATGTCCATATGGAAGAGGCTCTCACTTTTGAAAGTGATTACATCATTAAGACCTCAACCATGGCAACTCAGCCCATTGGCATCTCAACTGAGGCTGCCAGTGAGCAGAGGAAAACCAGCAGCCAAGAAACTCAAGCTGGTGGTGAGAGAGAGGACTTTGGTCCAATCATCTCATCCCCCAATGATTCTTCTGATGAAGATGAGGGGAATTTGAGACTAAAGGTGCAAAAATTGTAAAAAACATGCACCTATTTAGTCTCTAAGGTTAGTCACTTGGAATCTCAGGTGACTACCCTGCAAAACAGGGTCAATGATCAGCAACTCCAGATTTCATATCTGCAGGAAAAACTAGCTGGGAGACCTTAAGGAGAGCTCAACCAGGAACACAAGAACCTGTGGAAGTGATTGACTTATCCTCCAGCTCACCTATGCAAGTGGGTGATGCTACCAAAAAGGGGGAGAAAGTTGTACAAACACAGAACCTGGGAGTTCTTCAGAGAGAATGGACATAGAGGACTCACCATCCTCACTTGCTGTTGTGCATTCTCAGCAACTTCCTCAAGTTCACATAATGTGGACTCTATAGACTCTCTCATCAGGAGTCTCTTGAGGAAGGTATACCAAGGGCTGTCTCATCTCCACACAAGGAACTGGCAATTACATCATAAGGTGGAGGTATGATGATGACAGGAGAGCCCTTATACTTCACAGAGTTCAAGGCCAACAAGAAGTTTTTCAATTCCAAAGCCTGAGCTTCTATGAAAGACTGGATTTAGTCAACCTGCCACTTGTCAATCCAAGCAATTCAAGACAAGCT
This sequence comes from Flaveria ramosissima, assembly GCA_025215565.1. NCBI lineage: Eukaryota > Viridiplantae > Streptophyta > Magnoliopsida > Asterales > Asteraceae > Flaveria > Flaveria ramosissima. Next base: position 43,700,781 of record CM046029.1, on the reverse strand, counting down.
GACAGGCTGGCTCAAAGAATCCAAGACAGGATCCTTGCAGAGTTCACTCTAAGAAGGAGACTTAGGCAATCAGGCAATGTCATCGGTCAACTGGATGTTGAGGTGGACCCTAAGATTAGTTTCATAGGGGAAACCTTGACTGAAGGCCCAGTGGCAGAACCTGAGACCCCTGTCTCATCATCAACAACTGCTGCAGAGGTCCAAACTCCATGAGACACCTGCTGGTGAAGGTGTTTCTCAGCCTCTCTCTGGCCAGAGCATGGAAGCTACTCCAAGCAATGAAGGCCAAGCCTCAATCCACCCTGAGTCACAAAGGTCTGTTGGTGACAAAGGGAAAAGGATAATGACTCCTGAAGAAATTGAGGAGGAAGAGAGAGAGAGGAAAAGGAGACTAAGGGAGAAAGTTCTCTGGGTCATCTAGCTTCATGCAAGCTGCAATCAGGACTGCTCCCAGACCAAATACTCAGATGATGAGTTAAGGGCAGTCAGGATTACCTATCTACAGACCAGGAACTATGACATTGATGAAATCATCTCCCTCCCCTTAGAAGAGTTAAATGAACTGGCTGACATGGAAGTGTCAAGAGAGTTGAAGGAGAAAGAGGATGCAAGGTTACTTCTCCAACTCAAAGAGGAGAAGAGACAGAAAAGACTTTACAAGCAGCTCCCACTCTCTCACCAGTTCAAGAAAGTCCTGCACAGGAAGATGTGGCTCCACAAGAACCTCAGGTAGATAAGAAGAAGATAGGATCAAGATGATCAACTACCTGAAGTGCCACAGGCGTTCTATCAGGCAGATGCACTTCTTCCCTGTCCTATGACTTCATTGAGTTCGAGTACCTAAAGCAACTTGAGCTTGAGTTAGTCAAAGAAAGAAAGACAACTAAAAGGAAGCTAAGGGAAGAAGCTGCAAAGTCAAGAGCCATCATTCAAAGAATGCAAAGAAGTCTGCTGACAGACAAAGAATGATGAGCTTCTTGAAGCTATATGGATTCTCCGGAAGGAGACTTGGCCCCATGTCTCTATCCACTATGGATGAGCATATTAGGGTGATCAAGCAGAAGATTAAAGTGGAGAACTCATTGACTTGCACTCTCTTCCAAGTCAAGTCCCACCTGAAGTGGAGGTCAAGTTTGAACAACCAGAGACACCTCAACCAGCACCTCCAGCTGAGCCTCAGCAAGCTTCATCTTCTGATCCTAGGCAGGGTCAAACTCCCTCTCCTTCTGAACCTGTGAGGGAGGAACACCCAACTGAGAAAGACACTGATGATCAACATGGTGCTGCAGACCAGTCTTCTCAGTTAAAGACATCCAAGAGGAAGAAGAGAATGGCTTCTAAACCAAAGACTAAGAAGAAGAAGCCAAAGTCATCTACCTCTGCACCTCAGGCTGAATCAGATCAACCTGAGGAAGTGCATGATGAGGCAGCCCAATCAACTCCTATTCAAGTGGCTCCTCTAACTAGTGAGACACCCATCTTGTCCTGGACTTACTCTACCAATCCAGAAAGATGGAATGTTATCAGAGATCAAGGTGTTGAGAATGTCTACTCATGGCAAGACATAATCAACTTACCTCTGCATGATCTCTTTGAGATGAGGAGATACTATGAGAGTCTTGATGATCCTGACCATCTAATGAAGAAAGGAATGGTCCTGATTGTACTGAAGACTACCAACATTTGAAGATCTTCTAAGTGTTTTGGTAGCATCAGCCTAGGGGGAGTTTGTAAGGATTCCTGAAGTCTGATGCAACCCAAAACATCCTAAGTGTCTCAGCAACATGCACTAAGTACTGAAGTGAAGAATGCTTCGGAAGTTTTACACAATACTCTAAGTGTAAAATCTTCCGAAGCCAAGACCAATATCTTCCGAAGCCAAACATGAAGTCTTCCGAAGCTTCAGAGACAAAGTCTTCCGAAGCTTCAACCTATGAAGACAGATTTCTTCGAAGACTTTTAGTACACATGCTTTATCTGATGTACTGTTCCATAAAGCACCTTTTCCGCTGCATCTCTGTAAAGTCACCAACTTACATGAGTTGGTGAAAAGGTCCATGCTTTTGGTAACTGTACATTGAGGTCTTGAGTCTGTAACTTTCCACTTTATGTACTTTATCCTTTTTGTAATGTATAAGGATGTGAGCTATGGCATGTCATAGTCACAAGGTCAAAAGGCAGATATGCCTTTTGATCCTACAATTGATTTTGTTAGTGTCTAGTCAATTGTATCCAGCTGGCTTTCAAAGTATAGCCGGCTGTAGGTTGTAGTATAAGTATTTCAAGTTCTTGTATCTTTCTTTATGCTTTGTAACACTTGTAAAAGAACTTGAGAAAGCAATATACTGCCTCCTTGAAACCCATACTCTCTTGTTCTGTCTCTTGCTTTACTTGTGTTCTTTGTATCACTTTGGTTACCCAGTTCATTGTTTGATTAAAGTTTAGTTAATCTCCTCATTGTGTTGTTGTGTTGTAATTGTGTTAAAGCCCTTAAACGGTCCTGCAGAAAGAAATCATCAAAAACAAAATCTGAACAAAACAAAAGTTCAGAAAAGTTGATCAAAGCAACAAATCAGGCAACAAAACTTAAACCGATAAAATTTGTGTCATCAGGTTTTGTTTAATATGAATTCTCTTCAAAACCCACGTAAATACTATGAAAAAAATCTCACTCGATCTAAATCAAGTTCCAATTCTAATCTTCCACTGTAGCATCAAAAGATTTGTTCCTAATGAATTCAAGAAGGAAGTTCATGTTAAACAGATGCAAAATAATTGGGCACAAAATCAAATGTGAAATGAAAAACCACAGTTTAACTATTTGACCCAAATCAAATAAATGTCATGTCAAAAGTTAACATACAGTTGTTTTTAACTCCACAAAAGTACTGTGAAATATGTGATATGAAAAATCACAATACTGCTGATGCTATTTCAACAAGTACTGTCACATATGTGACATGAGAAATCATTCCACAGCAGATTGTTATTTTAACAAATACCGTACTTATTCTGATGAGAAGACTCATAATACTACAAATTGTTATTTTAGAAAGAGATCACATACTAGAGGATTTACAAATTCAAACATGAGCAAAGTTATGTTAATCCTCAATATATGAGAAATCAAACTGATGGATTTCAAAAATCAACTGATCAACCTTCTATAGGTTTGAGATTTTTTCAAAAGAACAATTATGTGAGATCTAAACAAAATGTGCAAGAACAATCATACCAAGATCTGTAAGAATGACTAATAAAAAGGTCAGTCATCAATACATGTCAAAAATTGATCATCAAATTGTATGGCTGTTCTCAAAATAATTCAAACAATTTTCAAAATAATTTTCAAACAAGATTGGTAAATTCATCAAGAATAACCTGATTTGAATAATCTTCATTACAAACATTTACCATTGTTGATAAATTTGGAAAACCCAGACCATCTCGGCTTGGGTGGATATCTCAACTTAATTTTCTTGTTATGTAGGTATGCCCAAGAAGACACTTAATACATGGTGTGTGGATAGTGGGTGTAGCCGGCATATGACAGACAATCCTGCCTTGTTACAAAGTTTTAAGTTAAAGGATGGAACACACGTCGTCTTTGGTGGTGATGCTGGAGAAAATAACAGGAGAAGGAACAGTATCAAATGGGATAATAAGTTTTGACAAAGTCAACTTTTATTCACAGTTGAACATTAATCTTTTAAGTGTATCCCAAATATGTGATAAATCATACTCTGTTCTATTTGATGATTCATTCTGTTATGTTTTGAAGCCAGGTTTTCAGATAAGCAAAGATTGGGTAATTAGCTGAAAGGGATAGAGATGTATACAAGTTGGATATGTCTCAAGTTGATCCTACAACTGAAACAACATGCCTAATTGCTAAAGCATCAAATGATGAAAGCCAGCTTTGGCATAGTCGTCTCGGACATTCAAATTTCAAGAATATGAAAAAGCTTGTATCAGAAAATCATGTCATTGGACTTCCATCTAAAAAGTTTGCAACGACTGATCACTGATCAGCATGTTTGAAGGGAAAGCAACACAGAGCGTCTTATAAGTCCAAGCTCATAAACTCAACTTCCAAACCACTTCAAATGTTACATATGGACCTTTTTGGACCAACAACATCAAGAGTATTGGACGAAAATCATGTTGTTTAGTTATCATTGATGACTATACAAGATTTTCATGGGTTTTTTTTTGTATGCTAAATCTGAAATGGCTGATTTACTAAAAGAATTTATCATTAACAGTTGAAAATCATTTAGAAAATAAAGTGAAAATAATAAGATGTGATAATGGAACGAAATTCAAAAATGCTAAAATTGAAATGTTATGTGCACAGAAAGGGATAGCTCATCAGTTTAGTGCTCCTAGATTCTCTCAACACAACGGAGTTGCTGAAAGGAATAATATAACACTGATTGAAGCTGCTCGTTCTATGTTAGCTGATGCAAAAATTCCTATCACTTTTTGGGATGAAGCTATATCAACTGCGTGTTTCGTTCAGAACAGAATCTTAATTGTGAAAGATAAAATGAAAACTCTATATGAGTTAATGTTTGGCAGGAAACCGAACATAAACTTTCTAAAATCATTTGGTTGTCCTGTTATGATTCTTAATTAAAATGATCAGTTAGGAAAATTTAAATTAAAATCTGATAATGGATTTTTTGTTAGATATTCATCTGTTTCAAAAGCCTATTGAGTGTACAACTCTAGGACGAATATAATTCTTGAAACATTCAACGTTAAATTTCTGGAAAATTCTTTTCCATAAGTTTCAAATGGTCCTGCATGGTTATTTGATTTAGATTCATTATCAAACTCTCTTCAATCTAACTTGTTTAATCAATCAAATTGTCTGGATTCTACAGGTAAGAAGAACTTTAGAGTAGATCTTGGATATTTTTAGTGAGGATTCAGATTCTGACGACCCAGATGATTCTAGCTCAGACTAACCATTTTTATCATTTGTCAAGGATTCAACAATTCGATTCAATGACAATAATCATGCTAATACAGCTTCAGTCAGTCTCTTTTGATCAGGAAGGATCACAACCAATTCCTAATGATGGTAATGAGTTTGTGCAACCTGAGTCTGGAACATCATCCATCTCTGGTGATGCATTGATACTGGTAACTTTGATTACTTTATTAACTCACCGACTCAAGTTCCAAACTTCAATCCACATTCTTCTAATTTGTTACCATCAGCTTTCCACTTAAACCAAAAAATCTGGATGTGAACGTTCAATGTGATGAGATTCCAACATCTCGTATTCACAAGAATCATCCAATTTCTCAGATTATTGGTCCATTGAATGAGAGAACAACAAGGAGTAAATCATAACAAGCAAACTTGTGCTTATACTCTTGTTTTCTTTCTCAAATTGTTCCTAAAAATGTTACCGAAGCATTAAAGGATAATGGTTGGATAGAAGCCATGCAAGAAATTACTTCAATTTCGCAAACAAAAGTATGGAATTTAGTGGATTTACCTGAAGGAGAAAATGCTATAAGCACGAAATGGTTGTTTAGAAATAAGACTAATGATCGTGGTGTAGTAATAAGGAACAAAGCGAGACTAGTTGCACAAGGGTACACCAGGAGAAGGGATAGATTATGATGAAGTGTTTTACACCCATTGCAAGACTTGAATCCATTTGAGTTTTTCTGGCTTATGCTTCATTCATGAATTTAAGGTGTATCAAATGGATGTAAGGGTGCTTTTTATATGGTCCTATCACTGACGATGTGTTTTGTGAAGCACCTCGGGCTTTTGAGGATGCAGAATTTTCACATCGAGTATATAAGCTGAGTAAAGCTTTATATGGACTTCATCAAGCCCCTAGAATTTGTATGAGACATTATCACAAACTTAAATCCAATATGGATACACAAGAGGGAAATTGATCCAACTTATTCATAAAGAAGGATAATGAGATCTCTTATGTGTACAAGTTTACGTTGATGATATCATATTTGGTTCTACCAGTCCAAAATTGTGCAATGAATTTGAAGAAATCATGAATTTTGGTTCCAAATGAGTTCTACAGGAGAGATTAATTTTTTCCTTGGACTTCGAGTCAAGCAAACTGACGATGGAATTTTTATCAATCAAGAGAATTTGTTGACAAGCTCTTGAAGAAATTTAAGCTGCAAGACTGTCAGTCCATACTAAACTCCAGCAAATGTTAACACCAAGATTGAACCTTGATCCAAAGGAAATCTATTGACCAAACGTTATACAGATCAATGATTGGTTCTTGAGCTGTATCTTACTGCATCTAGACCAGACATATGTATGTTGTTTGTGTTTTGTGCCAGGTATCAATCAGACCCGAAAGAATCTCACTTAATTGCTGTCAAAAGGATATTCAGGTATCTAAAAGGTAAACCCAGCTTTAGGGTTTGGTATCCTTACGAGGGTAACTTTGAACTACATGGATACACAGATAGTGATTATGGTGGATGTTGTCAAGATAGAAATCTACTTCGGTGGGTGTCAATTTCTTGGTCCCCGATTAGTCTCGTGGCAATGTAGAAACAAACAAATGTCTCTGTTTCAACTGTAGAAGCTGAGTACATTGCTGCATCAGCAGGATGTTTCTCAAATCCTCTGGTTGCAAAATCAATTGCTGGATTATGGGTTCAATTTTCTTAAACACCTATTTACATTGATAACACTGCTTGCTATTTTCATGACAACTAATCCTGTTCAACATTCAAAAACAAAACATATCGAAATTCGATATCATTTTATCAGAGATAACTCTGAAAAAGGATTTATCATATTGATTCAAATTGCAATGGAAAAACAGTTGGCGGATCTATTTACTAAAGCCTTCCTACTAAGACGGTTTGAGTATCTAGTAGAGTCAATTGGTCTTATTAATCATATGTGAACTCTCTAAATCAAAAGATCATCATAAGTGATCCTCTCAATGTTAATTGCCTGTTTGTATTTTGTGTGTATGTGATTTTTATTTTCTTAGAAAAACCAAATACAAAAGTATAAATCAAAACTCCAAAAATAGAGTCTTTTTCTTATTGTCAGTTTATTTTTTTAGAAAAGAATATGTTTATGCAATATGTGAGAAATGATAGTACATTAGTGAGATCAGTGGCATACTTCCCTCATTAATAAAGTCTGACATGATCAGATATGATGTGTAGACAATATCATGCTACTATACTGAAAAAGTAAATTCTTGTGATCACACTAAATCTTAATGCTTGTGTGTATTCATCTGAGTACTTTTGAGATGTTTTGGCTTATCAGATTGATTGCTTGTTAAGTTACACCTCTCACACCTGTTGGTAATGTGATTAATCATGAGATCTGTTACAAAGCATCATATCACTTCTCTGTTATGAGTCATCATAGACCTGAAGTGCTGAGATATCCTTTGTTGTAAGTGATTACAAACCTGGATTTTCTCTTTGATGCAAAAGATGCCAATATGCACAAACTATTCAAATGAATAGTTAGAGCTGATCTAATGGTTATCCATGATCATTCTTTATTAATTTAAGTAACATGAACTCTGGTGATTCATATGTTTCAGGTAATAAGTTGAGTATGTGTTTTTTCTTGCATATCATGATGATAGTTGAGCTCTCTCAGTCTCTGTATGATGTACATCATGTCATATCTAAATATACCATAATCAATCCAAGAATTGAAAAAGTAAGTGAGTTAATATTTTGTCAAAAACACTCATGTTCTGTTTTTAGATCTTGTGTCTCCTTTGCTGTGATATCACTGACCTGGAACACACTTGATCAGGATTTATTCATTGTCTATGACTATTCACAATTTTTTTTATTTTAATGTGCTGATCTTCATTGATATGATCTCACTACAGACATTAATTCTTTTGTTTATATTAGATTTTGATTCTGCTTTCATTTTGATTTTATGCATGTTTTCTGTGTGTGAAGGCAATGTAAAAATAAGATGTGTGATCTTATTATGTTACTTTAGGAAACTTATAAGTTGTTCAAACTTAAAAGTTTAGGGGAAGTAATAAATAAAAGATTTTTTCTCAGAAAATCAAAATCAAAGTTAAAATATTGAATTGAAAGGATGATGCTATATGTTCAAAGTGTATGTGAATTTGAAAATGTAACTTTTGAAAATGATAATATGAACCTATATAAATTTGCAAGTGGAAATGCTTCTTTCAAAAGTTGAAAAATAGATATTTGATTTTGTTTTGAGACTAAAATGAAGGGAAAGATAAATTTTAAAAAGTTAAACAACAAGTGAAGAATTAAAGTGTTAAAAATTACATTTGAGTGTGCAAAATGTAAAAAGTCAAATTTGAAGAACTAAAAGAAAAATTTTGGGAAATTCAAAAATATGCTTAAAATGTTTAAATATTAGTATGAAATATTACTAATATGTTTAAACAGTGTGCAGGTGAAGAATTTTGAAAAACACAAGTGCAAGACTCATGAAAGTCAACTCAAAGTCAACTCATGCACCTAAATAGTGTTTATACGTCTAAATAGGAGCATGGTGAACTTTAGGAAGGAATTATACAAGTGTTGGGCGTTTTCATATTCCCATGCGCCTAAAGTTACAATAAGTCCATGAGTTTAATCAAGGTTGGGCGTTTACACAAACCCATACGCCTAAACAGTGATAATGAGTCTGATTTTAACCAAGTGTTGGACGTTTTAAAGGTCACATGCGTATACACAATGTTGAAATGTTTCAAGTGTTACAAGTTAGACGTTTCAGGAACTTCATGCGGCTGAACAGTTCAAAAGCACCTAAACAGTGCTTATGCGTCTGAATAGTTCTCATGCGTCTGAATCAAAACGCACAAACAGTGTTCATGCGTCTCATTATTTTGTGAAATTTAGGGTTTCATACACACAAACAGTGCTCATGCGTCTAAAATTTCAAATTAATATAAATTGAACACTTACACTTGTTTCTCATTCACACTCAAAATTCTCCAAAAACAAATCTCTGAACTATCGACTCTCAGTTATCATCGAAGTCTCAGATTCTTAGTGATTGCAACAAATCTTGTCGATTGTTAGATATTATTTGAGTTCATAAACGGAAGTTTGTGATTCAAATCAGTAGATTTTGGTTAAAACATGATGATTGGCATAGTCGTTTGACTGCTATTTGGGCGTTCGAACACTAGAATATTCAAAGTTTAACTAATAAAATCTTAGTCATATCTAAAATTAACTCTGGATTGTTGATATGTATCAAATTTCTAACAATTTGATATATAGGTCATCGACTGAAATTGTAAATGATATTGATTACAGATTGATCAGTCAGTTCTTCGAAGGAAGAAGAAGATGATGAACAGACAGAATTCAAATTTTGAATAAAAAATAAAAATAAAATAATTTTTTTAATAAAAAGTAGATAAATCAGAATTCAAATACTTGATTAATAAAATTGATAGATACAAAATAAATAAATAATTTAAGATTTCACAAATTAAATTCAGAAGTTAAAAGTCAAAATCATAAGTCAAAATTGAATTCAACATTACAAAATTGCAAATTCTCATATGTAAAATGTTCTAATATTTTTTTTCTCTATGTTTTGCAGATGGCAGCTTTGAAGTTTGAGCCTAAACATAATGTTACTGCATTCTTAGATTATGAAAACAGAGAAGCTGTTGGTTATCAAGAAATTATAAGATTTCTGCTAAGATCAATATATGTCTATGCAATGTGTGCAAGACCAATGATTAATGCAAGATTGATCAAAAGATTTTGGAGAACAACAGAAGTAGAAAGAGATGAAGAAGGGCATAAGGTTTTAAGAGCTTTCATTACATCTGATAGAATGCTTGAAGTGTCTGAACAAGCAATCAGAACAGCTCTTAAACTTGGTGAAAATGACCCAGAAGACTTATCTGAGTATACTTTCAATGAATGTAGAGATGTATTTCTACAAATAGGTCATCCTTATCACTTCCCTAAGAAACAATTCTTAAGAGCAAGAGTATATAAACACTGGAAATTGTTGTGTTATATATTTCAACATTTCATGTCCAAAAGAAGTGCTGGTTGGGATTCATTCCCAGTGGACATTGCGTCACCTATCATTGCTCTAGCCACAAACATAAGGTTTAACATGGCAAAGTGGATAATGAATGGATTCATATTCAATCTTGAAAGAGGAAAGAGAAACAAATACTTGATGTATCCAAGATTTCTCCAACTGCTGATTAATGAAGAAAATCCAGATTTATATGTTGAAGGAGTTAAAGGAGATAAGTTGCAATTAGAGCACATGTCTGAAGCTATGTATAAGAGACTTGCTATGATTACTAGTGCTCAAAACATTCCATTATTTGATTATATAAGGAATGTAGCTATGGATGAAGTAGACATCAATCAACAACACTATCATTTATCTGAAGATGAACCAATAAATCCAAATGATCTTATTGAGGATGTTGTAGATGATATGATTGATGATGATGATGAAGAAAATGATGATGAAGCTACTGAAAGCTCATCAGATGATGATAATGATGATAACAATGATGATGATGATAATAATGATGATGATGATGGTAATGATGGTGCAATTGAAGCACATCAATAAGAAATTGATGAAAGGAATGATGATGATAATGTCAATGAACCTCAAAACTTAGCTGAAGAAACTAATGATGCTGATATTCATGTTGATTCTGTACATGAAGAAGATTCACAAAATCAAACTTTTGATTTTGATTTCATGAATGATATGTTATATGAACCAGTGTTTCAAGCTGAAGTGAATGAAGAAGTTGAAGAAATTCATGTTAGTACAACACACAATGTGTCTGTACAAACAGAGGAGATAGTTGATATACATGAGATGGAGAACTTGAAAGAAGTAAATTTGATTAAAGAGAAAGAAATTGAAGAATTAAAAGTTAACAATGAAAAATTGAAAGAGATGAATATATCTCTCGAAAATGAAATTCAAAAGCTCAAGGATGAAAATTCTAAGTTAAATGAAGAAAATTTACTGAAAGATGAAAAGCTTATGAGCTATGCAAAAGATAAGAAGATGTCATCAAAAATTTTGAAGTTATGATAAAGGATTATGACATTTTTGAAGAGAAATTCAAGAAATTATCTGATGAAAATGAAAAATTGAAAGATGAATTAATAAAGGAAAAAGAATCTCAAAAGCCTATCTCACCAGATCAAAGGATAAGGTTTAAGATGATTGTTGAAGAGATTCCTGAGGTGATCAAAGGAAAAAAAGGAAACTTGATAAGGAAGCAACTACAATTTTAACCGAGTCATCTTCAAAAGTACAAAGAATAGAAGAAACTGTTGAAGAGCAAAACATTCAAGAACAAATTGAAGCCTTAGAAGACATTGAAGAATTTTACAATGATGACTGGTATGATGAAGTTTTAGATGAAGATGTGACATCCGTCACTTTAAGGTCCGTCAATTAACGTGTTTGTCCGTCATCTATTCTATGATTGGTCATTCCTCATCTCTATTTGACTCTTTATGTGGATATCATGTGTGCTTTATTATCGTTGTGTGTGCACATTCGTTATAACCATGTGTTAACCATAAAAAGACTTTTAAAAGTTTCATTTTTGAAAACGTCAAATATATCATTTTATAAATATAATAAATGTTTTTAATATAACCATTTCTTAAGTCATAACAACATTAAATTTACTTTTACAATTAATATAAAACACCTAACGAAGTCGTTTTTCAACCGAACAAATTTGGGAAACTCGGGGTTTAAGTGCAGGGACTAAACTTGTAATTTTGTAAACTTGGGCTGGGTATAAATACCCTCATACCAGCCCTAATTCTCATTATCACCATCTTCTCATCTTCATCCTCTTCACACACAAAATCACCATTCTTGCACCAAATCCAACCCGAGAGGTCTTGTTTTCTTCGTCTTGACACCGTCTACAGCCTAGACTACCCTTTCTAGCAGGTAGTTGTCTTTGGTTGTCCGTTTTCTAGCCTTTTCATGGCTATCCAAACTAGGGTTTCGGGTGTTCGGGTTCAACCCGAACACACAAGGTCGTATGGGTGCGTGTGAGGTCTCTTTGCTTGTGTTTCATGTTTGTGTATGTTTGTTGAGTGTTTCTGGAGGTCCTTGTGGTGTAAAACCCGTGTTTAGAGCAGCTCGGGGGCTGCTCATCCCGACCACAGTCGCGATTCTGCAGATCAGGCGACTGGGTCATCCATGCGATTGAGCTGTGCGACTGAGTGGGTCGTGCGACTGGATCATGCGTCTGAGTCAATCACGCGACTGAGTTGTGCGACTAGTCTTGTCGTGCGACTGAGTTGTGCGACTGAGTGTCTGTATGCGATTGAGTCATGCGTGCGATTGAGTGTATGCGATTGAGTCATGCGATTGAGTGTTTGTGTGCGATTGAGTCAGGTGACCGACTGAATGTGTGCGAATGTGCGTGATTCGCACGACTGAAGTCCAATCGCACGAATGAAGGTTCAATCGTACGAAAGTAGCTAATTCGCACGACTGAAGGTTGATTCGTGCGTATGGAAGTTGAGTCGTGCGATTGGGTGTTGTGTGGTACGACTGAATGCCAGTCATACGAATGAAGGCTCAATCGTACGAATGAAGCTGATTCGCACGATTGAGGGTTGATTCGCACGAATGGAGGTTGAGTCGTGCGTCTGACCTTGTTATGCGACTGAAATTGTTGGGTTTGATTCCTTATGCGTGGTGTGAGTAAGTCGTGTGGTGTTGAGGTAACACTAACATAATAATGCCATTGTTCGGCCACAAATATTAAAGTCAAAGTGAGAAAGGGCACATAAACTATTTTGAACAAATTGAACTAACGCTTTACAACGATCAAATTGACTTATAACTATTGACACTTATTCAATGCTTCTTCAATAACAACGAGACTTTTACTTAAACATCATCATTAATGGCGACAATGTCTTTACTTGGATCTACATAGGATCTAGTACGTGTGTCAGTCTGTGTGTGTTATACGCGACCCAGTCGATACGACCCGAACCGACCCATCACTATTGCGCGCTTATACATATATCATATCATTAATGCTATACAATAACTGTCAATAGGTGTTTGACTGTTTATTTGCATTCAACATTTGGGATACATCGATCATACATACTTACCACCTAACAAGTGAGTTTCGTGGCCCCTTTTTACGCTTATACATATTTTCAATCATTTACAAATGGGGGAAAAGTATGCTTACACATTTTCAATGCTGTACACTTACATACATTTTACATACAAGGAATCAACGTGATACTGTATTGCAAGTACTTTTTGATACATGCTTGGGTCTGCTGTGTGGTTCTATCTTTGCAACTATTTAATTCCAGTGTGGGAACCGACGGTTAGGTATTGGTAGTACTACTAGGTTGACACCCCCACCCACCCTCGTTCGATGGTATACTGGTTGGTACCATCAGTGGCCAGGAACGGGCCCTTGGGTGAATATATGCCGACAATTTCTTTGTGTACGTCGCTAGGTTTGGTTGCAAAGCTCATGTCATGTGATATTTACTTGTGTATATAACTATATTCACGGTATTCCGACGCGCTTACTTATTACAGCATCACTTACATTTTTATTACATAAACCTGCGAACTCACCAACAATTATGTTGACCGTTTTAAGCATATCTTTTCAGGTGATCATGCAAGTCCAGGAATCTAGGTGTGCTGCCTTAGTGGAGACCCTAGGATGCATTTTGGGACTTAGCTCATTTTGATAAACAACCTTTTCGAACAATGTTAACGCATGTAAACAATTATCAACATTTGAAACTTGTTCCCGGGTTGTGGGAATTAACATTTACAATTTCATCTTTATGTGATTATGTGTATCATTATCATGTTGTATATGGCTATGTTGTCGTGAACATTGACTAAACACGACACAAGTCCCCTTGTTGTCGGGTGTCGTCATGACACGCTTGTCATCATTTATTTATATTGCTCTCTATCACTTACCATGTGTTATGACGATCCAGGTCTCGTTACATCCCCGTGTTTCCGCTTTTAGCGGGGGTGTGACAAAAGAAGACATAGATGAAGCTCAATTTTTATCAAATTTCTCTTCACAAGAACCAACTCAAGATAAAGATGAAATTCCACTAGACTTTGAAGATATATACAACTACCTTGTGAAGATGAAATACAATAGAGTATTTTTGGATGGGCTGACTGTTTCTCAAATAAATGATGAATATGAGAAATGCATTCTTGCAGAGTCAGTTGCTCCTATTGATCCTAATGAGATTGTAATTGAACATGGTGAATGGAATAGAGTTAAAGAAAGTATTAATGTAATCCAAAACAGCCTAAGTGTCTCAGCAACATGCACTAAGTACTGAAGTGAAGAATGCTTTGGAAGTTTTACACAAAGCATTAGAAAATACTCTAAGTGTAAAATCTTCCGAAGCCAAGACCAATATCTTCCGAAGCCAAACATGAAGTCTTCCGAAGCTTCAGAGACAAAGTCTTCCGAAGCTTCAGCCTATGAAGACAGATTTCTTCCGAAGACTTTTAGTACACATGCTTTATCTGATGTACTGTTCCATAAAGCACCTTTTCCGCTGCATCTCTGTAAAGTCACCAACTTACATGAGTTGGTGAAAAGGGCCTTGCTTTTGGTAACTGTACATTAAGGTCTTGAGTCTTTAACTTTCCACTTTATGTACTTTATCCTTTTTGTAATGATAAGGATGTGAGCTATGGCATGTCATAGTCACAAGGTCAAAAGGCAGATATGCCTTTTGATCCTACAATTGATTTTGTTAGTGTCTAATCAATTGTATCCAGCTGGCTTTCAAAGTATAGCCGGCTGTAGGTTGTAGTATAAGTATTTCAAGTTCTTGTATCTTTTCTTTATGCTTTGTAACACTTGTAAAAGAACTTGAGAAAGCAATATACGCTGCCTCCTTGAAACCCATACTCTCTTGTTCTGTCTCTGCTTTACTTGTGTTCTGTATCACCTTTGGTTACCCAGTTCACTGTTGATTAAAGTTTAGTTAATCTCCTCATTGTGTTGTTGTGTTGTAATTGTGTTTAAAGCCCTTAAACGGTCCTGCAATTGGTATCAGAGCTTTCCAGGCTCTTGATATAAGATCTAACCATCTTAAGATCCCTCACCACACCAAAAGCTAAACTCTTCAAATGGCTTCCATCTCAAAGACTGATATGGAGACTGGAACCATGAACAAATCACCACTGATCACTCTTGATGATTTTGACACCTGGTGCATGAGGATGGAAGGCTTCATCAGGTCTCTTGATTCAAGAATGTGGGAATCTGTTGAGAATGGACATTTCATACCCAGCACCCCCTCTGCTACTAGTGCTGGTATGATTCCTAAAGATGTGGCCAACTACTCAGATGAAGATAGAAAAAGAGTAGAGATTGACAGGAAGGCCATGACTGCTCTTCAGACTGCTCTCCCAAACTCTGTATACAGAGGGTTTTAAGAAGTGCAAGACAGCCAAACAGTTGTGGGATGCACTGAAGCTGATGTATGAAGGCTCCTCTGAAGCCAAGGAGAACAAGAAAGATCTTCTGAAGCAGCAGTTTGAGAATTTCACCTTCAAAGCAGGTGAAACCATGACCCAAACAATACTTCAGGTATGTTGAGATTGTGGATACCCTAGTGGATGGAGGAGTTCCTCTTGAGAACAGGGACATTGTAAGGAAGTTCATGTCCTCACTTCCTAGGCAATGGACACACTATTGTGTGGTGATCAGAGGACTGAGAACCTAAAGACTCTTACTCTTACAGAGTTGTATGGGATTCTCAGTGGATACCAGATGGAGATGAACATGCAAGGTTCATCTGGCAACTCCACAATCAAATCAATGGGTTCAGCCCTTCATGTGGTTGAAAGGGACAGCAGTAGAACCACAACATCATCTCATATGCTACCCTGACAACTCATAAGGGTCCTTTCATCACCTTCCCGGAGACACCAAGGAAGACTTTACTAAAGAAAGCCCATTCCAAGAGACAAGTTCTTCTCAAGCCTTTGTGTCTGCAGATGAAGCTGTGGGAATTATCTTTCACTCTTGAAGACCTGGACTGTATCCATCCAGATGACCTGGAATACATGGAGATAGTTCAGAGATGGCTCTCCTCACTCACAGAGCCAAGAAGTTCTACAAGAGGACATGAAGAAGATTTCCAAGCAATGCTACCAGTAGTAAGTTTGGGCTATTTAAAGCAAAGTTAAGTGTTACAATTGTAACCTTATGGGTCACTTTGCTAGGGAGTGTAAGGCACCTAAAGCAAAATGGGGGCCAAACACAACCAAGACCAAACTATACTGACAAAGCCCCTCAGGCTGAGAAGCACAAGCAACATGCTGCTGTTGCTGTTGAAGAGGGGGCTTTGACTGGAGTTTTCAGGTGGAGGATGCTCTCCAACCAAGCACTGATGGCTGACCATGATGAAGCCAAGGTATTAGAACATCTTTGCTCCCTGAATGCATTGCTAAAGTAATAGATACAGTCCTACAACCTAGAGATGAGATCTGATCTTGAGTCATTAAACATATTAAAATCTGATTTTAGAAAGTCTGAAAATGATTACAAGTTAAAGATAGAGGACTTGGAGAAAACCATTTCAGTACTAAAACATGAACATACAGATTTTAGAAACTCAGATCCAAGATCTCATCACTAAGTTGAAGAGCAGTCGTTGCAAACTTTTTAGATGGAAGTCCAATGACATGATTTTCTGATACAAGCTTTTTCATATTCTTGAAATTTGAATGTCCGAGACGACTATGCCAAAGCTGGCTTTCATCATTTGATGCTTTAGCAATTAGGCATGTTGTTTCAGTTGTAGGATCAACTTGAGACATATCCAACTTGTATACATCTCTATCCCTTTCAGCTAATTACCCAATCTTTGCTTATCTGAAAACCTGGCTTCAAAACATAACAGAATGAATCATCAAATAGAACAGAGTATGATTTATCACATATTTGGGATACACTTAAAAGATTAATGTTCAACTGTGAATAAAAGTTGACTTTGTCAAAACTTATTATCCCATTTGATACTGTTCCTTCTCCTGTTATTTTTCCTCCAGCATCACCACCAAAGACGACGTGTGTTCCATCCTTTAACTTAAAATCTTGTAACAAGGCAGGATTGTCTGTCATATGCCGGCTACACCCACTATCCACACACCATGTATTAAGTGGTCTTCTTGGGCATACCTACATAACAAGAAAATTAAGTTGAGATATCCACCCAAGCCGAGATGGTCTTGGGTTTTCCAAATTTATCAACAATGGTAAATTGTTTGTAATGAAGATTATTCAAATCAGGTTTATTCTTGATGAATTTACCAATCTTGTTTTGAAAATTATTTTGAAAATTGTTTGAATTATTTTTGAGAACAGCCATACCATTTGATTGATCAATTTTTGACATGTATTGATGACTGACCTTTTTATTAGTCATTCTTACAGATCTTGGTATGAATTGTTCTTGCACATTTTGTTTAGATCTCACATAATTGTTCTTTTGAAAAAATCTCAAACCTAAAGAAGGTTGATCAGTTGATTTTTGAAATCCATCAGTTTGATTTCTCATATATTGAGGATTAACATAACCTTTGCTCATGTTTGAATTTGTAAATCCTCTAGTATGTGATCTCTTTCTAAAATAACAATTTGTAGTATTATGAGTCTTCTCATCACAATAAGTACGGTATTTGTTAAAATAACAATCTGCTGTGGAATGATTTCTCATGTCACATATGTGACAGTACTTGTTGAAATAGCACTCAGCAGTATTGTGATTTTTCATATCACATATTTCACAGTACTTTTGTGGAGTTAAAACAACTGTATGTTAACTTTTGACATTGACACTTTATTTGATTTTGGTGTCAAATAGTTAAACTGTTGTTTTTCATTTTTCACATTTTGATTTTGTGCCCAATTATTTTGCATCTGTTTAACATGAACTTCCTTCTTGAATTCATTAGGAACAAATCTTTTTGCTACAGTGGAAGTATTAGAATCTGAACTTGATTTTAGATCAGAGTGAGATTTTTTCATAGTATTTACCTTGTTGTTTTGAAGAGAATTCATATTTAACAAACCTGCTGACACAAATTTTATCGGTTTAAGTTTTGTTGCCTGATTTGTTGCTTTGATCAACTTTCTGAACTTTTGTTTTAGTCTTCCTGAGGCTGTAGTTTTTGATCCAAGACAAGTCTTCTAATTTCTTTCTGCAGGACCGTTTAAGGCTTTAACACATTACAACACAACAACACAATGAGGAGATTAACTACTTTAATCAAACAGTGAACTGGGTAACCAAATGATACAAAGAACACAAGTAAAGCAAGAGACAGAACAAGAGAGTATGGGTTTCAAGGAGGCGTATATTGCTTTCTCAAGTTCTTTTACAAGTGTTACAAAGCATAAAGAAAGATACAAGAACTTGAAATACTTATACTAAAAACAACCTACCGGCTATACTTTGAAAGCCAGCTGGATACAATTGACTACCACTAACAAAATCAATTTAGGATAGGATCAAAGGCATATCTGCCTTTTTTACCTTGTGACTATGACATGCCATAGCTCACATCCTTATACATTACAAAAAGGATAAAGTACATAAAGTGGAAAGTTACAGACTCAAGACCTCAATGTACAGTTACCAAAAGCATGGCCCCTTTTCACCAACTCATGTAAGTGGTGACTTTACAGAGATGCAGCGGAAAGGTGCTTTATGGAACATACATCAGATAAAGCATGTGTACTAAAGTCTTCGGAAGAAAATCTGTCTTCATAGGTTGAAGCTTCGGAAGACTTTGTCTCTGAAGCTCCTTCGAAGACTTCATGTTTGGCTTCGGAAGATATTGGTCTTGGCTTCGAAGATTTACACTTAGAGTATTGCATTGTGTAAAACTTCCGAAGCATCTTCACTTCAGTACTTAGTGCATGTTGCTGAGACACTTAGGATGTTTTTGGTTTGCATCAGACTTAAGAATCCTTACAAACTCCCCCTAGGCTGATGCGACCAAAAACACATTAGAAGATCTTCAATGTTGGTAGTCTTCAGTAACAATCAGGACCATTCCTTTCTTCATTAGATGGTCATGATCATCAAGACTCTCATATATCTTCTCATCTCAAAGAGATCATGCAGAGGTAAGTTGATTATGTCTTGCCATGAGTAGACATTCTCAACAACCTTGATCTCTGATAACATTCCATCTTTCTGGATTGGTAGAGTAAAGTCCAGGACAAGATGGGTGTCTCACAAGTTAGAGAGCCACTTGATAGGAGTTGATGGGCTGCTCCTCATGCACTTCCTCAATGGTTGATCTGATTCAGCCTGAGGTGCAGAGTAGATGACTTTGGCTTCTTCTCTTCTTAGTCTTTGGTTTAGAAGCCATCCTCTTCTTCCTCTTAGATGTCTTTAACTGAGAAGACTGGTCCTGCAGCACCATGTTTGACCATCTTGTCTTTCTCAGTTGGGTGTTCCTCCCTCACAGGTTTGCCATAAGGATAGGGAGTTTGACCCTGCCTAGGATCAGAAATGAACTGCTTGCTGAGGCTCAGTTGGATGCTGGTTGAGGTGTCTCTTCTGGTTGTTCAAACTTGACCTCCACTTCATGGTGGGACTTGACTTGGAAGAGAGTGCAAGTCATAAGTTCTCCACTTTTAATCTTCTGCTTGATCACCCTAATATGCTCATCATAATGGATAGAGACATGGGGCCAAGTCTCCTTCCGTAGAATCCAATAGCTTCACAGAAGCTCACCTTCTAGCATTGTCCCTGTCAGCAGACTTCTTGCATTCTTTTTGAATGATGGCTCTTGACTTTGCAGCTTTCTTCCCTTAGCTTCCTTTTAGTTGTCTTTCTTTTTTGACTAGCTCAAGCTCAAGTTGCTTTAGGTACTCGAACTCAATGAAGTCATAGGACAAGGGACGAAGTGCATCTGGCCAATAGAAGCCTGTGGCCTCATGTGTTGATCATCTGATCCTATCTTCTTCTTTATCTACCTGAGGTTCTTGTGGAGCCACCTCTTCCTGTGCAGGACTTTCTTGAACTGGTGAGAGAGTGGGAGCATGCTTGGTAAATTCGTTTCTAGTCTCTTCTCCTCTTTGAGTTGGAGAAGTAACCACTTGCATCCTCTTTCGCCTTCAACTCTCTTGACACTTTCCATGTCAGCCAGTTCACATTTAAACTCTTCTAAGGGGAGGAAGATGATTTTATCAATGTCATAGTTTCCTGGTCTGTGATAGGTAATCCTGACTGCCCTTAACTCACTCATCATCTTGAGTATTTGGTCTGGGGGCACCCTGATTGCAAACGTTGCCATGAGCTAGATGACCCAGTAAACTGTCTCCCCTTAGTCTTCCTTTTCCTTCTCTCTCTCTCCTCCCTCAATTTCCTCAGGCATTATCCTTTTCCCTTTGTCAGCCAACAGACCTTGTGACTCAGGGTGGATTGAGCTGGCCTTCCATTGCTCTGGAGTAGCTTTCCATGCTCTGGCCAGAGATAGGCTGAGAAACACGCTTTCACCAGCAGGTTCCTCAGATGGTATTTTTTTGGACCTCTTCCGTCAGTTTGTTGATGATGAGACCAGGGGTCTCAGGTTCGGGCCGACTGGGCCTTCACGTCAAGGTTTCCCCCCCTATGAAACTAATCTTAGGTCCACCCTCAACTCCTTTGACGATGCATTGGCCTGATTGCCTAAGTGTCCTTCTTAGAGTGAACTCTGCAAGGATCCTGTCCTGGATGTCTTTGAAGCAGCTTTCAGCTTTGTCTTGGAATTGCTTGGATTGACAATTGGCAAGATTGACTAATCCAGGTCTTTCATAGAAGCTCAGGCTTTGAATTGAAAAACTGTTCTTGTTGGCCTTGAACTCTGTGAAGTGTATAAGGGCTCTCCTGTCATCATCATACCTCACCTTATGATGTAATTTGGCCAGTTCCTTGTGGTGGACTGAGACAGCCCTTGGTATACCTTCCTCAAAGAGACTCCTGATGAGTGAGTCTATAGAGTCCACATTAATGTGAACTTGAGGAAGTTGCTGAGAATGCACAACAGCAAGTGAGGATGGTGAGTCCTCTATGTCCATTCTCTCTGAAGAACTCCCAGGTCTGTGGTTGTTGTAACAACTTTCTCCCCCTTTTGGTAGCATCACCCACTTGCATAGGTGAGCTGGAGGATAAGTCAATCACTTCCACAGGTTCTTGTGTTCCTGGTTGAGCTCTCCTTAAAGGTCTCCCAGCTAGTTTTTCCTGCAGATATGAAATCTGGAGTTGCTGATCATTGACCCTGTTTTGCAGGGTAGTCACCTGAGATTCCAAGTGACTAACCTTAGAGACTAAATAGGTGCATGTTTTTGACAATTTCTGCACCTTTAGTCTCAAATTCCCTCATCTTCATCAGAAGAATCATTGGGGGATGAGATGATTGGACCAAAGTCCTCTCTCTCACCACCAGCTTGAGTTTCTTGGCTGCTGGTTTCCTCTGCTCACTGGCAGCCTCAGTTGAGATGCCAATGGGCTGAGTTGCCATGGTTGAGGTCTTAATGATGTAATCACTTTCAAAAGTGAGAGCCTCTTCCATATGGACATCCTGAACAGGTTCAGAAGTGTCCACCTCAGTAATAGGTGACTGATGGGGATAGACTGAGGAGAGTCAGAGGTACTCATCTCTCTTTGAGTAGGGGAGGAGAAGAGAGACTCATGGTACTCACTGAATCCTAAGTCTTCATCAGTATAAAGGATAGGTTGGGAATTGGTTGGTTGAGATCCAAAGGCTGGGGATGGTAGCTGTCCCCTGAAGGTTGTTCACTTGAGTGTTGAGACTCAGAGTGAAGGCTTAAGGCTGTTGGGCTAGTGAGCTCATCAGGGTGAGCTTGAGGAACCTCAGCCCTGATAGGTGAAGTAATGGGAGTGGTTTGCTCCTCAGGAGAAGTGGGAGCTCTAGTGTCCACTTCTTCCTGTAAGGTTGAGTATTTGGGGGCCTGCACAGACTCAATAGCCTGAGCAGGGGTTCGTTTGGATTTTCTTTGGTAGGTGAGGGTGATTTCTGGTCTTTTTAGGGTAAGGATAAAAGAGGTGTGGGTTCAACACTAGCTTGTGTTGCTAGGTTGTCACCTTGAGCAATGAGCTCTAACATTTTTGGGACTAGGGCTGTTTCTACCCCTGAGAAGCCTACAGTTGGCTTCTTCATTATTTTAAAGATGTCGGGCTTCATCTGTCCCAATTTAAGAATATTACTTGTTTCCCTCAACTGTGAGCCCAGTTCACAGTTGAGAATGTGTTGAACATATCTAGGAAACATGTAATACTCTAAGGAGTCTAAGTTTGCAAGTAAATTAGTATAAACAAATTGTGAATACCTGAACTTGACCCCCTGAACCATTCCATGAACTATAAAGGAGAGATCCTCAGGAATCTGGTCCCATCCACCATGCTTGTTTGACAAGCTGTGGATAACCACATGGAGCAGGAATTTCCATTGGGATGAGACCTTCCCTTTCCTGAAGGTCTTTACAGAGAAATCTCCCTCATAGCCCATCTGCTCAAAGAATGATTAACAGCTTCCTTTGGGAAGGACACCTCACCTTCTTCATCATCCAGCTGCAAATGTTGGTTAATGATGGCCGGAGTGATGAAGATTGTCCTCCCTTGCACTGTGGCAGACAGTGCCTTCTCCCCATCCATAATGACCTCTTGGCAGGTCTTCCAGAATTCAAGCAAATGATCCTCATATAGAGTAGGATCAATGGTCAGGGAGGTGAAATAGTTTGACAGAGTCAAGAATTGGCAAATCTCTGAGAAACTTGCATCTTTCTCAGAGCTTAACAGAGCAACTTGATTATGTTGCCTGTGAAGTTGCATGGAGAAATCTAGGTTGTTTCTGCGGTTAAGGTTGGCCATTTCAGAAGCTTAAGGGTGAAGAAAGGTAGAAAGCAAAGGCGGTTTAGAGAATTAGGTTAGAGAAATAGTAGAATTGAGGAAGATAGTGGGAAAGAGGGGGAACCGTTGGGTATTTATATGAAAAGGGATTTGAACCAAAGTTAATGAAAGAGGATAAACTTTGAAATCCGGAAGTCGGTCCCACCTCTGAAAAGGTAGTTTACTTTTGCTCAAAAAGTAGTTTTCTTGGAATTCGAAAAGCTTCCGAAGGTTATTTGTCTTCGGAAGTTTTGATTGAAAAAGCTTCCGAAGCTAAAATGGCTTCGGAAGATTTTCCTGAGAGTCTTGAAGATTTATGCTTCGGAAGAGAAATAAACCCTTGAATGCTTTGTATAAATAAACAAAGCTTCGAAGGTTAATTTTGCTTCGGAAGGAAAAGGTCCTTAAAAATAAATAAGTGTCTGAGATAAGAATTTTAAGCTTCGGAAGATGAATTTGACTTCTTCCGAAGGTAAAATCTCTTAGACAGTTATTTATTTTGAAGACATGTTTTTCTTCCGAAGATAAAATTTTATCTTCCGAAGTATCAAAAATTTTCAAGAATCTAAGGAAAGTCTTCAAAAAGAATTTTACATCCAAAGAAAACATGAGCTTATGAAGTGATGAACTAGACAACTTAGGACACACATATTTTAAGAAGAAATAATTAGAATTAGTTTTAAGAAAAAGTCTACTCAAAGTTAATCATCCCAATAGCTGATATCAGATACTTAAATCTCTGTTCATCAAAAGCTTTTGTGAACAGATCAGCATATTGTTCATCTGTATGAACTTTGACTAGTTTAATTAATCCTTTTCATAGTTATCTCTTATTAAATGATACCTGATGTTGATGTGTTTGGTCCTTGAGTGCTGCACAGGGTTCTCAGTGATAGAGATAGCACTATTGTTGTCTATGTGGATAGGAGTCTCTTTGAAGTTAAATCCATAGTCCAGCATCTGATTTTGAATCCAAAGCACTTGAGCACAGCAGCTTGCAGCAGCAATGTATTCAGCCTCAGCAGTTGATGCAGACACACAGGATTGTTTCTTGCATTGCCATGAGACAACCCTTCCACCAAGGAATTGACATCCCCCAGATGTAGACTTTGCAGTCATATTGCAACCACCATAATCACTATCTGTATAGGCATACAGATTGAAATTTGGATTCTTTGGATACCATAGACCAAGTGTTGAAGCACCTTTGAGGTATCTTAAAATCCTTTTCACAGTGATTAAGTGAGACATCTTAGGGTTGGCTTGATATCTTGCACAAATACATGTAGCAAACATGATATCAGGCCTGCTAGCTGTAAGATACATAAGAGACCCAATCATAGCCCTGTATAAATGTTCATCTACACACTCCCCCTCAAGATCTGGACCAAGGGAGTGGTTTCTGGCTATGGGTGTCTTAGCAATCTTACAATCAGTCATGTTGAACCTCTTGAGTATGTCTTGAACATACTTTGACTGACTTATGAAGATGCCATCTTCAACCTGCTTCACTTGAATTCCCAGAAAGAAGTTGAGTTCTCCCATTGAACTCATCTCAAATCTGTCTTTCATCAGCTTCTCAAAGTCTTTGCAGAGCTTTGGATTAGTTGAACCAAAGATGATGTCATCTACATATACTTGAACCAGCAATAAGTCATTTCCCTGTCCTTTGATGAAGAGAGTTCCATCTATAGTACCTCTCCTGTATCCATGTTTACAAAGATACTCAGATAGTGTCTCATACCACTTCTGGGTGCCTGATGCAGCCCATAAAGAGCTTTGTCAAGCTTGCAGACATAATCAGGATGATCAGGGTCTACAAAACCAGGTGGCTGTTTGACATAAACCTCCTCATCAATCACTCCATATAAGAAAGCACACTTTACATCAAGTTGGTAGACCTTGAAGTTCTTGGATGCAGCAAATGCCAGGAATATCCTAACAGCTTCTAGTCTTGCTACAGGAGCAAAGACATCAGTGTAGTCAATCCCTTCTTCTTGTGTGTATCCTTGAACAACTAGTCTTGCCTTGTTCTTGATGATGATTCCTCTATCATCCTTCTTATTTTCTAAAAACCCATTTGGTTCCAATGGTAGTCTTCCCATGAGGAAGAGGACAA
The DNA here is from genome assembly GCA_025215565.1 of Flaveria ramosissima. Taxonomy (NCBI): domain Eukaryota; kingdom Viridiplantae; phylum Streptophyta; class Magnoliopsida; order Asterales; family Asteraceae; genus Flaveria; species Flaveria ramosissima. Next base: position 43,675,685 of record CM046029.1, on the reverse strand, counting down.
AGGTTCCAAACTTTCTGCCTTTTGAATTGAAGCAGCTCTTGTTGCATAGCTTCAACCCAACTTCCATCCTTTAGAGCTTCATCAACTTTCTTGGGCTCTATCTGAGATAAGAAACAAGAGTGAAGACAAACATTTGCTTCATGGGTTTGTCCTCTTGTTCTTACCCCTGTGACAACATCTCCAATGATGTTTGTGGTGGGGTGAGACTTGTGGATCCTTAGCTGAGGGATCACAGCAAGTTGTTGAGAAAGATCCAAATTTGAGAAATTTAATCTGGTCTGGAAGATTCACCCTCCACATTATCACACTTATCAAGATTAACTTGATCCAATGAGTGTGTGACATCATTGATGTTGTCATCTATGGTATGGTTATTAGCATCAAGAAATTCCTGATCACTATCACCATCACCATTGTTGTCTTCTACAAGTGAGGTGTTTTATCTGGTTGAGAGGCCTCTGAGCTGGAATTTGAAGGCATGCCAGATGTATCAGCTGAATTTGTCATTGTTGTGCTGATAGAAACCTCATTTGCTGAAGTAGTTCCAACTGGAGCTGAAGATGTATGAGTTGAAGGTCTTCCTAGCTCAAATCTTGGATCAGGATCACCTGTATTTAAATTTTCTGCAGATCCTGAAACATGCTCACAAGATTTGTTTAAAACAGTTGGTAACTAAATCAAGATCAAACAGCCAATCCGGACCAGAACCAGCCACACAAGGAGTGTGCTCATTGAAAGTCACATTGGCTGACTCCTCAACAATTCTAGTTCTGAGATTGTATACTCTATAAGCTTTAGCTTGAGAAGAGTATCCAATGAAGTGTCCATCATCTGATTTCTCAGCAAACTTGGCAATTTGATCTTTGGTATTCAAGATGGTGCAGGGACATCCAAATGACCTGAGAAAACCAATGAAAGGTTCCTCTTGTGCCAAAGTTCATAAGGAGTGATGTGTCTTCTACTCTGTTGCACATCAAGCAAGATGGTGCAGGGACATCCAAATGACCTGAAAACCAATGAAAGGTTTCCTCTTGTGCCAAAGTTCATAAGGAGTCTTACCATGTGTCTTAACTACTAAAACTCTGTTTTGCACATAGCAAGCAGTATTAACTGCCTCTGCCCAGAAGGTGATAGGCAGTTTAGAGTCAGACAACATAGTTCTTGCAGCTTCAATAAGTGTCCTGTTTCTCCTCTCAGCAACTCCGTTTTGCTGAGGAGTCCTGGGAGCACTATATTGTCTTGTAATACCTTTTTCATCACAAAATGTATCAAGGATTTGGTTTTGAATTCAGTTCCTTGATCACATCTTATGGTTTTGACCTTGTGATCACATTGATTCTCAACTTTTAAGATGAAATTCTTCAGAATCTCAGGGGTTTCATCCTTAGTTCTAAGGAAGAAGACCCAAGTGAATCTTGTAAAATCATCTGTGATCACCAAACAGTAAGAGGTCCTTCCTAAACTCATTACACTGGTGGGGCCAAAGAGATCCATATGTAACAGTGTGTAGGGGAGTAGTGATGGAGTTCTTTTCCTTAGGCTTGTGAGATACCTTGTGTTGCTTCCCTTTCAGGCATGCAACACAATGATCATCACTAGTAAACTCTTTCTTTGGCATTCCAGTTACCAGATCATGTTTAATTAATTTATTCATGTTCTTAAAGTTTACATGGCACATTCTTTTATGCCATAGGAAAGACTCATCACTATTTGCTTTAGATAGAAAGCATGAAACTTCTCCAGAGGGAGATGTTTCTTGCAAATCCATCTTGTACATGTTCCCTTTCCTGGGGGCTCTGAGCAGGATATGCTCATGAGGAATGACCACTCCAGGCTTGAGAACAATGCACTCATGCTCAGTAAAGAGCATGTTATGACTCTGATCACAAAATTGGGATACACTCAGAAGATTGTACCCAAGCTCCTTAACAAAGTTTACCTTCTCAATGCTGAGCTTACCATTGTGACCTTGCCCCTTCCAGAAATGTAACCACCTTCATCTCCTCCAAAAGCAACTGGTCCTCCATCAATCTCTCAAAATTATGGAGTAGAGACCTATTGCCTGTCATGTGCCTGGAACAGCCACTGTCAATTATCCAGACATTCCTGTTTGTCTTGAGCTGTTCCTGCACAAAGAAATGATTAGTTACATTTGGAAACCCAAGCCTTACTTGTCTTGGGCTCATTAAGAGTAATAGAAGGTAATGCAACAGTAATAGATCCTATGGTTGTACTATGGGGATCTTCAGCTGTTGTTGATGGAGAAACCTTAGTCATTTGGTCTTTCTTAGACTTCCACACCACCTTTGGAGTCTTGGACTTGACCTTCAAAACCTTAGAAGCTTTGGAACTTCACAAGTTTTGATGACTGAACCTTCGAAGAATCTACAGTCACTGCAGCAGACTTCAGTGCTTCGGAAGAACTCCTTTCTTCCGAGACCAACTTTGCTTCCGAAGGTAATTTTCCATTTACCTTCTTCTTTGATTTGGAGCTTCCGAAGGAAACAGACTTTCCTTCCAAGCTTGAGACTTCTTGAGACTCTTTGAAGTCTTTGTTTTGGTCATGTGGACAGTACTTTAGGATTGTATGGGCAATCCTTAGCAATGTGAGAAGTACTTTCACACATGACACATAACATTTTCTTCTTCAAAAAAGTCTCCTTTTGAGAGCAAGACTGGCTTTGTCACATCCCTTCTCCACCTTCATCTTGGTAGATGCTGAGAGACAGTTCTTTGGGCTGTGAACTGTTCTTGGAGTTTGATGGTCCAGGCTGTGCAGCAGTGGTACACAGCAGCTCAGTCTTCTTCTTTGCACTGAGATGATTTGAACAAGAACCAGGACTCTTAGCTGAGGAGTCTTGGTTGATGTCTTCAGTCCTTACTACTTTGAAACCTGCAGAGATAAAAACTTGTTTCTGCTTAGCATCAAAAGTAGCCTTGATTTCTTGAGCCTTCTTTGCTTCCTTTTGCTCTTCCTGATCAAGTTCTTTCTTTTGGACTTGGTCATCACAGTTGATTTCTTCTCCTCAGAAGGATAGTGGCCCTTGGAAGAATCCTCTTCTTCACTCTTCTCAGAGGAATTCTTCACTATCACTTCTTCATCATCCTCACTTACAGGATCTATGAGAGGAAGCTCATCTTCACAAGTTCCACACCTAGGAGATCTTACAGACAAGATTGTGTGTGGAGGAGCTATCTCATTTGATCCCAGTCCCTGTCTATTTGATAACAAACTTTGTTGTGCAGGGATGAGGATATCATGTTCTTGAAGGTCTCTTCTTCAAGAACACTCTTCTCTGCCTTGGCTTTGCTGATCACAAGCTCAGCCTGGCACTCAGTCAACTTAGTGATGAGATCTTGGATCTGAGTTCTAAAATCTATATGTTCATGTTTTAGTACTGAAATGGTTTTCTCCAAGTCCTCTATCTTTAACTTGTAATCATTTTCAGACTTTCTAAAATCAGATTTTAATATGTTTAATGACTCAAGATCAGATCTCATCTCTAGGTGTAGGACCTGTATCTATTTACTTTAGCAATGCATTCAGGAGAGCAGAGATGTTCCAATACCTTGGCTTCATCATGGTCAGCCATCAGTGCTTGGTTTGGAGAAGCATCCTCCACCTGAAAGCTCCAGTCAAAGCCTCCTCTTCAACAGCAACAGCAGCATGTTGCTTTGTCTTCTCAGCCTGAGGAGCTTTGTCAGTGTAGTTTGGTCTGGGTTGTGTTTGGCCCCCATTTGCTTTAGGTGCCTTACACTCCCTAGCAAAGTGACCCATAAGGTTACAGTTGTAACACTTAACTTTGCTTTTATCCAGCCCAAACTTACCACTGGTAGCATTGCTTGGAAATCTTCTTCCTGTCCTCTTGTAGAACTTCTTGGCTCTGTGAGTGAGGAGAGCCATCTGCTGAACTATCTCCATGTATTCCAGGTCATCTGGATGGATACAGTCCAGGTCTTCAAGAGTGAAGAGATAATTCCCACAGCTTTCATCAGGGAACACAAAGGCTTGAGAAGAACTTGTCTCTTGGAATGGGCTTCCTTGAGTAAAGTTCTCTCTTGGTGTCTAGGTGAAGGTGATGAAAGGACCCTTTTGTGAGTTGTCAGGGTAGCATATGAGATGATGTTGGGGTTCTATGCTGTCCCTTTCAACCACATGAAGGGCTGAACCCATTTGATTGTTGGAGTTGCCAGATGAACCTTGCATGTTCATCTCCATCTGGTATCCACTGAGAATCCCATACAACTCTGTAGAGAGTAAGAGTCTTAAGGTTCTCAGTCCTCTTGATCACCACACAATAGTGTGTCCATTGCCTAGGAAGTGAGGACATGAACTTCCTTACAATGTTCCTGTTCTCAAGAGGAACTCCTCCATCCACTAGGGTATCCACAATCTCAACATACCTGAAGTATTGTTGGGTCATGGTTTCACCTGCTTTGAAGGTGAAATTTTCAAACTGCTGCTTCAGAAGATCTTTCTTGTTCTCCTTGGCTTCAGAGGAGCCTTCATACATCAGCTTCAGTGCATCCCACAGCTGTTTGGCTGTCTTGCACTTCTTAAAACCTCTGTATACAGAGTTTGGGAGAGCAGTCTGAAGAGCAGTCATGCCTTCCTGTCAATCTCTACTCTTTTTCTATCTTCATCTGAGTAGTTGGCCACATCTTTAGGAATCATACCAGCACCAGTAGCAGAGGGGTGCTGGGTATGAAAGGTCCATTCTCAACAGATTCCCACATTCTTGAATCAAGAGACCTGATGAAGCCTTCCATCCTCATGCACCAGGTGTCAAAATCATCAAGAGTGATCAGTGGGGATTTGTTCATGGTTCCAGTCTCCATATCAGTCTTTGAGATGGAAGCCATTTGAAGAGTTTAGCTTTTGTGTGTGTGAGGGATCTTAAGATGGTTAGATCTTATATCAAGAGCCTGGAAAATGCTCTGATACCAATTGCAGGACCGTTTAAGGGCTTTAAACACAATTACAACACAACAACACAATGAGGAGATTAACTAAACTTTAATCAAACAGTGAACTGGGTAACCAAAGTGATACAAAGAACACAAGTAAAGCAAGAGACAGAACAAGAGAGTATGGGTTTCAAGGAGGCAGTATATTGCTTTCTCAAGTTCTTTTACAAGTGTTACAAAGCATAAAGAAAGATACAAGAACTTGAAATACTTATACTACAACCTACAGCCGGCTATACTTTGAAAGCCAGCTGGATACAATTGACTAGACACTAACAAAATCAATTGTAGGATCAAAAGGCATATCTGCCTTTGACCTTGTGACTATGACATGCCATAGCTCACATCCTTATACATTACAAAAAGGATAAAGTACATAAAGTGGAAAGTTACAGACTCAAGACCTCAATGTACAGTTACCAAAAGCAGGACCTTTTCACCAACTCATGTAAGTTGGTGACTTTACAGAGATGCAGCGGAAAAGGTGCTTTATGGAACAGTACATCAGATAAAGCATGTGTACTAAAAGTCTTCGGAAGAAATCTGTCTTCATAGGTTGAAGCTTCGGAAGACTTTGTCTCTGAAGCTTCGGAAGACTTCATGTTTGGCTTCGGAAGATATTGGTCTTGGCTTCGGAAGATTTTACACTTAGAGTATTTTCTAATGCATTGTGTAAAACTTCCGAAGCATTCTTCACTTCAGTACTTAGTGCATGTTGCTGAGACACTTAGGATGTTTTGGGTTGCATCAGACTTCAGGAATCCTACACTTTCTTCTTCTTTGATTCTTGACTTAGAAGAACTTGGTTTACTTCCAGATTGAACATCGCCAGAAGAAGATCATTTCAGAACTGAACTGTTTAGTTAATAGTGTTAATCTTCCAATAGTTCCTCCGTTGTTATCTTTTTCTTTGCTTTGACTTTCACTTTTCTAAAACAAAGAAGTGATCAGATAGTGTTGTGTTTTGTTGGTTGTGTTTATAATATTTATTTTCATGGATGACCATTGTAAATCTTTTCTTGATCATTTCAACAAATAAATTTTACATTTTCCATTTCTTCTTCTAAATTCTTGTTTTTGACATGAAAAGCTTGAAGTTTAGCTTTATCTCAGAAGAATGATCATGTGTATTAAAAGTTCTCTGGTAAAGTGTTTGTAATAGATTCAGGCATAGGTTCATAAGTGAAACCTAACCCTGCCTTTTGGTTTATTCTTTTCTCTACTTACCAGTTTTTCTACAATAATTTTGAACCTTTTACTTTAGCAAGATCCATTTAGTAGCAACATTGTGCTATCTTCCCTGTTCAAGATTTTTGGTAATCTATTCCAATTGGTTAGGGAAACAATTTCAATTCTTTTAGTGTTTTGTTTCATGAAGTTTGAAGAAGATAATCTTTTGGATCGTTGTTTATGATCAGATTTTAGTTGTTTATGCATTGATCTTCTATTTAGCTTCTGGATATAGATTTTATAGAGTAGTTTCTATAGTATTCAAATATGTTCATGCATTGATTTATGGAAGAATTTTTCCTCTCACTTCAGATGGGGAATTTCAGGGAATTTTAGAGATAAGGTTTCAGATTTTGAAGTGAAAGTTTTCAACCATAGGTGCATCAGATTGTGACATTATTGAGCTACTCATCGTATCCTCCTTAGGATCAGATTTGTCACTAACATAGTCATCTTCTGCATTCTCACTTTCCCACTTTGGATATTGTTTTTGACCAATCTTCTCCCTAAATGTCTGCAACAAGAGATAAACTTGATGTTAAATCTTGTAAACTGATCAACATATGCCTCAGATCATAAACAGATTTAATGCTGACTACATTAAGCTTTCTGGTTTGTTCCAGGAAGTTCCAAGGGGAGCTCACTGTATGAATGAAATGCAACAAGAATGGCGAGGAAAAATGGTAATGGAGTACGGGGAAAAACGCGGTTACTGAAACGGCGGTCATATGAGCGGCTTCGAGTTAGTGTAGGTTTATAAGGGAACGACCGACGTTGTTTCATCAGATGATTTTGTTTCATTTTTAAGCTAGGCATAGGAAGACTTTGATAAGTCTTTTTGAAAGTCTTCTGGCTGGTTGAAAACCTTGATTGCTAGAACTTGATTGAGCATCATTCCTCCATTTTCCTTGGAGCTTTGCATTCTTGGAGAAGAAATGTCCATAACTGTTATAGTTTTAAAAACACCTGATTTTGAATTTTCAAACCCACAGTCTTGTTAGCACTTGGCTTGTACTTCCTTTGACATTATGAGTGTTTTTGTGTCCTGTAAGCAATCATCAACATCTACAATTTTAAGTCCATCTCTTCACATCTTCAGGATCCATCTCAAACAAATCATGCAAAACAAAGTCTAATGAGTTAAATGGCTACCCTGATATGCTTGAAAATAGCCATAAATGCAGTGAATGCCCAGTTTAGACTCTTCATCTCTAATAGGATGTTTATCACATCTTTAACTTTACTAGATTTAGCATAGATAGATGAAGTAGGTCTCTGTTTGAAACATTAGATGTTGTGACTGAGATTTAGGAGGAGATTGAGAATGAGACTGAGTTGGATAAGAAGGAGCACTAGTAAATTATGATGACTTAGTGAAAAATCCTACTCCAACAAATAAATCTCCCTCTTCTTCTGTAATTTTCTCACTTTTTGCCATGAATGCATTTTCAATAGTAGTTGCAGGAGAAGCAACAAACTGATACTGAGACATTGATGCTGCTCTATCATTATTCCTTAAGCTTTCATCAATCTCTACTGACTCTATCTTGGCAATAAGTAGATCTAGATCCATAGGGAACTTCTCAGTATGCTTTAGTAAGGTTACTGTTTGTTTTCATGATGAGGGTAAAGCATTGAGTAGTCTAAGATTTAGATCTTCAAGATCAGGCTTAATACCAGCTGTTGACATCTCAGTTGTAAGTTGAACAAATCTGTTCATCATCTGATTTATGGTTTCTCCAGACAAATGTTGAAACAATTCTAATTGCCTTTTCAACTTTTGTTTCTTGAGATTTGGAATCTCCTTGCCTCCTTCACAAATGGTCTTTAAGGCTTTATATAAGGTGTATCCAGTTTGATATGCATCAAGCATTGCAAGAACTTCCAGAGGTAGTCCTTTACACATCAAGGAATATGCTTTGATATCATTCTTTAATCTTCTCGAATCATCTCCTTGAAGACCATCATTAGGATAGGGTTCTGGAGAATCATTAGTATAAACAAACCCTCTGTCAGGCCCATCAGTGATTATAAGAATGTATGGTCCTTTCTCTATAGATTTCCAAATATCAGTGTCAATGGAATTAAAATGTTGTTTTAACCTAAAAGACCAATTTTTGAAATCTGCTCTATTTTTATGTTTTGAAACTCTATTTTTAGAATCTTCTGATTTCACCATTCTTATATTTTTGTTGTTTTTCTTAGATTTTTTAATTGAAAAAAGAAATGAAAAAGTTTTTGAAAAAACTTTTTTTTTTTAAAAAAAAATCTAAGTATCAAGGGTGATACGCCTGAACAGTAATCAAACGCTCAAACAGTTAATGCGCCTAAGTTGAGAGACGTCTAAGGGAATGCCTTAGAAAAATTTTCAAAACGCCCAAGTTGATGCGTCTGAACAGTTGTAAAACACCTGAACAGTTGAAATGCGCCTACATAGTTGTAAAACGTCTCAACAGTCAAACGTCTAAACTGTTCTAATACGCCTCAATAAAGATGATACGTCTGGCCTTTTTCTCTTTAACAGTAATCAACCGTCAGAACTGAAAACGTCTACACAGTGTTAATGCGACTAAACAGTAGTCAAACGCCTAACACTTAGACAATTTTTCAGCAAATCTCAACTCTAATGCGCCACATTCATCATGTTCATATGAATGTAACTAACTCAAATCTTCTGAAATTCTTCAAAAGTTGATAAATTGGATTGAAACTTTCCAATTAGACACATTTTATACCGATAATCATTCTTCTAACATCAATTTCTTTCAATATCAACAACAAATCAATCAATTTTGTGATTTTCAGTTCAAAAAATAGTAACCTTTTTCGAACACAAATTCAACAAATTATCTCGAATTTGATGAATTTGACTGCTAATTGTGATTCAAATCATGTTTTTAATGATAAAACACATCTGAAATCTACAAATTTTTAATTGAATTGTCTATCAATCACAGATTCAGTGAATTTTTGAGTTTGAAAGTTCGACAAACTTCAAAAATCACTCACCAACGGCTCTGATACCATTTGATAGGATCAAATTTACCAATCTGTGATGATGTATTAACACAATTCAAAGAAATACAAACAAAGTAATCAAATCAAGCAAGATATCAACAAAATTCACAGTTTCATTAATATCAAGCAAAGACAAATTACAAAGTAGGTAAGCAGTTTCGTCTTACTTTAACTGCTACAAGTCTAAGCTATTTATAATGAAACACAAGGAACTAACAAAATTACAAAACTAGTCCCTATACTATTACAAATTGTAAAAAGGCACCTAAAGACAACATGTTAATCTTTCTAGAAGATTAACAAGATGCATATTCGAGAAGAAAATAAGCCATAGAAGGAAATTCAGGGGGTGAAAGTGCAAATAAGAGAAACTACGTAAAAAATGGCCAGAAACTCTAGACCGGCGTAAGATTAGCCGGGTATGCGCGTATCATACGCCGGCCGTCGTATGGATAAGCTTCTTTAGGGGCGTATTGGCCCAAAATTCTGTATGATACGTCGGGTATGGGCGTATCATACGTCGGTGGCCTAACGAATCCCTATTTTCATGGGATTTCAAGATATTAAAAGATCAACAATTCTAATTCTAAACCTAACTTTTTCTAGACGAATTCAAGGACTTTGAAGGTATCTTTTGAGTATTCCAAGCTTCCCAAAGCATCACAACAATCATCATTGATCATCATCAAGCAAAGATCGAAGATTTAATGACGACAATGCGTGGCTAAGTTAGTGTGATTGCTTTCAGGTGGAGAGTCTCTATCAAGTGAGGTGGTTAGTGTATCTAGGTTTTCTTTATGTTAAACACTTTGTGATTGAATGTATTTGAGGTTTTGATTGAGTTAAACAATTTGTTTATAAAGAAAGTTATTTGCTTTATCATCAATTTTCGGTTTACTTGCATCGTTAGCTCATTGAGAAAAGTAGATAGCGTGATATAGATGAATTGATGACTTTGTGAATGAACGAGTCTTAAAAGATTGTTCCTTGGTCATCACTTCAATCAAAAGCCAATATCTTGAGTTGTGTTATGAAACCTTAGAGTATAGCTAACGAACCATTGAACTTGTAAAACTTGAAACCCGGAAGTGATTGTTTCTTAATATTTAATCAAACTCATTATAAAGTTTGTTGCTCTATGCAATTGTTCTCATTAATTCATTCAAAGTTTTAAGTTTTAATTACAAAGTTTGAGTCTTTTAGTTAGTCGAGTCGTATTCGCTAAACACTTTCCACAGATTCCTTGAGGAGACGACCTTACTTACCCTTGCACAATAAATGTAGCTAAGACCGATAAATTAAATTGGTTTTGATCGATTCTCGACAACCAGATCAACTATTTTCCCAATTTAAGCCCATTCGGAAACTGCTAGGAGAGCATCACTATTCGTCTAAGTAAATAATTAGATTATTTTGATATAACACTTTTGTGTATTGTTATAACGATTATTATCTTAATATTGTCTTTCTATACACAAGGTTATTAATTTGTATATTACCGCATAGTTGCGGTAGCAAGTAGTACCTGTACCGAACCAGTACTGATACCGAAAGTACCCGGTCCCGAATTTTATAAAAAAATGAGTACCGCTACTGATTTTGGTATAGGGTTACAGGTACCAGTAAAGGTATTTCGATACCCAATACCTTTTTGGTACCCGTTATCTCCACAACATTATTTTTAAGTCTTGCTGCATGGTTCATGTTTGGTTACGCTATCCAGTACTTGTTTTTGTACCTGTTACTCTGTACATGTTTGGTACCCGATACCTCTAAAAGTTTATAATAACTAAAAATAAATAAAATATCAAAAAAACATCTACATGTCTAACAAAAATAGTACATAGACTTGACCATGCATTCTACATATCAACAATTTCACATATGCTTACCACTCATCAGTTTTGAAGCAAACTGACTTAAAAAAAAATAGTAAATTGTTTTTGCTTCATGGTGATGAGTTTCACCCTAAAATAAGAAACACCAATAAGATCAATACCAATACCAAAAGTTTTAGAATATCAAATGTCAATCTTTTTTAAAATAGGTATTCGTATTCAGGTACTATGGGTACCATACGGGTCTTTTGGGTAAAGTACCGATACCGGTACCGGCCAGTACCGATCCCGAAATGTAAGAAAACCAACTACCGATACCGGTACCTTATACAAATTTTCGGTACCAGCTGGATACCGGTATCGGTACGGTACGGGCACTGGTACGAGTACTGGGTACTAAATGCTCATCCCTAGCAGGTACTACGAGCCCTCTGTCCCACACGGAGTTCTAGTCGCCCACAGCATAAATGGTTTGAAAATTCTTGCGGATGATCATGTCTCCAAATTGCCCTTTTAATTAAAAATACATCGTTGCAAGAAAATTTTGCAAGGAATAGGGTTTTGAAACCTTGAAGAAGATATGTTTGAATTTGAGGGGAGAAGATATCAATTATTTGTTAATAGTGTGACAACTAACCATCATCACATCTCATAGGACTTAGGAGCAGCACCATGATAACACACAACAAGAATCTAAATGTTGGTCATGAAGCTCAAAATTCGCAACTGAACAACCTCCCACCATCGATATAATCAAAGTGCCCAAAGGTCCTATAGATTCACGTGCTTGGATAGAATGATTTAGAGGAAAAGGCTAAAGAAATGATGGGTTGCTTGATTCTTGTGGCAACCGAAAGACAAAGTTGATGATATCATATCGTACAAGCCATAAGAAAAAAGGTTTGGATGATTTTCCAAGATTGTACCATTGGTTAACACTGTTTTAAATGTGATTTAACATTGTTTTGAATGTGATTACTGGGTCGGAACTTTGTTGAAATTGTCATTTCATTGTCAATTCAATAGCAAACATTAGTTTGTTAAAAAAGATTTATATGTCATTTCCATTGCAAGCATGCTAAAAGACTAATTAATTCCTTAACTTGGTTTGTTTTATTTGTTTTGTGAGGAATTGAATGAAAGAATAAAGTTTAGGGTTAGATGCAAAAGTGAAAGAGTTCGAGGGCTAAATTGGTCTCTTGATAAAGTCACTAATAAAGTCTCTATATTGCGAGCTTCATGTATTTTTCACCAAGAAGCCTATCTCTGGATCAAGGTCTTGTACATCATGTGTACAGAACATATGTTGGTCTTTATTATGTCGCACACATCTTCTCACTGGTCTTAATATCGTTATCTTTTTCACTTCTAGTTTGTCTTTGTATTAGGGTTCCCTGTTAATGATAAATCTTGTTTGTTCTTGAGTTTATAATTCATGGTTCTTTGTATCAAATCGTCTAGTTATGATTTGGGAGACATTTAATTCTTTTGTATTCATTAGATTGTTTGTAATGTTAGTCTTATTCTCTTTTGGGTGTAACTGATATTAGTTTGGGATCGAATAAATTTGATGTTATGTTTCTTGATAAACTTGAACCAACAGGTAACCACAAGAGATCGTTTTTACTTAACCTTAACCGCATATGTGTGTGTGTGTTTCTATATTTATAATACAAAATCTCCAGAAGTAACATGACATTTTTTAAGATGTCCATCTAGGCTTCACTTACGATTTGAAAACATATACTCAATACAATAAAAGTTATAAATTAGTATGTAAAAATAGTTTTCTTAATAAATGCCTAATTACTATTATATTAATCAACTTAACTTTTTTCTATAAATAAATAAAATGTTTCATTTAAAATTTTTCTTAGTGAGATTTTGTTTTATCAAAATTTACTTTAATTCCAACTAATCATTGTTAAATTAAAATACTTTAAATATCATTCTTTTAAGCAAATATTTTTAAATATCAAATTTCACGAAATCAAACTCAATTAGAATAAGCGATTACTCACGGTTCCATCTTCTCAAATGTAGATATGTTTTACTATCTCAAAATTTTATATTCATAATTTCATGCTTATAATTTTATGTTCTTGTATGTTCACTATTTTAACAAGTCTAACGCATATTTATCTAACCTGCTATGTATATATCATAGGCATTTCTTATGAGTCACATAGACTTGGTGCCAATGTTTTTAAAACCGGACCAGACAGTGAACCGGACGCTTTACCGGTCCGATAGTCGGACCGGTTCAACCGGTCGGACCGTATATAAGAACCGGATAAAATTATAAGTATTTTTTTATAAATATATGTAAAAATTACAAAAAATAAAAAATATATATAAAAAAAACCGGTTCAACCGGTCCGACCACCGGTTCAACCGGTCCGGTTCCCGGTCCGACCGCCGGTTCGACTGTTTCAATCAGTCTGACCACTGGTTCAACACTAAAACGGTTTTAAACACCGAACCGGACCGGATCGGAGTCCGGTTCCCGGTCCAACCGGTCGGACCGGCCGGTCCGGTCCGGTTTTTAAAACCATGCTTGGTGCCATCACTTGTGAGGGTTTGAAACCGTTTCTTGCACGCCCACATAGCTACCAGTGGATTTTTTTTCTATTAATTATACTATATATTGTTTATTTGGTATTTTTTTTGTATACTCATTCCGAAAATGAAATCTTGGACAGATAATGTGTTTTTATAATTTATTATGAATTAAAAGAAACCATCAATACATATAAGGGAATAATGAATTATAATGTTTGTTATAACTGACTGGACTTTTTTGAACAAGCTTTAGCTGGTCGTAGATAATCAGCCTTAACATTTCAAAACTTTATTTCTAACAGGATTGGTTTTGCTATGTAAAAAGAAGTTACGACGTATCTATTTTTCGGTTTATCTACCATTTTATTATAATCGGTAATTGCATCATATATATGAAACACTAATAATAGTGGGGAAAAACTGAAAACCTTTAACCTTTTCCGGATGACGACAATGATATTAAATGGAAGCCCTTTTAACAGATTTTGTTTTGAAAACCACTTCACAACCACCTTGAGACAATTTTTGTTTTCGAAAATAATAAAATAAAATATTAAAACTGATGATTGAAACATATTCTTCACGCCTATATATGCACCCTCTTCGTCTCCGCACCACCACCGTCACCATCAACCATCCACCATCAACCATCATGTCACCTTCCAGTTTCCTCCTCTTCCTCACCCTCCCTCTTCTCCTCCTACCACCATCCGACGCATCGATGATCCTAACCATCGTAAACAACTGCCCCTTCCCCATCTGGCCCGCCATCCAGCCCACCGCCGGCCACCACGTCCTCCAAGGCGGCGGCTTCCCCCTCGGCCCCCACTCCCACCGCTCCTTCCCAGCCCCCACCACCCCCTGGTCCGGCCGCCTCTGGGCCCGCACCGGCTGCAACCACCTCAACAACCGCTTCTCCTGCGCCACCGGCGACTGCGGCGGCACACTCCAATGCAACGGCCTCGGCGGCGCACCTCCGGCCACTCTAGCCCACCTCAACCTCCACCACAGCCGCACCGACCAAACCTCCTACGCCGTCAGCCTCGTCGACGGCTTTAACATCCCCATGACTATCACACCGCACGACGGCAGAGGCACGTGTCCGGTGGTCGGGTGCAAAGCTGATTTGCTTGCCACGTGCCCTTGGTTCTTGCAGAAGCACGTTGGTGACCGTGTGGTGGCGTGTAAGAGTGGGTGTGAGGCGTTTAACACCGATGAGCTTTGTTGTAGAGGTCGTTTCAATAGTGCCCATATGTGTAAACCATCCAAGTGGTCGGATTTTTTTAAGCATGGTTGTCCGGCGGCTTTTGCTTACGCGCATGACAGTCCGTCGCTGATGCATGAGTGTATGGCGCCACGAGAGCTGAAGGTGATATTCTGTCACTGATTGGTTTAGCGACGAGATGATGTTTTGTTAGCTGTTCGGGAATAAAATAGTGGTTTAGTTTGGTGTTTTTGAGTGATTTCATGTAGTGGTAGTTGTTGTCTCTGTTATGTGTCAGTAGTGGTGATACTATTATATCGAATCTTAGTTGGTAGGCATCTTGGAACTGCTGCTTTTGTAATAAATAAATGATATTACATATCATCAAATTTCAACTTTGTACTATCCCAATGTGACAACAAATCCAACTTCTTTTAACCCGATCGATCGATTCTTGATCCATACGCACATGCGAATTTTAATTTCTTTCCCTGTTTTATTGACATCGTTTTCATCTGGGACAGCTCAAGCTTTTTACGGGCGTAATGCGGATAATAAATATGTGATCTTTTTCTATAAAAAAAAAATCTTACTTTCGGCCTTATGTTTCCGGTACTATTTGTTTGTGTGTATGATCATATATAACAATCATTAACACAAACACATCTTTAAAAAAACTTTTCATATATGTTATAACTTTTCCTCTTAAATAGAAGATTATGTTATTGAACCAATGATAAGACACAAGAAAAAAGAACAATTAAAGAAATAATTAGCTAAATAAATTAAACTATTCACCAAATAAATGAGTTGGTTGGGAGGAGGCAGGAGGATTTTAGCTTACACTGAAGTGCACTATGCAACATGTAAAAGGATAGATCCAATATATATTGATATATAGGAATAAAGATGAGCTTAACAAAAACCTCTAAAAATATCCCATCACCATTAAACATGTGGCCTAAAACGAACTGTTACCTTTAAATAATCCTATAAACAATTGAATCAAATAGACCAGCCTTGTGACATCCGTGATGGCTATCTTTTGAGAACTCTTTTAATGTCTAAAAAAACATTATTAGATAAGAATGATTGAAGCATTTATTAAATTATAGCATTTTGAATCAAAAAATAGTTCTTGAATTGTAAAAAGAGCTCATCACCACCATACCAATCATGGTGTGAAATACATATTAAATTAGCATAAACGTATTAAAAATGAGAATTAATTGAGTCCTACGGTTCTACTAGAAAATAATATTAGTAACGAAGTTATACTTGACTTGACAAACCCATACTAACAAGTAATAATGAGTATATGTTTTATCGTATATCTTAAACTCTTAAAAAATATAATATCTAAGAGGCAAGTGTGGTCACTTTTTATTACCAAACAATAAAAAAATATATATCACATTAGAAAGTATTAAAGTAGAATATTAAATAAGAAGTAAGCCAGAAGTCAAAATAACAGTTTAAATATTAAATTGATTACGAATAATAAAATAACAAATTTTAATCACATTGATTATTGACTTTCCATAAGAGTATAAGACAATAATTGTCTAAAGAATTCCCAAATCTAATCGCATACCTCACAAAGCTCAAGAGTACCAATCACCAGATGCACATTACTCAAGATACAACTTCAAAAAAGTTTAAAAATCAAAATCTTTAAATAATTAGAAGGTATATAAAAGTACCGTGGGATGTAACTTTGTAATCTCACTTTAAGGGATTTAAAGAATAGAACAAAATCGAATGAACATATGGAGAAAGGATTATCGTGGATGCCTAGACGCCTATCAACCAAGCGAACCTGGTTGATCTCCCAAACTCATCATGATTGGTGATGCCAATTGCATTGGATCTTCTCAAATGGAATTGTGAATCAACCAAGCCACCTCTTCTGATCCGAAGAAAATTCGTCATTATTCCTATTATTCATTTTCTACCAGCTCACTATTCTTACAAAAGCGTAATACATATAAATTATGTTTACGAAAATGGGGCACTAATATTTTCAGGGCCCCAAGCCCTATCTTCACCCAAGAAGCCCATTGAGCCGGCCTTTTTACCTTTACGACCAGCCTTGTGGCATCCCATCTTAAGTGATGGCTATCCTTTGAAAACTCTCTTCATGGCTCAGAAAACACTATTAGATGAGAATGATTGAAGCATTCATTAAATCATATCATTTTCGATCAAAAAATAGTTCTTGAATTATAAAAAGAACTCATCACAACCATCCAAGTTATGGTGTGAAAATACAGATCAAATGAGCATAAGCTTATTGGTCTGTGAAAATTAATTGAGATCTACTGTTCAACTAAACAAATAATATATTAACTAAGTGATAATAGACTTGGTAAACCTAAACATAACAAGTAACAATGAGCAATGCTCCGTCTTAGTATATCTTAGACTATTAAAACAAACTAATAATCTAAGGGGAAGTATAGTCAGTTTTAATTAATAAACAATAAAAACAAAGTATATGCATATTAGAAAGTATTAAAGTAGAAACACAAATAAAAAGTAAGCCAGAAATCAAAATAATACGTATAAATATTAAACTGATTACGAATAGTGAAATAACAAATTTCAATCACAATGATTATTGACTTTCATTAAGAGTATAATATAATAAATGTCTAGAGAAATCCTAAACCTAATCGCATGCCTCACAAAGCTCAATAATACCAATCACCATACAGGATCGGTGTTTGTCTCCAAACATAAGTTTTTTTATCTCAAACTCACTTAAACACACTCGGATGATGAAGCAAAATCTCTTAACTAAGTTATTAATAATATACTAAGTTAATAAACACAAGAATGGTTTTCAAGATATTTGTATATATTACTACTCAACTCAGTGTTACAAGACTCTTACAAGCATAACAAATGAGTTACAATTAGAAACTAGATATACTACTATCTACAACCGGTTATACTTAGATAACCAGCTGGAACTTAAAACCAGACAATTACTATATTGCTGACGTAAGGTATCTAAGATAAAATACTATCCTAGATTAGGTAGTCATGACATGTCCATGACTTACCTTTTGTCTTCAACTAAAGTTAGTAACTGTACTAACTGATAAAATGTGAACAGCGGATTAAAGTATGGTCAACTACATGGGCATGGGAAAAGCACCAAGAAGTATATCAAGATGCGGCAAGTGTTAGTCGGACCATACTTTTTGTCCACTGGTTCATAGTTGGTTATCCGAAGCTTAAATGGCTTCAAAGAATAAATTCTTCCAAAGCCATTTATACTGTGGAAGAATCAACTTCTTCCGAGTACTTCTGTAAGTCTTCATGACTTTGTTCTTCGGTAGGCTTTGTCTTGAATCTTTTAAGTATTTAACTTCGGAAGGAAAACTGCTTAGTCTCGGAAGACTAAGTTCTTCCTTCGGAAGTTCTTCATCCATGAACTTCGGAAGATCTTCAACTTAGCTTCGGAAGTGCAGCTTTGTCTTCGGAAGACTTCTTTCAGTTACACTCAAAATCTTCTAAGTTTAACTTTGGTTGCACCAGCCTCTATATCCAACAAACTCCCCCTAGGCTAATTCCTACTTAAAACTCACTACCTTTCTACTTCACAGAACTTTCAACACTAAGGAAAATAAAGTATTTGCCAGTTCATTGTTATTTCCTGAAGTGATGCTGAGAAGTTTATACAAAATCATTTATAGACAAGAGATCCCATTGTTGTCTGGATGATGTGTACGCTTTGTTGTGGGGCCTCTAAAGAGAGTTAGTTGACGGGAATTGTAGTCATATTCCCATCTAACTATGGAATCTGAAGGAGGGCCTTCAACCATTTGAAGGAATGAACTTTCTTTTGTAGTGGCACCCTCTCCTTCTTCCTTTCTTATCTTTAACTCCTCTTTAGTCTTTGCTCTCTTGGTTAGCTCCACAAGATGAAGGCTGCTAGGTGATTTCTAATATGCTACTTGGGAGTTAGAGGGATTGGAGATATGGCTTCTCTTCTAACTCAGCAATATCAAATCTGCTTGAGTGTATTAGAGATGGTGTGTCAAGTTTGTTGACTTCACCTTTCTCCCTTTCCACAACAAAGTTGTGAGAGGGTTCATCGAACCTACACTGGAAAATTTGCTTCTAGGAGTGAGGGGCTTGTTTGGCAGTTGTCCCCTTTTTTCATGTCCAGCAAAGTCACCAATCTTCTTCTCAACTTCTTTTCTTCTTCCTTGAGCAAATATGAGTTTATTTCTAGAAGTTGAAGAGCTTGGTCCAGTGTTCCCCTGGGCAGATCTATGAATGCATCTCTTGTGATTGAACCTGAAGTGCCAATAATGTATCTCAGTCTTATAGACTCTTCCCCACAAGAGATGTCGCTCAGGGTTGTGCAGTTGATGAGCTTTCTCTTGATCTCCTTGAATTCCTCTAAGGTTAGAGGCTTAGATGGTTTAGAGGATGACTTAGGTAATGGTGGGTTTTGGGTTGTTTTTGGGTTTTAGAATGGGTAGTGGTGGTGGTTGTTGAGAGGAAATGGATGAGGGTTTTGGTAAGGCTGATGGTGAGGGTGGGGGTGTATGGTTCAGTAGTGGGTTCGGTTTTGATGGGGAAAGGGAAAGTGTGGGCTTAAGTTTTGTTAGTTGTGGTTTGGGTGTGTTAGTTTGGGTACCATCCTCTATATACCTAGAGCTTGAGTTACCTCTTTCCTTCTTACTAAGCGAATGTCAGCTTTGATATCACTGACATGTTGTAACGCTCGAAATAAAGGCAAAACGAGCCAATTAATAACAATGGGCTTAGACGGGATTGTTTAATATAAATAAGATGGATATGGGTTATAGACCGAGTTAACCTTTCTGGTTATGTGTCAGGCGAGTTTAAGGTCCCGGGAACGCCCTACATATATAAACAGATCAGCTTGAACAATTCTCATTTGCAACTCAACATCCAATTTCTAGAGAGAGAGTGTAGAGAGAGAAAGTGGAGAGAATTGGTGATTCAAGGCTCAGTTGATCAAGAGATTGAAGATCGGTGTTCGTGGGCACCCAACAAACAAGAAAGACCAAGAATCCAGGTAAGAAACATCGTTTAATCGTTGCTTTTGATGTAAACTCGGATTCTAGGGCTTGGGTTTTTGAAAGTGGCAAAGAATCGCCCAAAACACACGTTTTTGTGTAAGAAAACATGTAAGAAGCCTAGATATAGTTTATTTGTATGATAAACAAGGATTTAGGTGTAAAAAAATTGTAAGTTTTGGGTCAAAAATGGGTTGTGGTTCGTAATTTCAGTTTGTTCTGCGAAGCTGGGTGTTCATCCAGCGAAACTATGGAGCTTCCTGCGAAACTATAGTTTAGCGTAAGTTTCCCAGACATGGTTTTCCAACGAAAGTTGGGCAAAACTGGCAGCGAAACTGGCAGCGAAGATGCCAGCGAAACTACCAGCTAAACTGCTGGCGAACAGCGAAACTGCTGATCTTATAGCGAAATTAGGCAGAAATTAACCCCTTTGGGTGTTGATTTATCTGAAGGCTGTGTGGAGTGACCCTTGCTTAGAACGCTTGTTTAAGAAGCTACTCATTGAGTCATGGTGAGTTCTAGATCTCCTATTTAAAGGTTTTAAAACTTGTTTGGGGCTAGAAATGCATACCAAATATACTTTATAGATGACCAAGATTTTAAGTGGTTTTAACAGGAAGATCGATTTTCTATAAAAAAATGTGATTTACAAAAGTATTAAGATTAAAATTTTTCACGCTGACCTGGCAGTGCGACCTCGGCCAGAGGCGTTGCCCCTTAGACCCCACTAGGGGCTGCTGCCCCTAGGACCCCGCTGTCAGGGGCTGCCGCCCCCGAACCCCTGCTATTCCGCGGAGGATCAGTTATGTTTTATGATGACTTATGCTTGTTGTGCATATGTTTATGTATGTGAATGTATGATGCATGATGTTTATGATGCATGATGTTTATGATGTGTGATGGGGTATGTGATGTTTATGTGGTGCTATGCTTATGTATGATATGTTTTCTTATGTTCCTTATTACGTATTATGATGTGACTTTACGTGGTGTGATTATGATAATGAATGTAAAGTAGTATCTTAACGAAGTGAAAGATTTAGGATAATGAAAGTGAAACATAATGAATGAACGAATGAAAGTCTTGCAAGCAAATGAAAGAAAGTTCACAACTCATTGAGAGTTGTTAGCTCAACTGTGTGTTTACAGCGTGCGATCTTGGCTAACCCTTAAGTGTTCACACACAGGGGGAGTTAGTCTAGGTGACTACTTCATACATGCGATATGGGATCCTTGTGCTCAAGAGGGGGGTTAGCATATGACACATATGGCTTTGTGCTCAAGAGGGGGGTTAAGCATATGACAGGATCTAGATAGAAGTGAGAAGATAATAAATTTACGAAAAGTGCGATAAGTACAAAACGTGCGATATGTACGAAATGAACGATGATGGAAGATAATAATTATTACCTTGTAGTACGTATGATGTGTGATCATGTGCGAAAGAAAGAAAATGTTTGATGAATGAAAGGTAATATAATGTTTTTGTAAAACTAGAACTCACTCAGCAACGTTGAATTTTATGCATTTTCCAGTTGGCTGGTAAATGTTGCTGAGGATGGCGCGGGGCGGCTACTCGGCATTTTGGGATGGCATCCATTTGTATAACTATGACGTTTTTATGATGTAATGCAAACAATAATATTTGTAATTGTTAACAATGATGTATTATTTTACAAAAGCAATCATTAATGTATGAAATAGTTTTAATTTATTCTGCTGCGATGTTTTTCATAGATGTAAGTGTATATTTTATGTTTTATGTGCGATGATCGTCCAATTGTGAGCGTCCCGGGATCGGGGCCTTACATGTTGGTATCAGAGCCAAAGTTTAAGTGAAATGGGTAAATATTTTCAAAAGAAACCTAAACTTAAATTGATAATGGGACAAAGGGGAGGGATGCCAGTCCGAGTAGCTACGTGCCATAAGGTATTTCTTTAATGTTAAATGGTATTACGTGCGCATGTTATGTAGTTTATATGCTTTTAGTAGATTTAAATACTGATGTAGTCAGGATAGAAAATGCTTGGGGTATGAAAAGTAAAGTAAATGGCTAATCACAACTGACCACTATAATTAGGGACTTACTATACTTGACATAAACTAAGCTATTACCTTGAATGATTGTGTTGGTGTTTGGATCTTATAACGTGCGTAGAGGATGGATGGAGGTAGATCTTCAAAGGCTTTTAGAGGTGGAGGTCGTGGTGGACGTGGTGCTGGACCACGGGTCACGAGAAGAAGGCCTAGAGCTTATGAGGTGGCTCATGAAGAGCCCGAGACCCCTCATCCGGAGGCTGGGGTTGAGAGTGCTAACTTGAGAGCCTTAGTGAAGGAGGTTGTTGTAGAGGAGGTTCATCAGGTCATGCAGACTTTCTTACCGTCTGTGGTGACCGAAGTGATAAAGGCTGTAAGGGAAGGAGAAAGGAAGGAAAGGAACCGGTCCTCAGGAGAAAGAGGGCAACCGAGACTGAGACGGTCGTCTCTACTGATGAGGAGGAAGAAGAGGAGCATGTGCTTGAGGAAACATGAGGCTGTAACTGTGGGGCATTTCAAAGATGCAAGCCCCCGACTTTCAATGACAATGGCACTGCTGCTGCTCACCATTGGGTGAGAGAGATGGAAGCTGTTCTTGATATCAGCGAGTGCCGGGAAGATCAGAAGGTGAAGTTTGCCACTCACTCATTCGTAGACTCGGCCTTGTGTTGGTGGAACAATATTGTCCAGGCTGAGGGCAGTAAGGCGATCGGGAGGATGAGGTGGAATGAGTTGAAGAAGTTGGTGATTGAGGAGTTCTGTCCTCATCGAGAGCTCGACAAGGTTGAGAGGGAGTCTTAGATCTAGAAAGGCTGGTGCAACCAAAACCAAATCACTTAGAATATTTTGGTACAACAAATAAAGGACTTCCGAGCTAAGTGTGGAACTTCCTAAGGAAAAAGGAGCTCTCCGAAGACAAAGTGTAATACTTTACTTCCGAAGGAAAACTCCAACTTCTGAAGACAAAGAACTTACTTTCGAAGATCAAGACTTAGAATGAAAAGATTTGAAATCAACTTTCGAAGTATAGAAGTCCTCAAGCCTCGGAAGTATAGAAGCCTCTTCCGAAGTATAAGTGGCTTCGAAAGAACTTGTTCTTCCGAAGCTAACTTACCTTTTGAAGACCCTGCTATTATCCAGTGGACATAAGTATGGCCTCTTTGACACTCCGCTGCAGACCTCTGAGATACTGCATGGCGTTTTCTCAAAAGCCATGTAGTTGACCATACTTTAATCCACTGTTTACCTTTTTATGTTAGTACAATTGCCATCTTTAGTTGGTGACAAAAGGTAAGTCATGGACTTGTCATGACTAATATCTTAGATAATACTTTATCTAAGATACCTTAACTTTAGCATTGTAGTATATTCTTTAGTCTTAGGTTTCTAGCTGGTATCAAAGTATATCCGGCTGTAGGATCTAGTATGTATGTTTTCTCATTGTAACTCATGTTTCATGCTTGTAAGAGTCTTGTAATATCTTGAGTTGAGAAGTAATATACAAGTGTCTTGAAAATTATTTCTGTGTGTTCCTTGCTACTTATTATATTATTATCAACTCTTGTAGAAGACTTTACTTCATCTGATTTGAGTGTTTTGTAAGTGAGTTTGAGAGAAATCCAAGTGTTTAAGTGACAAACCCGATCCTGCAATTGGTATCAGAGCTTTTTAGGCTCTTGATTGTGAGATCTTACCATCCTAATCAACCTGTTTTTCACTCCTCCTTATACCTCACTCAAAATGGCCCTCAACAAATCTGAAGTAGAGATGGGGACGATGAGCAAAGCACCCATCATCACCCCTGAAAACTTCAGGTCCTGGAGCAGAAGAATGGAAGGCTTCATCAGGTATCAAGACAGCAAGATGTGGCAATCCATTGTCAATGGCCCGTATTAGCCAAAAGTAGCTGGTGGAAACGGTGCCATGATTGAGAAAGTTGTTGAAGATTATTCTGATGAGGACCGGAAGAAGCTGGACATCGACAGCAATGCTATGACTTTCTCATGGCTGCAATTCCCAACTCCATCATGGTGGGGTTTGAGCATTGCAAGTCTACCAAAGAACTGTTTGATGCGCTTGCTCAAATGTACTCAAGCTCAAATGACTCCAAGAA
Organism: Flaveria ramosissima; assembly: GCA_025215565.1. Lineage (NCBI taxonomy): Eukaryota > Viridiplantae > Streptophyta > Magnoliopsida > Asterales > Asteraceae > Flaveria > Flaveria ramosissima. The sequence continues at coordinate 43,651,651 of CM046029.1, read as the reverse complement.
GGACTCACTGAAGCAGCAGTTCGAGAACTTCACCTATATTGCTGGAGAGACTCTTAGCCAGCAATAATTCAGGTACATGGTTCTCATTTCTTCCCTTCAATCTGTGGGAATTGCTCATGAACCCAAAGACCTTACAAGAAAGTTCATGAGTGCATTACCCAATGAGTGGACATTCTACTGTGTCTCTATCAAGAGAACAGAGAATCTGAATACACTCACCATGACCGAACTCTATGGGATCCTTGATGGATACCGTTTGGAAATGGAAAGTAAGAGGGGTCATCAGACAAGCAGACCCTTGAGTCTTCCTGCTAGCAACGCTTTAATGGTTGCTGAAGGCTCAGGAATCTCCCAGCCTCAACAATACCTGACTTACACCCAGCAACCATCTTGTTCTTCTGGGCTGATAGGATCGGATCAATTAGATTTGAATTTTGCAGCGGAATATAACAAAATTAGATCGAATTCAAGCAAGAAAATGATGAATATACAAACACACAATGACAATTATAGAGAGAGAATATTTCTGTTAAAGGAATGTTTTCATTCACGCGTAATGCTTCGGTTTTCAAATACAACTAGGTCAACATCTCTTATATAGAGGAATGTGACGTCTGCTGATGTCACTTGATAGTGACATCTAACAGAATTATACAAACAACTGAAACAATGCAAACTACTGAAATGTTCTCATCAACTAATCACATCTCAGAGAATGCTAAGTACAAGAACATAATGTAACACCCCGAAAAGTCGAAACGAGTCATTAAAGATAATGGGCTTAAATAATGGGTATTTAATAAAAGAAGAAAAAGGGTTATGGGCCAAATTGAGTTTATGGGCAAGAGCCTAAGTGATTAAAGGCCCATAATCAGCCCTTAAGCACCCAAAACCAGCTTCATCTTCCTCATTACAACCCTAGCCACGAAATTCGTAGAGAGAGAAAGTAGAGAGAGAAAGTGGAGAAAACTCAAGATTTGAAGCTTCTAAGGTGAAGAGATTGAAGATCTGGGTGTTGGAGCATCAAGATCTAAGAAAGAAGCAACAAATCCAGGTAAGAATCGACCTCTAAACCCTTCTGTAGATCAAACCCGGATTCTAGGGTTTTGGGTTTTGAAAAGTTGCAAAGAATCGCATAAAGGTCACATTTTTACGTATGAAAACATGTATAAAGCTTAGATTTAGCCTCATGGATGATAAACCAAGGGATTGGACGTAAAAAGTTATGATTTTGGGTTAAAAATGGTCTGGTCCGTAATTTTTATGCGATCTGCGAAACTGCGTGTTCATCCAGCGAATTTGCATATTCAATCAGCGAAACTGTGGATCTTCCTGCGAAATTATAGTTTCGCAGGTAGTTTCGCAGACATGTTTTTCCAACGAAAGTTGGGCGAAACTGGCAGTGAAACTGGCAGCGAAGATGCCAGCGAAACTGCCAGCGAAGGTGCTAGCGAAACTAGCAGCGAAACTGCTGGTGAAACTAGCAGCGAAACTGTTGGCGAATCTAGCTGCGAAATTGCTGATCTTGCAGCGAAATTAGCAGCGAATTTAAGTAGAAATTAACCCCTTTAAGTGTTAGCTTATCTGCAGGCTGTGTAGAGTGATCCTAGCCTTGTAAGCTTAGCCTAGAAGTTATTCGTGGTATCCAGGTGAGTTCTAGATCCCCTATTTATAAGTTTTTCCATGTTTTGGGGCTATTATGCATACTAAATTTACGTTTTTAAATGACCAAGATTTTAAGGTGTTTTAACAGGAAGAACGATTTTTCTATAAGTAAACCTGCTATATAAATCCTTAATTATAAAAAATTTTCGCGCTGACAGGTCAGCCCGGCCCCAGCCAGGGGCGTTGCCCCTTGGACCCCACTAGGGGCTGCCGCCCCTAGGACCCCGCTGTCAGGGGCTGCCGCCCCCGAACCCCCGCTGTCCCGCGGCGGTTCGGTTATGTTTTATGATGATTTTACTTGGCATGATGTGTACTTAATAAGATAAGTATTATATATACTAAAGTGGAAGATGATATTAATGAAAAGCGAAACTTAATGAATGTTACCCCCGGGCCCGTATGATGATGAAAAGTCTTGCAAGCACTATGATAGACTTCACTTATGTGAGTCTGATGTATGATGATGGATCTGTATTCATGAGCGGGCTATGTGCCTTGCAGTGTGGATCAACTGTCGGGGGTTAGCTACCGTTTTCATGTGTACCGACAGGGATTGGCATTTGTTGTCAATCAACATGGAGCTCTTGCTTTGTGCAATCTCGTTTATGATGAAAGTGAAAGATAATGAAAGAATGAAAGATAATGAACATGCTTATTATGATGCAAGTAATGTTATATTCTATGTTGTACGCATGGTCATTATATGAAGGATAAAGATTATATTTTCTTATAATATTTAAAACTAGAACTCACTCAGCGAAGCTGACTTTTATGCATAATAGTTGGCAGGTAAACGCTGATGCTGAGGATGGCACACGGAGCTACTTGGGGAGCTATGGATGGCATTCCTACTTATGAAATCTTTATTGTAATTTAAGAACAATTAGCATGTTTTGTTTGGAATTAAAGGACAAGTGTATGAGTACAATATGATTTCTATGTTTTAAATGAATGTCTAATTACTTCCGCTGCAATGTTTTATTATTAAACTGATTTTATGCTATGATTAACCAACTGTGAGGCTTCCCGGGAACGGGGCCTTACACATAAAACTACTGAAACAATAAACTATTGAAAGGTATATTACAAGTACTGAAAAGGAAAAACCATCACAACTACTGAAGTTAATAACTTCAGCTGTTGTGACAACTACTGATCACTCTGGTCTTCAGTCTTTGTTTTCAGTACTTCATTTTCAGACTTTGTCTTCAGACCTTTGTAATCAGCTGATGTCTTTAGCTGTTGTGATCTTCTTCAGCAATTGTAATGTCTGTGGGACTTAGAGGTTTTTCCGATCAGGCTCATTGGTTCTTTTGGTCCAACAAACTCCCCCTGAACCAATGCAGCCAAAACCTCTAAATTTATTGATGATCCCACTTATTCTTTGGCAGAAATACTCTCTTGATCAGCTTCAGAGGTACTCATATAAGCATAGGCCGAAAAAAGGTTTCTAATCTTTTGATTGGCTAAGTATGGAAGGGAACTCTGTCTTGGCGAAACTGGACACAGAGTCTTGTCCCAACCATGAAACCTATTTCCCATTGATGAGTCTGTAAGACTCTCTTGCATAGGCCTCAAGGAGAACAACTTGTTCATCCTTGGTGAGTTCTTCTGCTTCTCCCTCAAAGAAGAATTCAGGCCCATAGTATTCAGACAGATACCTTACTGTCTTCCCATTCTTCAACTCAACAGTTGTGATCTCTCTGTATGCAAATTCATCTGGGTGAGAGCCTTCAAGCAGCAACTGAAGTTTACTCTTTTGAAGATCTTCAAGTCTTTTGTATAACAACCCTTTCTTGATCATTTTGTTCTCAAGTATAGATAGAGGGGTTGATTTTGAGGTGTGTGCTCTCTTGAATTCTTCAATAATTTCCCAGGGTGAGACTACCATGGCCAACATAATTGCAACATTCAAAGTCTTTCTCACTTGGCCATGATATCTACTAGTTATGTTCTTCTTGTGTATTCTGGAACTTACCCTGGGGTCTGGCCAAATCCTCACTCTTTCTCTTTGATGTTGAAATGTATGCCTAAGAGTGTACAGCCTCTGAGCTTGTTTCTTCATTGCTTGAATGGATGAGGACTGAGGGAAGTCCTTGTCGACCATTTTGAGAAATTGCTCATCATGCTGCTTCTGCTGTTCTTCTTCTTCAATCTTAACTTTAACCATTTTCCTTTGAGTTTCAGGAGTTATTGTTTGTGATTGACTCCTAGGCTCAGGTTTCTTTATTTTGATAATAGCAGATATTGGCAGACTATCCTCTTCATCCTCTTCTTCTTCATCTTCCATCCTCAACACCCTTCTTTTTCTTTTAGGTGCATCACTGGTGGTAGATTGTGTGGGTTTCTTAGGTAAAGGGGTTGGTTTAGAGGGTTGTGAGGTTGGTTGTTTTGAGGATTGTGAGGGTAATTGTTTTGGAGGTTGTGAGGTTGATTTTGAAGGTTGTTTTGAGGGTTTTGAGATTGGTTTTGAGGATTGTTTTGGTAAGGACGATTGTAAAGGCTGCTCTATCATTTTGTTTGTGAGGGTGGCTTTGGATAGCTTAGCCATGTCAGATCTCTTCCCAGCACCAGCTTCATCAAGAGCTTCTATGATCAGACCTTTGTTGAAGCTTTCAGAGGAGCATATTTTAGTGGTTATCTTCAAAATGCTATCTCTAGACCATGACTTAACTTCAATGATGGGTCTTCCTAAGTGTTTGGATAGAAATCTGATCATAGCCTCTAATCTTTCCCTTTCTTCTTCATTGCAGCCTGCCCATCGATTCTCAATCTCCTGAATCTCAAGCCTTCTGATCTCTGAGTCAAGTTTGGCAGTATCAAATCCTTGCCTGAAGAGCTGATCAATAATCCTGTCCATGGATCTGCTATGTTGCTCATTAGCTTCTTTGATCATTTCATCCAACCTCTTCTCATCATCAGTTTGTTCACCAACACTCTTCTTTCTCTTGTAAGTAATGATCTCTTTTCCTTTATTCTCCTTGGCTTCTTCCTCTTTAACTCTCTTTCTTTTATCATCTTTCACTGACTTAGACTCCCCCTTTTTGGTTGCATTGGGTTCAGGGGTTTGAATGTCAGAAAGTTTCTTTGACACAACATCATCCACAAGGGTTTGAAGATTTGAGGAAATCCTCTCATCAATGGTTTGATGGACAATAGTAGTGATGATGGGAGTGATGAGAGGTAAGGAAGATTTGAAAGCAGCAGCAATTTGCTCAGAGGGGTTCTCTCCCTGAGAAATGGTGCCTGAAGCAGAGGTTGGTGGCTTGTTTGATTTGAGTGGCTCAGTGTTCGGGAGAGCTTCAACAGAAGCTGCCATCTGTGGGGTAATTGGGGCATATGGACTTGATTCCTGAGACGTTTTGGCAAGCAGTTCTTTTAATCTGCAAACCTCAGCCTCAAGAATGGTGTTTTGGGCTAAAACTTCAAAGAAAAAGCCCAGGTCATCATCAGTGTAAGCTGAATCAGCTGACCTCCTGAGTGAATCAGGATGAACATGTGCTGAGTGTAGATCAGTAGTCACATGTGCCCCTTTGTCTTGGAACTGGGGACTTCCTGCCTCAGGAGCAAGTCCTTCATTAGCAGTTGCCTCTGGTAAGGTCTTAGAGATGATACCTGCTTCATCCTGTTCATGTGTTGAAACAGGGGAAGAGGTAGCCTCACCAGATGTTCTAGTCTCCTCATCTACACTAAGAGATTGAACTTTATAATCCCTATGCTGTGGGTTGTCAACTACATTAGGATACTCTCCCTCAGCTGCTGAGGTTTTCCCAGTGTTAACAGGTTTCTGGGGAGGGGTAGAGGAATGTAGTTGAGTCAGCACTTGTGCAATGACTGCAGTTGGGCTTGTAGGGGTGGTATCAGTGGGAGATGGAGGTGAAAAGGATTGCACCCGGGATGAATGGTGCTCTTCAATGGCAATCTTCTCAAGTGAGAGAGATTCTAGTAATGTGGCTTCCCCAATGTTGGTTGCACCAGGATCCTGTTGAGAGGATACTTGAGCAGTTTCAGCTGGTGGAGTCATTGAAACTACAATGGGATTAAGACTTGTAGTTTCATCCTGCATTTGTGCTGCAGGGCATCATCAGGGGACTCAACTCCCTGAGTAGCCTTTTTGGTTTTCTTTGGTTTTGGTTTGGAGGGGACTTTAGATCTGGAGGTGGAGGCTGTGGGTTCCCTCTGCTTGGGTTTTAGCAGTTTGGCAGCCTCTTTGAGTTGTGGATTTGAGTTGTGCCTGGAGTATACCTTTGGCAAAACCACCAGAGCAGGGACTCCAAGGCCAACAAGGCCATCAGATTTTAATTGATTTAGAATTATGGCCATAAGAAACCTTGGATATAATATCCATCTATTTGCCAAAGGTTTCATTGCCAAATCTTTTAATTCCAAAAAGATAATTACAGAAAAATTTAGGCTTTGATGTTCAAGGATAGAATACAATACCTATTGCCACCTGGATGACATTTGATCCCATGAGGATGTTTTGGGGGCAAGACAGACATTGATCATGTGGAAAATGAGTCGCTCAGCATCATGAAAGTGCTTCTTCAGAATGGTAGTAGCACTTAGGTCACCCTCATAACCATGATTAGCAAAAGATAGATCAATGGTGCCTTTGGGGTATTTGGTGGTATAGGTGGCATCATTCAGGTCTGGGTTTGACGAATGATCTCAGAAGTGATGACCACCCGTTTCTGGTTGACAAACGACTGGAGAGTGATGGAGTCATCATTCTCAGCAGTATGAACAGTGACGTTTGTCCAGAACTGGCAAAGGGTATCGGGATAGATGGTAGGATTCAAGAGAAAGGCTGTGCGGTATTGGGAATCAACCATCAAGTCAATAGCGGCATCAAACTTGTTCCAAAATGGTGATTTGGTAAGGTGAGCAACACAGTTGTGTCGATGTTTGATTTGCATGGTCGCCATTAATGGAAGATGAACGTTTGGAAAGTGGGTTATGAAAAGTTTGAAGTTAGGGTTAGGTATATATAGGTTATGAAACGGCTGAAAGAAAACAACTGAATGTTTTGGTGTGAGTCATCAGGTTTAGAAAACAACTGAAGACATGGTTTTAACTTTCAGATGTTGTAAACAACTGAAGACTTGGTGTTGGTCATCAGTGGTTGTAAGCTACTGAAGACTTGGTTTTGACTTCAGTTGTTTTGAAATGAAACAGTAGTTGTCGTCAATTCACAAAGTTCAGCTGTTTCAATGACCTTAACATTTACTCATCAGATCATCTGATTTTCTGATGTGTCATTGGTCATCAGTACTTATTTATTATAAAAGACATCAGTAGTTTGAACTACATCAGTACTTTCCAACAAATGAAGTACTTCAGTACTTTTAAGTAATTTAGTCTTCAGTAGTTATAAAAACTGCTGAAGATAAAATGACTTATCAGCACTTATTTTTGACAAAAGTATACTAATGCTCATCAGTATTTATTGACTAAGAGCATCAGTAGTTGTCAAATTATTCTAGTTGCAGCATACCAAGCCTGAGTACAAGATTATGAAAAGTTGCACTATCCAAAGGCTTAGTAAATATATCTGCAAGCTCATCAGCACTAGGCACAAACTTTGGATCAATCAGACCTTTTCATAACAATCCCTGATAAAATGATGTCTGATCTCAATATGTTTGGTCCTAGAATGCTGGACAGGATTCTTAACAATACAAAGAGCTGAAGCACCATCCATTAATAAAGGAGTCTTAGTCTCTGTAATGTCATAATCCAATAATTGATTTTAAAGCCAGAGTACCTGAGATGTACAGCTTGCAGCTGCAATATACTCTGCTTCAGCTGTGGATGTAGCAACTGAAGTTTGTTTCTTACTCTGCCAAGAAACCAAACAGTTGCCTAGAAATTGGCATCCACCAGAAGTTGATTTTATGGTTAACTTACACCCTGCATAGTCACTATCAGAGAAAGCAACCAATTTGCAAGAGTGCCCAGTGGAATAGCAAAGTCCTAGAGATTGAGTTCCTTTCAAATATTTAAAGATCCTCTTGACTGCAATCATATGGGAATCCTTAGGAGCAGCCTGAAATCTAGCACAGACACAAGTTGCAAACATAATATCTGGTCTAGAAGCTGTTAGGTACATCAAGGAACCAATCATACATCTGTAAAGATTTTCATCAACTGCTTTACCTTTTTGATCAGCATCCAGTTGTGTGTTGCTGCACATGGGAGTAGAACAGGGTTTACAGTTTTGTAAATCAAACTTGGTTAACAAATCTTTTGTGTATTTTGACTGATGAATGAAAGTTCCATCAGTCAGTTGTTTGATTTGCAAACCCAGAAAGAACTGTAATTCTCCCATGGCACTCATTTCAAACTTTTGTTGCATCAATTTAGTAAATGCATCACACAACTGTGGATCAGATGATGCAAAAATAATGTCATCAACATAAATTTGAACAAGGAGCTTATGCATGCCTGCTTTCTTTATGAACAAAGTTTTATCTATGGAGCCTCTAGTGAAATTATTTTGAAGAAGAAAGTTAGATAATGTTTCATACCAGGCTCTGGGTGCTTGTTTCAACCCATAAAGAGCCTTATCAAGCTTATACACCCAATCAGGATGTTTATGATCTTCAAAACCTGGTGGTTGACACACATAAACCTCTTCTTTTATTTTACCATATAAAAATGCACTTTTGACATCCATTTAAAAAACTTTAAGGTTATGAAAAGCAGCATAAGCTAAAAACAATCTAATTGCCTCCAGTCTGGCTACAGGGGCAAAGGTTTCATCATAATCAATACCTTCTTCTTGTGAAAACCCCTGTACAACCAGTCTGGCCTTGTTCTTGACAATTTGGCCTTTTTCATCAGTTTTATTCCTAAACACCCATTTAGTGCCTATTGCACACTTACCTTGGGGTAGAGGAACCAGTTCCCACACTTGCTGTTTTTGAAATTGAAGAAGCTCAAGCTGCATGGCTTCAACCCATCCATTGTCCCTTAATGCCACATGATAATTCTTTGGCTCTTGCTGACTGATGAAGAGAGCATAGAGACAGAAATTGGACAATTGACTTCTTGTTGAAACACCAGCATTAATGTCACCAATGATCTGGGACATGGGATGATTCTTCAATTCTTGATATGCAATAATATCTGTGCAAGTGTTTGTAGGAGATTCAGCAGCAACAGATGTTGATTCAGACTCTTGAAACCTAGACTGAGATGGCAGTTCAAATGAAGTAGAGGATTCAGAGATTTCATCAGCATTTGTTGTGGATGGAACTGCTGAAGCTACAGGAACATCAAGTGTAGTAGATACAGGCAGATGATCACTACAACTTGCATTTGTACCATCAGATGGAGAGGATGGAACTTCAGAAACAATAACAGGTGGAGGCTGATATGGAACATATTGCAGTATGTCCAAATCAAACAACTCAACAGAGTTTTGAGGAATCTTGTCTTTTGGAGATTCATTAAACTTGACATGCAAAGTTTTTCAACAATCTTTGTTCTGCAATTGAAAACTCTGTATGCCTTGCAAGTAGATGAATACCCAACAAAATACCCTGCATCCACCTTGGATTCAAACTTCTGAAGTACATTCTTTGTGTTAAGAATATAACAGGGACACCCAAATGCTCTAAAGAATGAAATCAAAGGGGCCAGATGATGTAATAACTCATAAGGAGTCTTCATCAACCTCTGATTCACTAATACTCTATTCTGAACATAGCAAGCTGTGTTGACAGCTTCAGCCCAAAAGGTTAGTGGCAAACCTGAGTCAGCCAACATTGTCCTTGCGGCTTCAATAAGGGTCCTGTTCTTTCTCTCCACCACTCCATTTTGCTCAGGAGTTCTTTGAATACTATATTGTCTTTTGATTCCCTTAGACAAATAGAATTCATCAAGAGTGTGATTCCTAAACTCTGTCCCATTATCACTTCTCACACATTTGACTGGAAGTGAATGCTGCTTTTCCACATGTAACACAAAATAGATGATACTTTGAGCAGCCTCATCCTTGGAATGCAAGAAGAAAGTCCATACATATCTGGAATAATCATCCACAATTACCAGACAGTACTTTTTCTTTGCCATACTCATTACTCTCACAGGACCAAAGAGATCCATATGCAGTAATTGCAAGCAGGCAGTGGACTTGGGTTCTTCTATAGGAGGGAATGAAGCTTTGTGTTGTTTTCCTTTTAAGCAAGCTGGACAGTTATCATCACACTTGAACTCCTTCAATGGCAAACCTCTCACTAAACCATGATGAATGAGCTGATTCATGTTCTTAAGATTCACATGACCAAGCCTTCTATGCCATAGTTCAGATTCTTGAGGAGAGGCTTTGGAGAACAGACATGGATGGCCTTTAAGATCAATTTTCTTTGATAGATCTAAAGCATATACTCTTCCAATCCTGTTGGCCTTCAGAGAGTATATTCATCCAATATCTTGTCAATCTTGTGCAAAACTTTGGAAGACAGAATCCTACAGTTTTGACTTGTGAAAAGTGCAACATGCCCTTTATCACACATTTGACTGACACTCAAAAGATTGTATTTGAGGTTCTCCACATGGTTAACATCATCAAATCTTATCTCCCCATTTGAGACAAAACCTTTCCCAATGATGTAACCCTTGGCATCATTTCCAAAAGAAACAAATCCCTTCTTCCTTGAGAATAGTCATGAAGAAGAGAGCTGCTCCTGTCATATGCATGGATCCTCCACTGTCCACATACCAGATGCTTCTTTGGCATGCTGAAGAACCCTGCATTTTTCACAAACATTAGTTAGCCTTTGAGACCCAAACCTTTTTGGTTTTGGGTCTGTTTTCATCAACAGATGATAAACTAACAGATTGTGCATGATTAACAGCCTTTGAAGATGTAGATGGTGCTGAAAAGGATTCCTTGGATTTTGGCTTAGGTGTCCTTTTCAGTGGTTTAATCACAGAAACATCTAATTGGTTAACTCTCCCCAATAGATGTTGAACCATCATCACAAGTTGTGTCTGATTGGTTGTCAAGGTTTTCAACTCAGTTGACACATCAGTACTTGTAGATGATTTGTTCTTGTGATTCACTACATTCTTCTTTTGAAAAGACACAGACTTAGTCTGAGTTTTTAATATTCCCTGAGGAATATTTGCAGCTGTTGTTTGACAAACCCCTTCCTGCTTTGTGACTTTTTGAAAAAGCTTTGGTTTATCAGATTTGATGATTGAGGTACAAACTTGGTTTTAAATTCATCTTTCATTTTATGCATTTGCTTCTTAATGACTTTCTCTTTGTTGAATTTTAAACCCTTGTTATACCAGCATTCATCAGTAAGATGATTAAACAAACCACATATTTCACATGGCTTTCTTTTCATCTTTTCTTGATCAACTGCTGAAGATGATGAAACTACTGAAGATTTGTTCTTCAGTACTTTCTTCCTTTCAGTACTTTTGGGAAGTACTGAAGGATTTTCAACAACTGAAGATTTGTTCTTCAGAAGTTTTCTATCAGTACTTTTGAGAATCCTGATAGATTTTTCAGCAGTTGTCAAGGAATGCTTGTTTTCCTCTGATTTGAAATGCTCTTCAGGTGTTGTGTTTTGTCCTTCAGTACTTTGAGTACCTTGTGGAACAACACCTGAATTTCTCAGTCTCTTCTTGATCAAGTGTTTCGAAGCAGTGGGACCATCAGTAATTTGATTAGCTGAGGTACTCACACTATCTTCATCCTCAGATTTTGAATTATCATTTGAGGATGAGACACCTGATGATGTGGTTTGGGAATGACAGTCATCCTCAGATTTTACTTCTAATTTGGGAGTAAAATCTGTAGGAGGTATGGTATGATTATACCCAATCCCAAACTTCACATTAGAAGCAGTTTGCTTACTGAGAAGCATTTCAAATCCCTTGCATGATGTTACCCAGCGTTCACAATCAACTTGGGTAGCTGCAAGTGTTTCTTTGAGATTCTTGTCATTTTCTAGAATGACCTCTACCTTTGTTTTTCATCAGTGATTTGACACTTTAGTTTATAAATATCCTCATCCTTCTCTTTTAAAACAGACTCAAACTCAGCTTTTCTTTTGGAAATTGCTTTTTCTAGGTCAAGTTTTGATTAATTAAAGCTACATTTGCTTCCCTAATAGAAACAAAAGCAGCTATGCATGACTCAGAACATAACTTGGCCTTAGCCTCAGAAGATACCTGTGGTACCTGTGATGATGAAGGATTTTCATCAGTGGACTCCAGGGCCATTAGAGCAAGATTTCCAAAAGGGTTTTCACCACCATGTTGACCAGCACCAACAAATTGTTCAGAATAACCAGAGACATCATCTGGTAGGCTGCTCCAGTCAACAACCTAAGGAGTGAAAAAGCTTGATGAGATTGAGATTGAGATTGCTGATTTGTTTGAGATGGTTGAGGATCAGGTAGAGCATGTGGTTGTTGAGCCATGGGTACGGGAACTTGACCAGACTGAGGCATGTAAAAACATGGATAAGGATATGGCATTGGACTTTGAGGAACAAAGTATGCAGGAGATGATTGATGTTGTGAATGATGATCAGAACTGGTAGAATGTTGCCCTTTGGATTGTGAGCTATTGCTTGGAAAAGTCACAAAGGGTGCAGATGAGTTAGATCCAGATGATCTACACTCTCTAGCAAAATGTCCAAGTCTATGGCACTTGTGACATCTCAACTTACTCTTGTCAAAACCAACCTTGGTTTTGCTAGAGAGACCAGGGAATTTACTACCTGTTCTTTTGTAAAACTTTTGAGATCTGATATTATCGATGCCATTTGGCTCAGAATATCCATCTCTTCCAGATCATCATCAGCAATTCCTTTCAAATCATCCATCATAAAACACAAATTATCAACACTAAAACCTGAGTTACCCTCAACTCCAACAAAAGCATGATTTCCACTATTTGAAGAGAAATCAATATGCTCATCATATGAACTTTCAGATGAAGCATATTCAGACTCATGACCAACCAGAGCAGTGTTACCTGGTACAAAGTCATCAGTGAGCTTTCCAGATGAAGATAGTTTCCTTTTCTGTTCTATCTCTCTCTCAAATGTTAAGAGTTTCCCATGAAGTTGGGTGAGAGATAGAGTATCCAGATTTGCACTGGAGCGTAGGACAATGGTATAAGTGTCCCATCTCTCAGGCAGGGATCTGAGGAATCTGTTGTTCATCTGGCTGTTTGTATATTCATGTTGAACCATTTTTAGCTCAGAAATCAAACATGAAAATCGCTCAAACTGTTGAGTCAATGTCTCACCCTTCCTATGAGAGAATGTCTCATATTGCTGGGCAAGGATTTCTCTGTTGTTTGCTAAGACCTCATCAGTTCCTCCAAATTGTTCCTTCAGAGCAACCCAGAGATCATAAGTAGTTTCATGATGCATAAGCCCAGAGTAGATTTCATTAGGCAGTGCTATGGCCAGAATTCCATGGGCTTTAGCATCAATCTCAAACAGCTTTAAATCCTCATCAGAATATTGTTCCTTCTTCTTAGGAACCATCTCATTGGTTTCAGGATTACTCACCATAGGCTTGTATGGTCCATGAACCACAGACTTCCAACAACCTGAACTGTTAACAGACAGGTGATGGAGCATTCGGCGTTGCCATATGTTATACTCACTCCTAACAAGCATCGGAGGCTTAGTTGAGGAGCCAGTATTGTGAGGATCATTGATTGAAGTAGTCATTTTCACTAATTCAATCGAATTCAATGAGATTAAAATCAGTCTAGTTTAAAAACTCAACAACACAATTAGAAAACACAATTAGAATCTCAATTAATTAACCGGAAGCGACAGAAAATCAACCTCTATAATCAATTCTTGCAAAAATGCTAATTCGATCAAACTTAGCTATCAAAAGAGCAGTTTCAATGATCAATTGTTAGATCGATCAATGATTAACCTGCTCTGATACCATTTGATAGGATCGGATCAATTAGATTTGAATTTTGCAGCGGAATATAACAAAATAAGATCGAATTCAAGCAAGAAAATGATGAATATGCAAACACACAATGACAATTATAGAGAGAGAATATTTATGTTAAAGGAATGTTTTCATTCACGCGTGTTGATGCATGTATGTCCCTAGATCATGATGTGTAATGTAATGAATCTTGTCTGTCTGATTATGATGTAAATGTATTGACTAATGAAATGACATGAATTGTTTGTTACTTGTGATGTTTAATATTTCATTAATGAGTCGTGATTGAATTGATTGGTTTATGATTGTTTGAATGGTTGCACACTATGTTATATTAATTAAAACATTCAAACTTAACTTAATGAAGTTCTCATGCGAATGGTCCATGCGAATGGACCACACGCATGAATAACTTCATACGATTGACTCAATCGCACGACTGAACCAGGAGACTGGATCAGTCGTATGATTGACACATAAGATTGACTCAATCGCACGACTGAACACTCAGTCGTGCGAATGGATCAACGCATGGTTCAATCGCACGACTGAACCATACTTATGGCCCAGTCGCACGATTGAACAATACTAACCTATAAATAGACCCAATTCGTGGAAAAACGTAAGCAATCATCCCATTACGATTCCAGACGTACCCTAGCCGTCCAGAGACCTCCAAAATCGTTCTCCAAGTTCACAGAACACATTAGATCGATTCCTAATCGATTTCTAACGTTGGATTCAATTCTTGATTGATTCTTCGTGTGTTCTCACTGATTGGATCGCCAATCAAATAGGATTCCGCACTATTTGAGTTGGTTTAACACGCTAATCACTAGGTATTTCGTTCAAATACCAGGTCCTTACAAGTGGTATCAAAGCTTTGGCTCTTGATTACGTGTTGATTCAATCAAGATTGCACAAAAGTTTGTGTTTTTGCACTAAAAACGCAATCTTTGGCATCAAAAGTGATCTTGGACGTTCCCTGCTCATCGAAGTTTGGTTTCTACGGACTTAGGCGATTAGGACTTGTGAAATTTCGAATTTTTACGGCTGAAACCCATCAAACCTAGAAATTTTCGCAAAACAGCAGCTTCAGTCGCACGAGTGACCCATTCGCACGACTAGACTCCATTCGCATTGCTCATACGCACGATTGGACCTAGTCGCACACTCATTCGGCCGACTGAACCGTTCGTTCGCATAGCTCATACGCACCAGATTCATTCGCACGACTGAACCAATCGCCCAGTTCAGCCGCACGATTGAACCAGTCGCAGAGTTCATACGCACGATTAGACCATTCGCATCCTTCAGTCGCATCTCTGAAAGTTTGTTTGATTAGATTCTAAGTTTATTAGCCATGGAAGATCAGATGTTAGCCTTTACTGCTGGGAAGGATTCAAGGATACAGAACCTGCTGTTGCTTGAGAGTGAGGTGGGTAATCACAATAAACCACCAAAGCTTTTGACTTTAGATGAGTTTCCCCACTGGAAACAACGTTTTGAGATCTACCTTAATGGAGTAGATCCTAATCTGTGGGAAGCCATTGAGATCGGTTATAGTACACCGGTGGGAGCTGATGGAGTTAAGCTAACGTTAAGTGGGATGACAGACGCACAGAAAGTAAGTACAATGCAGAGAAAAGGGTTTATGCATTGATCACTCAGTCTATCCCCAAAGACATATTCCACCAGTATTCAGAGAATAAGCAGTCCAAGAAACTGTGGGATGAGCTAGAGAAGAGATATGATGGGAATGCGTCATTGAAGGCAATCAAGGCAAAGGAGTTAAAGAAGGAATTCGATAACTTCTCATCTATTGGTAACGAGAGTTTAGACGAAGTCATAGACAGATTCTATCACTTGATGAGCGAATTGCATACACATGGAGTGGAAACGACCATGGAAGAGAAAGTGAGCAACTTCGCAGACGGATAGCCTGATAAGTGGGCTTCATTCGTGTCTAACCTTAGACAGAATGAAATGCTTATAAAGCTGGATATAAATGACTTCATTCTTAAGTTGCGAGAAGAAGCACTAAGGATGAAGTATAGAGCTCAAAAGTCTTCGTACACACAAAATCCAGCTTTATACAACGCCACGCCTCAAGCTAAGACATCTGGAGCACCTCTCCAGACTGCTTTTGTGTCTAGCTCGTCAGGTCCTTCACATGCTTCT
Organism: Flaveria ramosissima; assembly: GCA_025215565.1. Lineage (NCBI taxonomy): Eukaryota > Viridiplantae > Streptophyta > Magnoliopsida > Asterales > Asteraceae > Flaveria > Flaveria ramosissima. The sequence goes on along the minus strand of CM046029.1, from coordinate 43,635,851 downwards.
CCTTCTGGATCAGACATGTCAGGGTCGTCATGTACCCACTATATTGGATCAGAAGCAAGTGCTACCAAATTGAAGACCGAGAACCTCGGTAATGTGACCGTAGAAGTAGCACGAGAGCATATGGATCTTTTAGCTGCAGTGGTCCATTCATATGATGGACTTGTTGCCGGGAAGATTGGAAACTGCCATCTGGCAGATGAGGACTACGAGCAGGTGGATGAAATGGAGCTTGAGCGGATGGATATAATGTGGGCCTTAGCTAGTGCTGTCCGAAGGGCGAAGAAGTTTGTTAAGAAGACTGGACAGAACTTGGTAGCTACTAAGGATACCACATTTGGCTTTGACAAGAGCAAAGTGACCTGCTTCAACTGTGGAGAGAAGGGGCACTTCAAGAGGGAATGTGTCAAGCCAAAGAAGACGGGTAATGGGAACCCATTCTCGTCCTTTACTCGCCAAGACAAGCAAGCCTCCAGTTCTACTTCATCAAACAAGGATCCAAAAGCCTTGACTGCTCATGATGATGAAGGACAGGATTGGAGTTTTAGGTTTGTCTCACCAGGAGAATAACATAGCCAGTGTTGAGGATATTGATGATGATTCTGCGAGTGAAGGTGATCTAGCAGTTGAGATAGCAATGTCACATAGTGAAGAAACAACTGCAGCTGAGGTCAGTTACAAGCCAAAGGAGGAGACTTCCACGTCAGAGACAGAAAAGTCAGAATCACCAGAACCAGAGACATCTGATGCTGCGCTGATGGCTAACTCTTCTGAACCAACTCAGGTAAGTACAACTGAGCAAATGTTTAATAATCATGCTTGTTCTGATTGTGATACTTTTAGGAATAGCATAGATGAAAAATTTGCTAGGTTATTAGATCATAATGATAACTTAGTAAAAGATTTACAACTGTGCACTGAGGCTAATAGAGTACTAAAACAAAATGAGCATAGTTATAAAGAAAAGATAGACCTATTGACTAAACAGCTTAGGGAAACCGAAGTAGTTGCCTTTAACCAAGCAAATGACATTAGGTACTATCTAAACTCCCTAGAAGAAACTAAGAAGCAAAAGGCAGTTCTAGAAGTAGAAGTTAATTCATTAAAACAAAAACTGCATAGTTGGACTAGTTCTTCACACATAGTTCAACACTTAGTGAGAGAAAGGAATAACGGGGAGGGATTAGGCTACAAAGTGGTTCCACCACCACCTGAGACCTTGATGAACACTAAGTCTAGACCAGTATAAATAATAACCCCATCAAGGATCATGTGGTGACTACTCCTTGTTACTGATCCAGACACCTCATGTTCATCTACTGAATCTGGACAGAAACAAAAGGAGGCCACTTCAAAGGCAAAGGGTAAATTGCCTTGTGTTAATCTGGAAAATGAATTGGAAAAGTTAACTTAAGTCAGGGTCAAACAAAGTCAAATCAGAACCTAAAAGGACTTCAAACAATAATTTTCACATGCTTCAAGTAAAAAACCAGTTAACCAAAAAGTGGAACATGTTAAAAGGTTAAAACAGTTAATTTGTTAAACCAGAGAAAACATCAAACATACAAGAGTCAAAAACTAGAGTGATTGATGTTACTAGAGTGTCACGCACTTCTCCACAAAGAAAGTCTACTCATAAAGTTGATAGCAGGTCATGCTACAACTGTGGAGAATGTGGACACATTGCTTCCTATTGTCCTTTCTATCAGACACCTAGGAAGAAGATTGATCTTCAGGACTCTAGACCTAGGTCTTCTAAGAGGAGTTCTTTGACTCCACCTAGAAGATCTAGTGCACCTAAAGTCCAACCTGTAAGCCAGACGACTGTTTATCATAAACAGGCATTGCACAAATCTGGCATATGGAAAGAAAAGTCAGCCTACGTGTCTGATACTGATGACAAGAAGGAACCTGAGCTACCCTCACCCTCTAAGGGTCAATGGGTGGAGTTTATGATGTGTGATGCCTCTAGGAAACCCAAGACAGTAAAGGCTTGGGTTCCTAACCTAAACTAATTCATTTACTTTGTATGTGCAGGGTGTTCGATACAGCGCTGAGACTAACACGTGGATTATAGACAGCGGAGCATCCAGGCACATGACAGGAAATAGAGCCCTTTTATCAAACGTCAAAAAAATAAATGGAGGGCACGTTTCCTTTGCAGGAAACAAGGGAGGCTATATCACAGCTCAGGGAGAAGTGGGAAATCAGAAAGTTAAGTTTGATAAGGTGAACTACGTTCAACAACTTCAAATAACTTACTTTCTGTTTCCCAAATCTGTGATAAAGGATTTAAAGTCATCTTCGACAACAAAGGTGTTACGTGCTGAAGAAAGACTACATGATCCCAGAGGACCAAGTTCTGATGACTGCTTCAAGATATAAAGACCTTTATGTCTTGGATCTGTCGACAGCTGCTACAACGGATCATGAGGTTCAGTGCTTTCTGTCTAAAGCTACTGAGAAGGATTCCATCTCCTGGCATAGGAGAATGGGACACATTAGTCAAAGGAAGATGAATCATTTGATTCAGAAGGATTAGTGAGAGGAGTAAATGTCAAGAACTTCCAACTTCCTGACTTTTTGTGTAGCTTGCAAGAAAGGCAAACATACAAAGAAGTCTCATAAGGAAAAGAAAGTTCATTCATATAACTTCCTCTTGAACTTCTTCACATGGATCTGTTTGGTCCAGTCAGTACAAGGAGCATTGCAGGCGACTTGTACTGTTTTGTGGTCACTGATGACTACTCAAGGTTCACTTGGGTAATGTTTCTGAAATCCAAATCAGAAACATTTGAGTCATTCAAGGAATTAGTAACCACACTGGAATCTCTCTACAAGCTAAAAGTTAGACAAGTACGCTCAGACACGGGACAGAATTCAAGAATCAATGGATGGAGGCATACTACAAGGAAAAGGGAATTGTGCATCAATTCACTTCTGCCTACACGCCTCAGATGAATGGTGTTGCTGAGAGGAAGAACAGAAGCTTGATAGAGACTGCACGGACTATGCTGGCTGACTCAAACTGCCTATCCAATTCTGGAATGAGGCAGTGGCTAATGCATGTTATACACTGAATCGAGTTCCTAATAGTCAAGCGCCACGGAAAGACATGTTATGAGCTACTACAAAGACGCAAACCGAATTTGGAGTATCTTGAACCTTTGGCGCGCCGTGTACACTTCTGA